>JAUIMM010000550.1:3000000-3335000 GCA_031769625.1 Taudactylus pleione
TCTTTTAGCAGCCACAAGGATTATTGTACCTAAAACGTTTTTGGGAATCAATCCCTGCAGATAGTGTAAAGTCAATTTCCAAAATGTGATTCTGTATATACTTCAATAACCATAAAACTTTAAAACAGGCTCAAAAACAGGAAAGACACTTCAATTACTACAGGGCACCTGGATAACGTGTCTGACTATGGATCATAAGTTTGTAGGTTCGACTCCTACCTGGCTCGCTTAAATTGCTGTGATCGTATAGTGGTTAGTACTCTGCAGGGAAACAATCCCTGCAGATAGTGTACAGTCAATTTCCAAAATGTGATTCTGTATATACTTCAATAACCATAAAACTCTGAAAAAAGGCTCAAAAACAGGAAAGACACTTCAATTACTACAAAACACGAGGGCCAGTGGCGCAATTGATAAAGCGTCTGACTACGAATCAGAAGATTGTAGGTTCGACTCCTACCTGGCTCGCTTAAATTGCTGTGATTGTATAGTAGTTAGTACTCTGCGTTGTGGCTGCAGCAACCCCATTTCGAAAACGGGTCACAGCATTTTGATTTTGTTTCACAATCATCCATTTTTTCACAATACTGAATCTTAAGAAAATTTCAGAAAGTAAGCAGATTCTTTGAAGGTGCTTGCACTATTTGTGTTTAATGCTTATTATAAAGCTATCTTAACATGCGTTGAATAATTTAATTGTGAATTATTGTACTAAAGGACTGGGAATATGACATAAATTCTGGAATTCAGGAAAGAAGAATGTTTGGGCTCTGTCTGAGTAAGTTCATCACATTTTTTAAAGATCTTTTAGCAGTCACAAGGATTATTTTACCTAAAACGTTTTTGGGAAACAATCCCTGCAGATAGTGTACAGTCAATTTCCAAAATGTGATTATGTATATACTTCAATAACCATAAAACTTTAAAACAGGCTCAAAAACAGGAAAGACTCTTCAATTGCTACAAGACACCTGCGACATTGGGCAATGGATAACGCGTCTGACTATAGATCAGAAGATTGTAGGGTCGACTCCTACCTGGCTCACTTAAATTGCCGTGATTGTATAGTAGTTAGTACTCTGCGTTGTGGCTGCAGCAACCCCATTTCGAAAACAGGTCACAGCATTTTGATTTTGTTTCACAATCATCCATTTTTTCACAATACTGAATCTTAAGAAAATTTCAGAAAGTAAGCAGATTCTTTGAAGGTGCTTGCACTATTTGTGTTTAATGCTTATTATAAAGCTATCTTAACATGCTTTGAATAATTTAATTGTGAATTATTGTACTAAAGGACTGGGAATTTGACATAAATTCTGGAATTCAGGAAAGAAGAATGTTTGGGCTCTGTCTGAGTAAGTTCATCACATTTTTTAAAGATCTTTTAGCAGTCACAAGGATTATTTTACCTAAAACGTTTTTGGGAAGCAATCCCTGCAGATAGTGTACAGTTAATTTCCAAAATGTGATTCTGTATATACTTCAATAACCATAAAACTCTGAAAATAGGCTCAAAAACAGGAAAGACTTCAATTACTACAAAACACGTGGGCCAGTGGCGCAATGGATAACGCGTCTGACTACGGATCAGAAGATTGTAGGTTCAACTCCTACCTGGCTCGCTTAAATTGCTGTGATTGTATAGTAGTTAGTACTCTGCGTTGTGGCTGCAGCAACCCCATTTCGAAAACGGGTCAGAGCATTTTGATTTTGTTTCACAATCATCCATTTTTTCACAATACTGAATCTTAAGAAAATTTCAGAAAGTAAGCAGATTCTTTGAAGGTGCTTGCACTATTTGTGTTTAATGCTTATTATAAAGCTATCTTAACATGCTTTGAATAATTTAATT
The DNA here is from genome assembly GCA_031769625.1 of Taudactylus pleione. Lineage (NCBI taxonomy): Eukaryota > Metazoa > Chordata > Amphibia > Anura > Myobatrachidae > Taudactylus > Taudactylus pleione. The sequence continues at coordinate 3,001,853 of JAUIMM010000550.1, forward strand.
GTGAATTATTGTATTAAAGGACTGGGAATATGACATAAATTATGGAATTCAGGAAAGAAGAATGTTTGGGCTCTGTCTGAGTAAGTTCATCACATTTTTTAAAGATCTTTTAGCAGTCACAAGGATTATTTTACCTAAAACGTTTTTGGGAAACAATCCCTGCAGATAGTGTACAGTCAATTTCCAAAATGTGATTCTGTATATACTTCAATAACCATAAAACTCCAAAACTGGCTCAAAAACAGGAAAGACACTTCAATTACTACATGGCACCTGGGCCAGTGGCGCAATGGATAACTTGTCTGACTATGGATCATAAGTTTGTAGGTTCGACTCCTACCTGGCTCGCTTAAATTGACGTGATCATATAGTGGTTAGTACTCTGCGTTGTGGCCGCAGCACCCCCGGTTCGAAAACGGGTCACAGCATTTTGATTTTGTTTCACAATCATCCATTTTTTCACAATACTGAATCTTAAGAAAATTTCAGAAAGTAAGCAGATTCTTTGAAGGTGCTTGCACTATTTGTGTTTAATGCTTATTATAAAGCTATCTTAACATGCTTTGAATAATTTAATTGTGAATTATTGTACTAAAGGACTGGGAATTTGACATAAATTCTGGAATTCAGGAAAGAAGAATGTTTGGGCTCTGTCTGAGTAAGTTCATCACATTTTTTAAAGATCTTTTAGCAGTCACAAGGATTATTTTACCTAAAACGTTTTTGGGAAGCAATCCCTGCAGATAGTGTACAGTTAATTTCCAAAATGTGATTCTGTATATACTTCAATAACCATAAAACTCTGAAAATAGGCTCAAAAACAGGAAAGACTTCAATTACTACAAAACACGTGGGCCAGTGCCGCAATGGATAACGCGTCTGACTACGGATCAGAAGATTGTAGGTTCAACTCCTACCTGGCTAGCTTAAATTGCTGTGATTGTATAGTAGTTAGTACTCTGCGTTGTGGCTGCAGCAACCCCATTTCGAAAACGGGTCACAGCATTTTGATTTTGTTTCACAATCATCCATTTTTTCACAATACTGAATCTTAAGAAAATTTCAGAAAGTAAGCAGATTCTTTGAAGGTGCTTGCACTATTTGTGTTTAATGCTTATTATAAAGCTATCTTAACATGCTTTGAATAATTTAATTGTGAATTATTGTACTAAAGGACTGGGAATATGACATAAATTATGGAATTCAGGAAAGAAGAATGTTTGGGCTCTGTCTGAGTAAGTTCATCACATTTTTTAAAGATCTTTTAGCAGTCACAAGGATTATTTTACCTAAAACGTTTTTGGGAAACAATCCCTGCAGATAGTGTACAGTCAATTTCCAAAATGTGATTCTGTATATACTTCAATAACCATAAAACTCCAAAACTGGCTCAAAAACAGGAAAGACACTTCAATTACTACATGGCACCTGGGCCAGTGGCGCAATGGATAACGTGTCTGACTATGGATCATAAGTTTGTAGGTTCGACTCCTACCTGGCTCGCTTAAATTGACGTGATCATATAGTGGTTAGTACTCTGCGTTGTGGCCGCAGCACCCCCGGTTCGAAAACGGGTCACAGCATTTTGATTTTGTTTCACAATCATCCATTTTTTCACAATACTGAATCTTAAGAAAATTTCAGAAAGTAAGCAGATTCTTTGAAGGTGCTTGCACTATTTGTGTTTAATGCTTATTATAAAGCTATCTTAACATGCTTTGAATAATTTAATTGTGAATTATTGTACTAAAGGACTGGGAATTTGACATAAATTCTGGAATTCAGGAAAGAAGAATGTTTGGGCTCTGTCTGAGTAAGTTCATCACATTTTTGAATTATATTTTAGCAGTCACAATTATTATTTTACCTAAAACGTTTTTGGGAAACAATCCCTGCAGATAGTCTACAGTCAATTTCCAAAATGTAATTCTGTATATACTTCAATAACCATAAAACTCTGAAAATAGGCTCAAAAACAGGAAAGACACTTCAATTACTACAAAACACGTGGGCCAGTGGCGCAATGGATAATGTGTCTGACTACGGATCAGAAGATTGTAGGTTCGACTCCTACCTGGCTCGCTTATATTGCCTTGATCGCATAGTGGTTAGTACTCTGCGTTGTTGCCGCAGCAAACCCCAGTTCGAAAACAGGTCACGGCATTTTGATTTTGTTTCTCAATCATCCATTTTTACACAATACTGAATCTTAAGAAAATTTCAGAAAGTAAGCAGATTCTTTGAAGGTGCTTGCACTATTTGTGTTTAATGCTTATTATAAAGCTATCTTAACATGCTTTGAATAATTTAATTGTGAATTATTGTACTAAAGGACTGGGAATTTGACATAAATTCTGGAATTCAGGAAAGAAGAATGTTTGGGCTCTGTCTGAGTAAGTTCATCACATTTTTTAAAGATCTTTTTGCAGTCACAAGGATTATTTTACCTAAAACGTTTTTGGGAAGCAATCCCTGCAGATAGTGTACAGTTAATTTCCAAAATGTGATTCTGTATATACTTTAATAACCATAAAACTCTGAAAATAGGCTCAAAAACAGGAAAGACTTCAATGACTACAAAACACGTGGGCCAGTGGCGCAATGGATAACGCGTCTGACTACGGATTAGACAATTGTAGGTTCGACTCCTACCTGGCTTGCTTAAATTGCCGTGATTGTATAGTAGTTAGTACTCTGCGTTGTGGCTGCAGCAACCCCATTTCGAAAACGGGTCACAGCATTTTGATTTTGTTTCACAATCATCCATTTTTTCACAATACTGAATCTTAAGAAAATTTCAGAAAGTAAGCAGATTCTTTGAAGGTGCTTGCACTATTTGAGTTTAATGCTTATTATAAAGCTATCTTAACATGCTTTGAATAATTTAATTGTGAATTATTGTACTAAAGGACTGGGAATTTGACATAAATTCTGGAATTCAGGAAAGAAGAATGTTTGGGCTCTGTCTGAGTAAGTTCATCACATTTTTTAAAGATCTTTTAGCAGTCACAAGGATTATTTTACCTAAAACGTTTTTGGGAAACAATCCCTGCAGATAGTGTACAGTCAATTTCCAAAATGTGATTCTGTATATACTTCAATAACCATAAAACTCCAAAACTGGCTCAAAAACAGGAAAGACACTTCAATTACTACAGGGCACCTGGGCCAGTGGCGCAATGGATAACGTGTCTGACTACGCATCATAAGTTTGTAGGTTCGACTCCTACCTGGCTCGCTTAAATTGACGTGATTGTATAGTGGTTAGTACTCTGCGTTGTGGCCGCAGCAACCCCGGTTCGAAAACGGGTCACAGCATTTTGATTTTGATTCACAATCATCCATTTTTTCACAATACTGAATCTTAAGAAAATTTCAGAAAGTAAGCAGATTCTTTGAAGGTGCTTGCACTATTTGTGTTTAATGCTTATTATAAAGCTATCTTAACATGCTTTGAATAATTTAATTGTGAATTATTGTACTAAAGGACTGGGAATTTGACATAAATTCTGGAATTCAGGAAAGAAGAATGTTTGGGCTCTGTCTGAGTAAGTTCATCACATTTTTTAAAGATCTTTTAGCAGTCACAAGGATTATTTTACCTAAAACGTTTTTGGGAAACAATCCCTGCAGATAGTGTACAGTCAATTACCAAAATGTGATTCTGTATATACTTCAATAACCATAAAATTCTGAAAACAGGCTCAATAACAGGAAAGACACTTCAATTACTACAAGACACCCGGGACAGTGGGCAATGGATAACGTGTCTGACTATGGATCTGTAGATTGTAGGTTCGACTCCTACCTGGCTCGCTTAAATTGCCGTGATCGTATAGTGGTTAGTACTCTGCGTTGTGGCCGCAGCAACCCCGGTTCGAATCCGGGTCACGGCATTTTGATTTTTTTTCTCAATCATCCATTTTTTCACAATACTGAATCTTAAGAAAATTTCAGAAAGTAAGCAGATTCTTTGAAGGTGCTTGCACTATTTGTGTTTAATAATTATTATAAAGCTATCTTAACATGCTTTGAATAATTTAATTGTGAATTATTTTACTAAAGGACTGTGAATTTGACATAAATTCTGGAATTCACGAAAGAAGAATGTTTGTGCTCTGTCTGAGTAAGTTCATTACATTTTTGAAAGATCTTTTAGCAGTCACAAGGATTATTGTACCTAAAACGTTTTTGGGAATCAATCCCTGCAAATAGTGTACAGTCAATTTCCAAAATGTGATTCTGTATATACTTCAATAACCATAAAACTTTAAAACAGGCTCAAAAACAGGAAAGACTCTTCAATTACTACAGGGCACCTGGATAACGTGTCTGACTATGGATCATAAGTTTGTAGGTTCGACTCCTACCTGGCTCGCTTAAATTGCCGTGATCGTATAGTGGTTAGTACTCTGCGTTGTGGCCGCAGCAACCCCGGTTCGAATCCGGGTCACGGCATTTTGATTTTGTTTCTCAATCATCCATTTTTTCACAATACTGAATCTTAAGAAAATTTCAGAAAGTAAGCAGATTCTTTGAAGGTGCTTGCACTATTTGTGTTTAATGCTTATTATAAAGCTTTCTTAACATGCTTTGAATAATTTAATTGTGAATTATTGTACTAAAGTACTTGGAATTTGACATAAATTCTAGAATTCAGGAAAGAAGAATGTTTGGGCTCTGTCAGAGTAAGTTCATCACATTGTTTAAAGATCTTTTTGCAGTCACAAGGATTATTTTACCTAAAACGTTTTTGGGAAACAATCCCTGCAGATAGTGTACAGTCAATTTCCAAAATGTGATTCTGTATATACTTCAATAACCATAAAACTCTGAAAAAAGGCTCAAAAACAGGAAAGACACTTCATTTACTACAAAACACTTGGGCCAGTGGCGCAATGGATAACGCATCTGAATACGGATCAGAAGATTGTAGGTTCGACTCCTACCTGGCTCGCTTAAATTGCCGTGATTGTATAGTAGTTAGTACTCTGTGTTGTGGCTGCAGCAACCCCATTTTGAAAACCGGTCACAGCATTTTGATTTTGTTTCACAATCATCCATTTTTTCACAATACTGAATCTTAAGAAAATTTCAGAAAGTAAGCAGATTCTTTGAAGGTGCTTGCACTATTTGTGTTTAATGCTTATTATAAAGCTATCTTAACATGCTTTGAATAATTTAATTGTGAATTATTGTACTAAAGGACTGGGAATTTGACATATATTCTGGAATTCAGGAAAGAAGAATGTTTGGGCTCTGTCTGAGTAAGTTCATCACATTTTTTAAAGATCTTTTAGCAGTCACAAGGATTATTTTACCTAAAACGTTTTTGGGAAACAATCCCTGCAGATAGTGTACAGTCAATTTCCAAAATGTGATTCTGTATATACTTCAATAACCATAAAATTCTGAAAACAGGCTCAAAAACAGGAAAGACACTTCAATTACTACAAGACACCCGGGACAGTGGGCAATGGATAACGTGTCTGACTATGGATCTGTAGATTGTAGGTTCGACTCCTACCTGGCTCGCTTAAATTGCCATGATCGTATAGTGGTTAGTACTCTGCGTTGTGGCAGCAGCAACCCCGGTTCGAATCCGGGTCACGGCATTTTGATTTTGTTTCTCAATCATCCATTTTTTCACAATACTGAATCTTAAGAAAATTTCAGAAAGTAAGCAGATTCTTTGAAGGTGCTTGCACTATTTGTGTTTAATGCTTATTATAAAGCTATCTTAACATGCTTTGAATAATTTAATTGTGAATTATTTTACTAAAGGACTGGGAATTTGACATAAATTCTGGAATTCAGGAAAGAAGAATGTTTGTGCTCTGTCTGAGTAAGTTCATTACATTTTTGAAAGATCTTTTAGCAGTCACAAGGATTATTGTACCTAAAACGTTTTTGGGAATCAATCCCTGCAGATAGTGTACAGTCAATTTCCAAAATGTGATTCTGTATATACTTCAATAACCATAAAATTCTGAAAACAGGCTCAAAAACAGGAAAGACACTTCAATTACTACAAGACACCCGGGACAGTGGGCAATGGATAACGTGTCTGACTATGGATCTGTAGATTGTAGGTTCGACTCCTACCTGGCTCGCTTAAATTGCCGTGATCGTATAGTGGTTAGTACTCTGCGTTGTGGCCGCAGCAACCCCGGTTCGAATCCGGGTCACGGCATTTTGATTTTGTTTCTCAATCATCCATTTTTTCACAATACTGAATCTTCAGAAAATTTCAGAAAGTAAGCAGATTCTTTGAAGGTGCTTGCACTATTTGTGTTTAATGCTTATTATAAAGCTATCTTAACATGCTTTGAATAATTTAATTGTGAATTATTGTACTAAAGTACTGGGAATTTGACATAAATTCTAGAATTCAGGAAAGAAGAATGTTTGGGATTCCTTCTGAGTAAGTTCATCACATTTTTGAAATATCTTTTAGCAGTCACAATTATTATTTTACCTAAAACGTTTTTGGGAAACAATCCCTGCAGATAGTCTACAGTCAATTTCCAAAATGTGATTCTGTATATACTTCAATAACCATAAAACTCTGAAAATAGGCTCAAAAACAGGAAAGACACTTCAATTACTACAAAACACGTGGGCCAGTGGCGCAATGGATAACGCGTCTGACTACGGATCAGAAGATTGTAGGTTCGACTCCTACCTGGCTCGCTTATATTGCCTTGATCGCATAGTGGTTAGTACTCTGCGTTGTGGCCGCAGCAACCACGGTTCGAAAACAGGTCACAGCATTTTGATTTTGTTTCACAATCATCCATTTTTTCACAATACTGAATCTTAAGAAAATTTCAGAAAGTAAGCAGATTCTTTGAAGGTGCTTGCACTATTTGTGTTTAATGCTTATTATAAAGCTATCTTAACATGCTTTGAATAATTTAATTGTGAATTATTGTACTAAAGGACTGGGAATTTGACATAAATTCTGGAATTCAGGAAAGAAGAATGTTTGGGCTCTGTCTGAGTAAGTTCATCACAATTTTTAAAGATCTTATAGCAGTCACAAGGATTATTTTACCTAAAACGTTTTTGGGAAACAATCCCTGCAGATAGTGTACAGTCAATTACCAAAATGTGATTCTGTATATACTTCAATAACCATAAAATTCTGAAAACAGGCTCAAAAACAGGAAAGACACTTCAATTACTACAAGACACCCGGGACAGTGGGCAATGGATAACGTGTCTGACTATGGATCTGTAGATTGTAGGTTCGACTCCTACCTGGCTCACTTAAATTGCCGTGATCGTATAGTGGTTAGTACTCTGCGTTGTGGCTGCAGCGACCCCAGTTCGAATCCAGGTCACGGCATTTTGATTTTGTTTCTCAATCATCCATTTTTTCACAATACTGAATCTTAAGAAAATTTCAGAAAGTAAGCAGATTCTTTGAAGGTGCTTGCACTATTTGTGTTTAATGCTTATTATAAAGCTATCTTAACATGCTTTGAATAATTTAATTGTGAATTATTGTACTAAAGTACTTGGAATTTGACATAAATTCTAGAATTCAGGAAAGGAGAATGTTTGGGCTCTGTCAGAGTAAGTTCATCACATTTTTTAAAGATCTTTTAGCAGTCACAAGGATTATTTTACCTAAAACGTTTTGGGAAACAATCCCTGCAGATAGTGTACAGTCAATTTCCAAAATGTGATTCTGTATATACTTCAATAACCATAAAACTCCAAAACTGGCTCAAAAACAGGAAAGACACTTCAATTACTACAGGGCACCTGGGCCAGTGGCGCAATGGATAACGTGTCTGACTACGGATCATAAGTTTGTAGGTTCGACTCCTACCTGGCTCGCTTAAATTGACGTGATCGTATAGTGGTTAGTACTCTGCGTTGTGGCCGCAGCAACCCCGGTTCGAAAACGGAACACAGCATTTTGATTTTGTTTCACAATCATCCATTTTTTCACAATACTGAATCTTAAGAAAATTTCAGAAAGTAAGCAGATTCTTTGAAGGTGCTTGCACTATTTGTGCTTAATGCTTATTATAAAGCTATCTTAACATGCTTTGAATAATTTAATTGTGAATTATTGTACTAAACGACTGGGAATTTGACATAAATTATGGAATTCAGGAAAGAAGAATGTTTGGGCTCTGTCTGAGTAAATTCATCACATTTTTTAAAGATCTTTTAGCAGTCACAAGGATTATTTTACCTAAAACGTTTTTGGGAAACAATCCCTGCAGATAGTGTACAGTCAATTACCAAAATGTGATTCTGTATATACTTCAATAACCATAAAATTCTGAAAACAGGCTCAAAAACAGGAAAGACACTTCAATTACTACAAGACACCCGGGACAGTGGGCAATGGATAACGTGTCTGACTATGGATCTGTAGATTGTAGGTTCGACTCCTACCTGGCTCGCTTAAATTGCCGTGATCGTATAGTGGTTAGTACTCTGCGTTGTGGCCGCAGCAACCCCGGTTCGAATCCGGGTCACGGCATTTTGATTTTGTTTCTCAATCATCCATTTTTTCACAATACTGAATCTTAAGAAAATTTCAGAAAGTAAGCAGATTCTTTGAAGGTGCTTGCACTATTTGTGTTTAATGCTTATTATAAAGCTATCTTAACATGCTTTGAATAATTTAATTGTGAATTATTGTACTAAAGGACTGGGAATATGACATAAATTCTGGAATTCAGGAAAGAAGAATGTTTGGGCTCTGTCTGAGTAAGTTCATCAAATTTTTTAAAGATCTTTTAGCAGTCACAAGGATTATTTTACCTAAAACGTTTTTGGGAAACAATCCCTGCAGATAGTGTACAGTCAATTTCCAAAATGTGATTCTGTATATACTTCAATAACCATAAAACTTTAAAACAGGCTCAAAAACAGGAAAGACTCTTCAATTGCTACAAGACACCTGGGACAGTGGGCAATGGATAACGTGTCTGACTATAGATCAGAAGATTGTAGGTTCGACTCCTACCTAGCTCACTTAAATTGTTATGATCGTATAGAGGTTAGTACTCTGCATTGTGGCCGCAGCAACCCCGGTTCGAATCCAGGTCATGGCATTTTGATTTTGTTTCTCAATCATCCATTTTTCCACAATACTGAATCTTAAGAAAATTTCAGAAAGTAAGCAGATTCTTTGAAGGTGCTTGCTCTATTTGAGTTTAATGCTTATTATAAAGCTATCTTAACATGCTTTGAATAATTTAATTGTGAATTATTTTACTAAAGGACTAGGAATTTGACATAAATTCTAGAATTCAGGAAAGAATAATGTTTGGGCTCTGTCTGAGTAAGTTCATCACATTTTTTAAAGATCTTTTAGCAGTCACAAGGATTATTTTACCTAAAACGTTTTTGGGAAACAATCCCTGCAGATAGTGTACAGTCAATTTCCAAAATGTGATTCTGTATATACTTCAATAACCATAAAACTCCAAAACTGGCTCAAAAACAGGAAAGACACTTCAATTGCTACAGGGCACCTGGGCCAGTGGCGCAATGGATAACGTGTCTGACTATTGATCATAAGTTTGTAGGTTCGACTCCTACCTGGCTCGCTTAAATTGACGTGATCGTATAGTGGTTACTACTCTGCGTTGTGGCCGCAGCAACCCCGGTTCGAAAACGGGTCACAGCATTTTGATTTTGTTTCACAATCATCCTTTTTTTCACAATACTGAATCTTAAGAAAATTTCAGAAAGTAAGCAGATTCTTTGAAGGTGCTTGCACTATTTGTGTTTAATGCTTATTATAAAGCTATCTTAACATGCTTTGAATAATTTAATTGTGAATTATTGTACTAAAGGACTGGGAATTTGACATAAATTCTGGAATTCAGGAAAGAAGAATGTTTGGGCTCTGTCTGAGTAAGTTCATCACATTTTTTAAAGATCTTTTAGCAGTCACAAGGATTATTTTACCTAAAACGTTTTTGGGAAACAATCCCTGCAGATAGTGTACAGTCAATTTCCAAAATGTGATTCTGTATATACTTCAATAACCATAAAACTCCAAAACTGGCTCAAAAACAGGAAAGACACTTCAATTACTACAGGGCACCTGGGCCAGTGGCGCAATGGATAACGTGTCTGACTACGGATCATAAGTTTGTAGGTTCGACTCCTACCTGGCTCGCTTAAATTGACGTGATCGTATAGTGGTTAGTACTCTGCGTTGTGGCCGCAGCAACCCCGGTTCGAAAACGGATCACAGCATTTTGATTTTGTTTCACAATCATCCATTTTTTCACAATACTGAATCTTAAGAAAATTTCAGAAAGTAAGCAGATTCTTTGAAGGTGCTTGCACTATTTGTGCTTAATGCTTATTATAAAGCTATCTTAACATGCTTTGAATAATTTAATTGTGAATTATTGTACTAAACGACTGGGAATTTGACATAAATTATGGAATTCAGGAAAGAAGAATGTTTGGGCTCTGTCTGAGTAAATTCATCACATTTTTTAAAGATCTTTTAGCAGTCACAAGGATTATTTTACCTAAAACGTTTTTGGGAAACAATCCCTGCAGATAGTGTACAGTCAATTACCAAAATGTGATTCTGTATATACTTCAATAACCATAAAATTCTGAAAACAGGCTCAAAAACAGGAAAGACACTTCAATTACTACAAGACACCCGGGACAGTGGGCAATGGATAACGTGTCTGACTATGGATCTGTAGATTGTAGGTTCGACTCCTACCTGGCTCGCTTAAATTGCCGTGATCGTATAGTGGTTAGTACTCTGCGTTGTGGCCGCAGCAACCCCGGTTCGAATCCGGGTCACGGCATTTTGATTTTGTTTCTCAATCATCCATTTTTTCACAATACTGAATCTTAAGAAAATTTCAGAAAGTAAGCAGATTCTTTGAAGGTGCTTGCACTATTTGTGTTTAATGCTTATTATAAAGCTATCTTAACATGCTTTGAATAATTTAATTGTGAATTATTGTACTAAAGGACTGGGAATATGACATAAATTCTGGAATTCAGGAAAGAAGAATGTTTGGGCTCTGTCTGAGTAAGTTCATCAAATTTTTTAAAGATCTTTTAGCAGTCACAAGGATTATTTTACCTAAAACGTTTTTGGGAAACAATCCCTGCAGATAGTGTACAGTCAATTTCCAAAATGTGATTCTGTATATACTTCAATAACCATAAAACTTTAAAACAGGCTCAAAAACAGGAAAGACTCTTCAATTGCTACAAGACACCTGGGACAGTGGGCAATGGATAACGTGTCTGACTATAGATCAGAAGATTGTAGGTTCGACTCCTACCTAGCTCACTTAAATTGTCATGATCGTATAGAGGTTAGTACTCTGCGTTGTGGCCGCAGCAACCCCGGTTCGAATCCAGGTCATGGCATTTTGATTTTGTTTCTCAATCATCCATTTTTCCACAATACTGAATCTTAAGAAAATTTCAGAAAGTAAGCAGATTCTTTGAAGGTGCTTGCTCTATTTGAGTTTAATGCTTATTATAAAGCTATCTTAACATGCTTTGAATAATTTAATTGTGAATTATTTTACTAAAGGACTAGGAATTTGACATAAATTCTAGAATTCAGGAAAGAATAATGTTTGGGCTCTGTCTGAGTAAGTTCATCACATTTTTTAAAGATCTTTTAGCAGTCACAAGGATTATTTTACCTAAAACGTTTTTGGGAAACAATCCCTGCAGATAGTGTACAGTCAATTTCCAAAATGTGATTCTGTATATACTTCAATAACCATAAAACTCCAAAACTGGCTCAAAAACAGGAAAGACACTTCAATTGCTACAGGGCACCTGGGCCAGTGGCGCAATGGATAACGTGTCTGACTATTGATCATAAGTTTGTAGGTTCGACTCCTACCTGGCTCGCTTAAATTGACGTGATCGTATAGTGGTTACTACTCTGCGTTGTGGCCGCAGCAACCCCGGTTCAAAAACGGGTCACAGCATTTTGATTTTGTTTCACAATCATCCTTTTTTTCACAATACTGAATCTTAAGAAAATTTCAGAAAGTAAGCAGATTCTTTGAAGGTGCTTGCACTATTTGTGTTTAATGCTTATTATAAAGCTATCTTAACATGCTTTGAATAATTTAATTGTGAATTATTGTAATAAAGGACTGGGAATTTGACATAAATTCTGGAATTCAGGAAAGAAGAATGTTTGGGCTCTGTCTGAGTAAGTTCATCACATTTTTTAAAGATCTTTTAGCAGTCACAAGGATTATTTTACCTAAAACGTTTTTGGGAAACAATCCCTGCAGATAGTGTACAGTCAATTTCCAAAATGTGATTCTGTATATACTTCAATAACCATAAAACTTTAAAACAGGCTCAAAAACAGGAAAGACTCTTCAATTGCTACAAGACACCTGGGACAGTGGGCAATGGATAACGTGTCTGACTATAGATCAGAAGATTGTAGGTTCGACTCCTACCTAGCTCACTTAAATTGTCATGATCGTATAGAGGTTAGTACTCTGCGTTGTGGCCGCAGCAACCCCGGTTCGAATCCGGGTCATGGCATTTTGATTTTGTTTCTCAATCATCCATTTTTCCACAATACTGAATCTTAAGAAAATTTCAGAAAGTAAGCAGATTCTTTGAAGGTGCTTGCTCTATTTGAGTTTAATGCTTATTATAAAGCTATCTTAACATGCTTTGAATAATTTAATTGTGAATTATTTTACTAAAGGACTAGGAATTTGACATAAATTCTAGAATTCAGGAAAGAATAATGTTTGGGCTCTGTCTGAGTAAGTTCATTACATTTTTTAAAGATCTTTTAGCAGTCACAAAGATTATTGTACCTAAAACATTTTTGGGAAACAATCCCTGCAGATAGTGTACAGTCAATTACCAAAATGTGATTCTGTATATACTTCAATAACCATAAAACTTTAAAACAGGCTCAAAAACAGGAAAGACTCTTCAATTGCTACAAGACACCTGGGACAGTGGGCAATGGATAACGCGTCTGACTATAGATCAGAAGATTGTAGGTTCGACTCCTACCTAGCTCACTTAAATTGTCATGATCATATAGAAGTTAGTACTCTGCGTTGTGGCCGCAGCAACACCGGTTCAAATCCGGGTCACGGCATTTTGATTTTGTTTCTCAATCATCCATTTTTTCACAATACTGAATCTTGAGAAAATTTCAGAAAATAAGCAGATTCTTTGAAGGTGCTTGCACTATTTGTGTTTAATGATTATTATAAAGCTATCTTAACATGCTTTGAAAAAATTAATTGTGAATTATTGTACTAAAGGACTGGGAATTTGACATAAATTCTGGAATTCAGGAAAGAAGAATGTTTGGGCTCTGTCTGAGTAAGTTCATCACATTTTTTAAAGATCTGTTAGCAGTCACAAGGATTATTTTACCTAAAACGTTTTTGGGAAACAATCCCTGCAGATAGTGTACAGTCAATTTCCAAAATGTGATTCTGTATATACTTCAATAACCATAAAACTCCAAAACTGGCTCAAAAACAGGAAAGACACTTCAATTGCTACAGGGCACCTGGGCCAGTGGCGCAATGGATAACGTGTCTGACTATTGATCATAAGTTTGTAGGTTCGACTCCTACCTGGCTCGCTTAAATTGACGTGATCGTATAGTGGTTAGTACTCTGCGTTGTGGCCGCAGCAACCCCGGTTTGAAAACAGGTCACAGCATTTTGATTTTGTTTCACAATCATCCTTTTTTTCACAATACTGAATCTTAAGAAAATTTCAGAAAGTAAGCAGATTCTTTGAAGGTGCTTGCACTATTTGTGTTTAATGCTTATTATAAAGCTATCTTAACATGCTTTGAATAATTTAATTGTGAATTATTGTACTAAAGGACTGGGAATTTGACATAAATTCTGGAATTCAGGAAAGAAGAATGTTTGGGCTCTGTCTGAGTAAGTTCATCACATTTTTTAAAGATCTTTTAGCAGTCACAAGGATTATTTTACCTAAAACGTTTTTGGGAAACAATCCCTGCAGATAGTGTACAGTCAATTACCAAAATGTGATTCTGTATATACTTCAATAACCATAAAATTCTGAAAACAGGCTCAAAAACAGGAAAGACACTTCAATTACTACAAGTCACCCGGGACAGTGGGCAATGGATAACGTGTCTGACTATGGATCTGTAGATTGTAGGTTCGACTCCTACCTGGCTCGCTTAAATTGCCATGATCGTATAGTGGTTAGTACTCTGATTTGTGGCCGCAGCAACCCCGGTTCGAATCCAGGTCACGGCATTTTGATTTTGTTTCTCAATCATCCATTTTTTCACAATACTGAATCTTAAGAAAATTTCAGAAAGTAAGCAGATTCTTTGAAGGTGCTTGCACTATTTGTGTTTAATGCTTATTATAAAGCTATCTTAACATGCTTTGAATAATTTAATTGTGAATTATTGTACTAAAGTACTGGGAATTTGACATAAATTCTAGAATTCAGGAAAGAAGAATGTTCGGGCTTCCTTCTGAGTAAGTTCATCACATTTTTGAAATATCTTTTAGCAGTCACAATTATTATTTTACCTAAAACGTTTTTGGGATACAATCCCTGCAGATAGTCTACAGTCAATTTCCAAAATATGATTCTGTATATACTTCAATAACCATAAAACTCTGAAAATAGGCTCAAAAACAGGAAAGACACTTCAATTACTACAAAACACGTGGGCCAGTGGCACAATGGATAACGCGTCTGACTACGGATCAGATGATTGTAGGTTCGACTCCTACCTGGCTCGCTTATATTGCCTTGATTGCATAGTGGTTAGTACTCTGCGTTGTGGCCGCAGCAACCCCGGTTCGAAAACAGGTCACGGCATTTTGATTTTGTTTCTCAATCATCCATTTTTACACAATACTGAATCTTAAGAAAATTTCAGAAAGTAAGCAGATTCTTTGAAGGTGCTTGCACTATTTGTGTTTAATGCTTATTTTAAAGCTATCTTAACATGCTTTGAATAATTTAATTGTGAATTATTTTACTAAAGGACTGTGAATTTGACATAAATTCTGGAATTCAGGAAAGAAGAATGTTTGTGCTCTGTCTGAGTAAGTTCATTACATTTTTGAAAGATCTTTTAGCAGTCACAAGGATTATTGTACCTAAAACATTTTTGGGAATCAATCCCTGCAGATAGTGTAGTCAATTTCCAAAATGTGATTCTGTATATACTTCAATAACCATAAAACTTTAAAACAGGCTCAAAAACAAGAAAGACACTTCAATTACTACAGGGCACCTGGATAACGTGTCTGACTATGGATCATAAGTTTGTAGGTTCGACTCCTACCTGGCTCGCTTAAATTGCCGTGATCGTATAGTGGTTAGTACTCTGCGTTGTGGCCGCAGCAACCCCGGTTCGAATCCGGGTCACGGCATTTTGATTTTGTTTCTCAATCATCCATTTTTTCACAATACTGAATCTTAAGAAAATTTCAGAAAGTAAGCAGATTCTTTGAAAGTGCTTGCACTATTTGTGTTTAATGCTTATTATAAAGCTATCTTAACATGCTTTGAATAATTTAATTGTGAATTATTGTACTAAAGTACTTGGAATTTGACATAAATTCTAGAATTCAGGAAAGAAGAATGTTTGGGCTCTGTCAGAGTAAGTTCATCACATTTTTTAAAGATCTTTTAGCAGTCACAAGGATTATTTTACCTAAAACATTTTTGGGAAATAATCCCTGCAGATAGTGTACAGTCAATTTCCAAAATGTGATTCTGTATATACTTCAATAACCAAAAAACTCCAAAACTGGCTCAAAAACAGGAAAGACACTTCAATTACTACAGGGCACCTGGGCCAGTGTCGCAATGGATAACGTGTCTGACTACGGTTCATAAGTTTGTAGGTTTGACTCCTACCTGGCTCGCTTAAATTGACGTGATCGTATAGTGGTTAGTTCTCTGCGTTGTGGCCGCAGCAACCCCGGTTCGAAAACGGGTCACAGCATTTTGATTTAGTTTCACAATCATCCATTTATTCACAATACTGAATCTTAAGAAAATTTCAGAAAGTAAGCAGATTCTTTGAAGGTGCTTGCACTATTTGTGTTTAATGCTTATTATAAAGCTATCTTAACATGCTTTGAATAATTTAATTGTGAATTATTGTGCTAAAGGACTGGGAATTTGACATAAATTCTGGAATTCAGGAAAGAAGAATGTTTGGGCTCTGTCTGAGTAAGTTCATCACATTTTTTAAAGATCTTTTAGCAGTCACAAGGATTATTTTACCTAAAACGTTTTTGGGAAACAATCCCTGCAGATAGTGTACAGTCAATTACCAAAATGTGATTCTGTATATACTTCAATAACCATAAAATTCTGAAAACAGGCTCAAAAACAGGAAAGACACTTCAATTACTACAAGACACCCGGGACAGTGGGCAATGGATAATGTGTCTGACTATGGATCTGTAGATTGTAGGTTCGACTCCTACCTCGCTCGCTTAAATTGCCGTGATCGTATAGTGGTTAGTACTCTGCGTTGTGGCCGCAGCAACCCCGGTTCGAATCCGGGTCACGGCATTTTGATTTTGTTTCTCAATCATCCATTTTTTCACAATACTGAATCTTAAGAAAATTTCAGAAAGTAAGCAGATTCTTTGAAGGTGCTTGCACTATTTGTGTTTAATGCTTATTATAAAGCTATCTTAACATGCTTTGAATAATTTAATTGTGAATTATTGTACTAAAGTACTGGGAATTTGACATAAATTCTAGAATTCAGGAAAGAAGAATGTTTGGGCTTCCTTCTGAGTAAGTTCATCACATTTTTTAAATATCTTTTAGCATTCACAATTATTATTTTACCTAAAACGTTTTTGGGATACAATCCCTGCAGATAGTCTACAGTCAATTTCCAAAATGTGATTCTGTATATACTTCAATAACCATAAAACTCTGAAAATAGGCTCAAAAACAGGAAAGACACTTCAATTACTACAAAACACGTGTGCCAGTGGCACAATGGATAACGCGTCTGACTATGGATCTGTAGATTGTAGGTTCTACTTCTACCTGGCTCGCTTATATTGCCTTGATCATATAGTGGTTAGTACTCTGCGTTGTGGCCGCAGCAACCCTGGTTCGAATCCGGGTCACGGCATTTTGATTTTGTTTCTCAATCATCCATTTTTTCACAATACTGAATCTTAAGAAAATTTCAGAAAGTAAGCAGATTCTTTGAAGGTGCTTGCACTATTTGTGTTTAATGCTTATTATAAAGCTATCTTAACATGCTTTGAATAATTTAATTGTGAATTATTTTACTAAAGGACTAAGAATTTGACATAAATTCTAGAATTCAGTAAAGAAGAATGTTTGGGCTCTGTCTGAGTAAGTTCATTACATTTTTTAAAGATCTTTCAGCAGTCACAATGATTATTGTGCCTAAAACATTTTTGGGAAACAATCCCTGCAGATAGTGTACAGTCAATTTCCAAAATGTGATTCTGTATATACTTCAATAACCATAAAACTTTAAAACAGGCTCAAAAACAGGAAAGACTCTTCAATTGCTACAAGACACCTGGGACAGTGGGCAATGGATAACGCGTCTGACTATAGATCAGAAGATTGTAGGTTTGACTCCTACCTAGCTCACTTAAATTGTCATGATCGTATAGAGGTTAGTACTCTGCGTTGTGGCCGCAGCAACCCTGGTTCGAATCCGGGTCACGGCATTTTGATTTTGTTTCTCAATCATCCATTTTTTCACAATACTGAATCTTAAGAAAATTTCAGAAAGTAAGCAGATTCTTTGAAGGTGCTTGCACTATTTGTGTTTAATGATTATTATAAAGCTATCTTAACATGCTTTGAAAAAATTAATTGTGAATTATTGTACTAAAGGACTGGGAATTTGACATAAATTCTGGAATTCAGGAAAGAGGAATGTTTGGGCTCAGTCTGAGTAAGTTCATTACATTTTTTAAAGATCTTTTAGCAGTCACAAGGATTATTGTACCTAAAATGTTTTTGGAAAACAATCCCTGCAGATAGTGTACAGTCAATTTCCAAAATGTGATTCTGTATATACTTCAATAACCATAAAACTCCAAAACTGGCTCAAAAACAGGAAAGACACTTCAATTACTACAGGCTACCTGGGCCAGTGGCGCAATGGATAACGTGTCTGACTACGGATCATAAGTTTGTGGGTTCGACTCCTACCTGGCTCGCATAAATTGCCGTCATTGTATAGTAGTTTGTACTCTGCGTTGTGGCCGCAGCAACCCCGGTTCGAAAACAGGTCACGGCATTTTGATTTTGTTTCTCAATCATCCATTTTTACACAATACTGAATCTTAAGAAAATTTCAGAAAGTAAGCAGATTCTTTGAAGGTGCTTGCACTATTTGTGTTTAATGCTTATTATAAAGCTATCTTAACATGCTTTGAATAATTTAATTGTGAATTATTTTACTAAAGGACTGTGAATTTGACATAAATTCTGGAATTCAGGAAAGAAGAATGTTTGTGCTCTGTCTGAGTAAGTTCATTACATTTTTGAAAGATCTTTTAGCAGTCACAAGGATTATTGTACCTAAAACATTTTTGGGAATCAATCCCTGCAGATAGTGTACAGTCAATTTCCAAAATGTGATTCTGTATATACTTCAATAACCATAAAACTTTAAAACAGGCTCAAAAACAGGAAAGACTCTTCAATTGCTACAAGACACCTGGGACAGTGGGCAATGGATAACGCGTCTGACTATAGATCAGAAGATTGTAGGTTCGACTCCTACCTAGCTCACTTAAATTGTCATGATCGTATAGAAGTTAGTACTCTGCGTTGTGGCCGCAGCAACACCGGTTCGAATCCGGGTCACGGCATTTTGATTTTGTTTCTCAATCATCCATTTTTTCACAATACTGAATCTTGAGAAAATTTCAGAAAATAAGCAGATTCTTTGAAGGTGCTTGCACTATTTGTGTTTAATGATTATTATAAAGCTATCTTAACATGCTTTGAAAAAATTAATTGTGAATTATTGTACTAAAGGACTGGGAATTTGACATAAATTCTGGAATTCAGGAAAGAAGAATGTTTGGGCTCTGTCTGAGTAAGTTCATCACATTTTTTAAAGATCTTTTAGCAGTCACAAGGATTATTTTACCTAAAACGTTTTTGGGAAACAATCCCTGCAGATAGTGTACAGTCAATTTCCAAAATGTGATTCTGTATATACTTCAATAACCATAAAACTCCAAAACTGGCTCAAAAACAGGAAAGACACTTCAATTGCTACAGGGCACCTGGGCCAGTGGCGCAATGGATAACGTGTCTGACTATTGATCATAAGTTTGTAGGTTCGACTCCTACCTGGCTCGCTTAAATTGACGTGATCGTATAGTGGTTAGTACTCTGCGTTGTGGCCGCAGCAACCCCGGTTCAAAAACGGGTCACAGCATTTTCATTTTGTTTCACAATCATCCTTTTTTTCACAATACTGAATCTTAAGAAAATTTCAGAAAGTAAGCAGATTCTTTGAAGGTGCTTGCACTATTTGTGTTTAATGCTTATTATAAAGCTATCTTAACATGCTTTGAATAATTTAATTGTGAATTATTGTACTAAAGGACTGGGAATTTGACATAAATTCTGGAATTCAGGAAAGAAGAATGTTTGGGCTCTGTCTGAGTAAGTTCATCACATTTTTTAAAGATCTTTTAGCAGTCACAAGGATTATTTTACCTAAAACGTTTTTGGGAAACAATCCCTGCAGATAGTGTACAGTCAATTACCAAAATGTGATTCTGTATATACTTCAATAACCATAAAATTCTGAAAACAGGCTCAAAAACAGGAAAGACACTTCAATTACTACAAGTCACCCGGGACAGTGGGCAATGGATAACGTGTCTGACTATGGATCTGTAGATTGTAGGTTCGACTCCTACCTGGCTCGCTTAAATTGCCATGATCGTATAGTGGTTAGTACTCTGCGTTGTGGCCGCAGCAACCCCGGTTCGAATCCGGGTCACGGCATTTTGATTTTGTTTCTCAATCATCCATTTTTTCACAATACTGAATCTTAAGAAAATTTCAGAAAGTAAGCAGATTCTTTGAAGGTGCTTCCACTATTTGTGTTTAATGCTTATTATAAAGCTATCTTAACATGCTTTGAATAATTTAATTGTGAATTATTTTACTAAAGGACTGTGAATTTGACTTAAATTCTGGAATTCAGGAAAGAAGAATGTTTGTGCTCTGTCTGAGTAAGTTCATTACATTTTTGAAAGATCTTTTAGCAGTCACAAGGATTATTGTACCTAAAACATTTTTGGGAATCAATCCCTGCAGATAGTGTAGTCAATTTCCAAAATGTGATTCTGTATATACTTCAATAACCATAAAACTTTAAAACAGGCTCAAAAACAAGAATGACACTTCAATTACTACAGGGCACCTGGATAACGTGTCTGACTATGGATCATAAGTTTGTAGGTTCGACTCCTACCTGGCTCGCTTAAATTGCCGTGATCGTATAGTGGTTAGTACTCTGCGTTGTGGCCGCAGCAACCCCGGTTCGAATCCGGGTCACGGCATTTTGATTTTGTTTCTCAATCATCCATTTTTTCACAATACTGAATCTTAAGAAAATTTCAGAAAGTAAGCAGATTCTTTGAAGGTGCTTGCACTATTTGTGTTTAATGCTTATTATAAAGCTATCTTAACATGCTTTGAATAATTTAATTGTGAATTATTGTACTAAAGTACTTGGAATTTGACATAAATTCTAGAATTCAGGAAAGAAGAATGTTTGGGCTCTGTCAGAGTAAGTTCATCACATTTTTTAAAGATCTTTTAGCAGTCACAAGGATTATTTTACCTAAAACGTTTTAGGGAAACAATCCCTGCAGATAGTGTACAGTCAATTTCCAAAATGTGATTCTGTATATACTTCAATAACCAAAAAACTCCAAAACTGGCTCAAAAACAGGAAAGACACTTCAATTACTACAGGGCACCTGGGCCAGTGGCGCAATGGATAACGTGTCTGACTACGGATCATAAGTTTGTAGGTTCGACTCCTACCTTGGTCGCTTAAATTGACGTGATCGTATAGTGGTTAGTTCTCTGCGTTGTGGCCGCAGCAACCCCGGTTCGAAAACGGGTCACAGCATTTTGATTTAGTTTCACAATCATCCATTTTTTCACAATACTGAATCTTAAGAAAATTTCAGAAAGTAAGCAGATTCTTTGAAGGTGCTTGCACTATTTGTGTTTAATGCTTATTATAAAGCTATCTTAACATGCTTTGAATAATTTAATTGTGAATTATTGTACTAAAGGACTGGGAATTTGACATAAATTCTGGAATTCAGGAAAGAAGAATGTTTGGGCTCTGTCTGAGTAAGTTCATCACATTTTTTAAAGATCTTTTAGCAGTCACAAGGATTATTTTACCTAAAACGTTTTTGGGAAACAATCCCTGCAGATAGTGTACAGTCAATTACCAAAATGTGATTCTGTATATACTTCAATAACCATAAAATTCTGAAAACAGGCTCAAAAACAGGAAAGACACTTCAATTACTACAAGACACCCGGGACAGTGGGCAATGGATAACGTGTCTGACTATGGATCTGTAGATTGTAGGTTCGACTCCTACCTCGCTCGCTTAAATTGCCGTGATCGTATAGTGGTTAGTACTCTGCGTTGTGGCCGCAGCAACCCCGGTTCGAATCCGGGTCACGGCATTTTGATTTTGTTTCTCAATCATCCATTTTTTCACAATACTGAATCTTAAGAAAATTTCAGAAAGTAAGCAGATTCTTTGAAGGTGCTTGCACTATTTGTGTTTAATGCTTATTATAAAGCTATCTTAACATGCTTTGAATAATTTAATTGTGAATTATTGTACTAAAGGACTGGGAATTTGACATAAATTCTGGAATTCAGGAAAGAAGAATGTTTGGGCTCTGTCTGAGTAAGTTCATCACATTTTTTAAAGATCTTTTAGCAGTCACAAGGATTATTTTACCTAAAACGTTTTTGGGAAACAATCCCTGCAGATAGTGTACAGTCAATTACCAAAATGTGATTCTGTATATACTTCAATAACCATAAAATTCTGAAAACAGGCTCAAAAACAGGAAAGACACTTCAATTACTACAAGACACCCGGGACAGTGGGCAATGGATAACGTGTCTGACTATGGATCTGTAGATTGTAGGTTCGACTCCTACCTCGCTCGCTTAAATTGCTGTGATCGTATAGTGGTTAGTACTCTGCGTTGTGGCCTCAGCAACCCCGGTTCGAATCCGGGTCACGGCATTTTGATTTTGTTTCTCAATCATCCATTTTTTCACAATACTGAATCTTAAGAAAATTTCAGAAAGTAAGCAGATTCTTTGAAGGTGCTTGCACTATTTGTGTTTAATGCTTATTATAAAGCTATCTTAACATGCTTTGAATAATTTAATTGTGAATTATTGTACTAAAGTACTGGGAATTTGACATAAATTCTAGAATTCAGGAAAGAAGAATGTTTGGGCTTCCTTCTGAGTAAGTTCATCACATTTTTTAAATATCTTTTAGCAGTCACAATTATTATTTTACCTAAAACGTTTTTGGGATACAATCCCTGCAGATAGTCTACAGTCAATTTCCAAAATGTGATTCTGTATATACTTCAATAACCATAAAACTCTGAAAAAAGGCTCAAAAACAGGAAAGACACTTCAATTACTACAAAACACGTGTGCCAGTGGCACAATGGATAACGCGTCTGACTATGGATCTGTAGATTGTAGGTTCTTCTTCTACCTGGCTCGCTTATATTGCCTTCATCATATAGTGGTTAGTACTCTGCGTTGTGGCCGCAGCAACCCTGGTTCGAATACGGGTCACGGCATTTTGATTTTGTTTCTCAATCATCCATTTTTTCACAATACTGAATCTTAAGAAAATTTCAGAAAGTAAGCAGATTCTTTGAAGGTGCTTGCACTATTTGTGTTTAATGCTTATTATAAAGCTATCTTAACATGCTTTGAATAATTTAATTGTGAATTATTTTACTAAAGGACTAAGAATTTGACATAAATTCTAGAATTCAGGAAAGAAGAATGTTTGGGCTCTGTCTGAGTAAGTTCATTACATTTTTTAAAGATCTTTCAGCAGTCACAATGATTATTGTGCCTAAAACATTTTTGGGAAACAATCCCTGCAGATAGTATACAGTCAATTTCCAAAATGTGATTCTGTATATACTTCAATATGCATAAAACTCCAAAACTGGCTCAAAAACAGGAAAGACACTTCAATTACTACAGGCTACCTGGGCCAGTGGCGCAATGGATAACGTGTCTAACTACGAATCATAAGTTTGTGGGTTCGACTCCTACCTGGCTCGCATAAATTGCCGTCATTGTATATTAGTTTGTACTCTGCGTTGTGGCCGCAGCAACCCCGGTTCGAAAACAGGTCACGGCATTTTGATTTTGTTTCTCAATCATCCATTTTTACACAATACTGAATCTTAAGAAAATTTCAGAAAGTAAGCAGATTCTTTGAAGGTGCTTGCACTATTTGTGTTTAATGCTTATTATAAAGCTATCTTAACATGCTTTGAATAATTTAATTGTGAATTATTTTACTAAAGGACTGTGAATTTGACATAAATTCTGGAATTCAGGAAAGAAGAATGTTTGTGCTCTGAGTAAGTTCATTACATTTTTGAAAGATCTTTTAGCAGTCACAAGGATTATTGTACCTAAAACATTTTTGGGAATCAATCCCTGCAGATAGTGTACAGTCAATTTCCAAAATGTGATTCTGTATATACTTCAATAACCATAAAACTCTGAAAAAAGGCTCAAAAACAGGAAAGACACTTCAATTACTACAAAACACGTGGGCCAGTGGCACAATGGATAACGCGTCTGACTGTGGATCTGTAGATTGTAGGTTCTACTTCTACCTGGCTCGCTTATATTGCCTTGATCATATAGTGGTTAGTACTCTGCGTTGTGGCCGCAGCAACCCTGGTTCGAATCCGGGTCACGGCATTTTGATTTTGTTTCTCAATCATCCATTTTTTCACAATATTGAATCTTAAGAAAATTTCAGAAAGTAAGCAGATTCTTTGAAGGTGCTTGCACTATTTGTGTTTAATGATTATTATAAAGCTATCTTAACATGCTTTGAAAAAATTAATTGTGAATTATTGTACTAAAGGACTGGGAATTTGACATAAATTCTGGAATTCAGGAAGGAAGAATGTTTGGGCTCAGTCTGAGTAAGTTCATTACATTTTTTAAAGATCTTTTAGCAGTCACAAGGATTATTGTACCTAAAACGTTTTTGGGAAACAATCCCTGCAGATAGTGTACAGTCAATTTCCAAAATGTGATTCTGTATATACTTCAATAACCATAAAACTCCAAAACTGGCTCAAAAACAGGAAAGACACTTCAATTACTACAGGCTACCTGGGCCAGTGGTGCAATGGATAACGTGTCTGACTATGGATCATAAGTTTGTGGGTTCGACTCCTACCTGGCTCGCATAAATTGCCGTCATTGTATAGTAGTTAGTACTCTGCGTTGTGGCTGCAGCAACCCCATTTCGAAAACGGGTCACAGCATTTTGATTTTGTTTCACAATCATCCATTTTTTCACAATACTGAATCTGAAGAAAATTTCAGAAAGTAAGCAGATTCTTTGAAGGTGCTTGCACTATTTGTGTTTAATGCTTATTATAAAGCTATCTTAACATGCTTTGAATAATTTAATTGTGAATTATTGTACTAAAGGACTGGGAATTTGACATAAATTCTGGAATTCAGGAAAGAAGAATGTTTGGGCTCTGTCTGAGTAAGTTCATCACATTTTTTAAAGATCTTTTAGCAGTCACAAGGATTATTTTACCTAAAACGTTTTTGGGAAACAATCCCTGCAGATAGTGTACAGTCAATTTCCAAAATGTGATTCTGTATATACTTCAATAACCATAAAACTCTGAAAAAAGGCTCAAAAACAGGAAAGACACTTCAATTACTACAAAACACATGGGCCAGTGGCGCAATGGATAACGTGTCTGACTACGGATCAGAAGATTGTAGGTTCGACTCCTTCCTGGCTAGCTTATATTGCCATGATCGTATAGTGGTTAGTACTCTGCGTTGTGGCCGCAGCAACCCCGGTTCGAAAACAGGTTACGGCATTTTGATTTTGTTTCTCAATCATCCATTTTATCACAATACTGAATCTTGGGAAAACTTCAGAAAATAAGCAGATTCTTTGAAGGTGCTTGCACTATTTGTGTTTAATGCTTATTATAAAGCTATCTTAACATGCTTTGAATAATTTAATTGTGAATTATTGTACTAAAGGACTGGGAATTTGACATAAATTCTGGAATTCAGGAAACAAGAATGTTTGGGCTCTGTCTGAGTAAGTTCATCACATTTTTTAAAGATCTTTTAGCAGTCACAAGGATTATTTTACCTAAAACGTTTTTGGGAAACAATCCCTGCAGATAGTGTACAGTCAATTTCCAAAATGTGATTCTGTATATACTTCAATAACCATAAAACTCTGAAAAAAGGCTCAAAAACAGGAAAGACACTTCAATTACTACAAAACATGTGGGCCAGTGGCGCAATGGATAACGCATCTGACTTTATATTAGAAGATTGTATGTTCGACTCCTACCTGGCTCGCTTATATTGCCTTGATCGCATAGTGGTTAGTACTCTGCGTTGTGGCCGCAGCAACCCCGGTTCGAAAACAGGTCACGGCATTTTGATTTTGTTTCTCAATCATCCATTTTTTCACAATACTGAATCTTAAGAAAATTTCAGAAAGTAAGCAGATTCTTTGAAGGTGCTTGCACTATTTGTGTTTAATGCATATTATAAAGCTATCTTAACATGCTTTGAATAATTTATTTGTGAATTATTGTACTAAAGTACTTGGAATTTGACATAAATTCTAGAATTCAGGAAAGAAGAATGTTTGGGCTTCCTTCTGAGTAAGATCATCACATTTTTGAAATATCTTTTAGCAGTCACAATTATTATTTTACCTAAAACGTTTTTGGGAAACAATCCCTGCAGATAGTGTACAGTCAATTTCCAAAATGTGATTCTGTATATACTTCAATAACCATATAACTTTAAAACAGGCTCAAAAACAGGAAAGACACTTCAATTACTACAGGGCACCTGGGCCAGTGGCGCAATGGATAACGTGTCTGACTACGGATCATAAGTTTGTAGGTTCGGCTCCTACCTGGCTCGCTTAAATTGACGTGATCGTATAGTGGTTAGAACTCTGCGTTGTGGCCGCAGCAACCCCGGTTCAAAAATGGGTCACAGCATTTTGATTTTGTTTCACAATCATCCATTTGTTCACAATACTGAATCTTAAGAAAATTTCAGAAAGTAAGCAGATTCTTTGAAGGTGCTTGCACTAATTGTGTTTAATGCTTATTATAAAGCTATCTTAACATGCTTTGAATAATTTAATTGTGAATTATTGTACTAAAGGACTGGGAATTTGACATAAATTCTGGAATTCAGGAAAGAAGAATGTTTGGGCTCTGTCTGAGTAAGTTCATCACATTTTTGAAAGATCTTTTAGCAGTCACAAGGATTATTTTACCTAAAACGTTTTAGGGAAACAATCCCTGCAGATAGTGTACAGTCAATTTCCAAAATGTGATTCTGTATATACTTCAATAACCATAAAACTCTGAAAAAAGGCTCAAAAACAGGAAAGACACTTCAATTACTATAATACACGTGGGCCAGTGGCGCAATGGATAACGCGTCTGACTACGGATCAGAAGATTGTAGGTTCGACTCCTTCCTGGCTCGCTTATATTGCCATGATCGTATAGTGGTTAGTACTCTGCGTTCTGGCCACAGCAACCCCGGTTCGAAAACAGGTCACGGCATTTTGATTTTGTTTCTCAATCATCCATTTTATCACAATACTGAATCTTGAGAAAATTTCAGAAAATAAGCAGATTCTTTGAAGGTGCTTGCACTATTTGTGTTTAATGCTTATTATAAAGCTATCTTAACATGCTTTGAATAATTTAATTGTGAATTATTGTACTAAAGGACTGGGAATTTGACATAAATTCTGGAATTCAGGAAACAAGAATGTTTGGGCTCTGTCTGAGTAAGTTCATCACATTTTTTAAAGATCTTTTAGCAGTCACAAGGATTATTTTACCTAAAACGTTTTTGGGAAACAATCCCTGCAGATAGTGTACAGTCAATTTCCAAAATGTGATTCTGTATATACTTCAATAACCATAAAACTCTGAAAAAAGGCTCAAAAACAGGAAAGACACTTCAATTACTACAAAACATGTGGGCCAGTGGCGCAATGGATAACGCATCTGACTTTATATTAGAAGATTGTAGGTTCGACTCCTACCTGGCTCGCTTATATTGCCTTGATCGCATAGTGGTTAGTACTCTGCGTTGTGGCCGCAGCAACCCCGGTTCGAAAACAGGTCACGGCATTTTGATTTTGTTTCTCAATCATCCATTTTTTCACAATACTGAATCTTAAGAAAATTTCAGAAAGTAAGCAGATTCTTTGAAGGTGCTTGCACTATTTGTGTTTAATGCATATTATAAAGCTATCTTAACATGCTTTGAATAATTTATTTGTGAATTATTGTACTAAAGTACTTGGAATTTGACATAAATTCTAGAATTCAGGAAAGAAGAATGTTTGGGCTTCCTTCTGAGTAAGATCATCACATTTTTGAAATATCTTTTAGCAGTCACAATTATTATTTTACCTAAAACGTTTTTGGGAAACAATCCCTGCAGATAGTGTACAGTCAATTTCCAAAATGTGATTCTGTATATACTTCAATAACCATATAACTTTAAAACAGGCTCAAAAACAGGAAAGACACTTCAATTACTACAGGGCACCTGGGCCAGTGGCGCAATGGATAACGTGTCTGACTACGGATCATAAGTTTGTAGGTTCGGCTCCTACCTGGCTCGCTTAAATTGACGTGATCGTATAGTGGTTAGAACTCTGCGTTGTGGCCGCAGCAACCCCGGTTCGAAAATGGGTCACAGCATTTTGATTTTGTTTCACAATCATCCATTTTTTCACAATACTGAATCTTAAGAAAATTTCAGAAAGTAAGCAGATTCTTTGAAGGTGCTTGCACTAATTGTGTTTAATGCTTATTATAAAGCTATCTTAACATGCTTTGAATAATTTAATTGTGAATTATTGTACTAAAGGACTGGGAATTTGACATAAATTCTGGAATTCATGAAAGAAGAATGTTTGGGCTCTGTCTGAGTAAGTTCATCACATTTTTGAAAGATCTTTTAGCAGTCACAAGGATTATTTTACCTAAAACGTTTTAGGGAAACAATCCCTGCAGATAGTGTACAGTCAATTTCCAAAATGTGATTCTGTATATACTTCAATAACCATAAAACTCTGAAAAAAGGCTCAAAAACAGGAAAGACACTTCAATTACTATAATACACGTGGGCCAGTGGCGCAATGGATAACGCGTCTGACTACGGATCAGAAGATTGTAGGTTCGACTCCTTCCTGGCTCGCTTATATTGCCATGATCGTATAGTGGTTAGTACTCTGCGTTGTGGCCACAGCAACCCCGGTTCGAAAACAGGTCACGGCATTTTGATTTTGTTTCTCAATCATCCATTTTATCACAATACTGAATCTTGAGAAAACTTCAGAAAATAAGCAGATTCTTTGAAGGTGCTTGCACTATTTGTGTTTAATGCTTATTATAAAGCTATCTTAACATGCTTTGAATAATTTAATTGTGAATTATTGTACTAAAGGACTGGGAATTTGACATAAATTCTGGAATTCAGGAAACAAGAATGTTTGGGCTCTGTCTGAGTAAGTTCATCACATTTTTTAAAGATCTTTTAGCAGTCACAAGGATTATTTTACCTAAAACGTTTTTGGGAAACAATCCCTGCAGATAGTGTACAGTCAATTTCCAAAATGTGATTCTGTATATACTTCAATAACCATAAAACTCTGAAAAAAGGCTCAAAAACAGGAAAGACACTTCAATTACTACAAAACATGTGGGCCAGTGGCGCAATGGATAACGCATCTGACTTTATATTAGAAGATTGTAGGTTCGACTCCTACCTGGCTCGCTTATATTGCCTTGATCGCATAGTGGTTAGTACTCTGCGTTGTGGCCGCAGCAACCCCGGTTCGAAAACAGGTCACGGCATTTTGATTTTGTTTCTCAATCATCCATTTTTTCACAATACTGAATCTTAAGAAAATTTCAGAAAGTAAGCAGATTCTTTGAAGGTGCTTGCACTATTTGTGTTTAATGCATATTATAAAGCTATCTTAACATGCTTTGAATAATTTATTTGTGAATTATTGTACTAAAGTACTTGGAATTTGACATAAATTCTAGAATTCAGGAAAGAAGAATGTTTGGGCTTCCTTCTGAGTAAGATCATCACATTTTTGAAATATCTTTTAGCAGTCACAATTATTATTTTACCTAAAACGTTTTTGGGAAACAATCCCTGCAGATAGTGTACAGTCAATTTCCAAAATGTGATTCTGTATATACTTCAATAACCATATAACTTTAAAACAGGCTCAAAAACAGGAAAGACACTTCAATTACTACAGGGCACCTGGGCCAGTGGCGCAATGGATAACGTGTCTGACTACAGATCATAAGTTTGTAGGTTCGACTCCTACCTGGCTCGCTTAAATTGACGTGATCGTATAGTGGTTAGTACTCTGCGTTGTGGCCTCAGCAACCCCGGTTCGAAAATGGGTCACAGCATTTTGATTTTGTTTCACAATCATCCATTTTTTCACAATACTGAATCTTAAGAAAATTTCAGAAAGTAAGCAGATTCTTTGAAGGTGCTTGCACTATTTGTGTTTAATGCTTATTATAAAGCTATCTTAACATGCTTTGAATAATTTAATTGTGAATTATTGTACTAAAGGACTGGGAATTTGACATAAATTCTGGAATTCAGGAAAGAAGAATGTTTGGGCTCTGTCTGAGTAAGTTCATCACATTTTTGAAAGATCTTTTAGCAGTCACAAGGATTATTTTACCTAAAACGTTTTAGGTAAACAATCCCTGCAGATAGTGTACAGTCAATTTCCAAAATGTGATTCTGTATATACTTCAATAACCATAAAACTCTGAAAAAAGGCTCAAAAACAGGAAAGACACTTCAATTACTATAAAACACGTGGGCCAGTGGCGCAATGGATAACGCGTCTGAGTACGGATCAGAAGATTGTAGGTTCGACTCCTTCCTGGCTCGCTTATATTGCCGTGATCGTATAGTGGTTAGTACTCTGCGTTGTGGCCGCAGCAACCCCGGTTCGAAAACAGGTCACGGCATTTTGATTTTGTTTCTCAATCATCCATTTTATCACAATACTGAATCTTGAGAAAATTTCAGAAAATAAGCAGATTCTTTGAAGGTGCTTGCACTATTTGTGTTTAATGCTTATTATAAAGCTATCTTAACATGCTTTGAATAATTTAATTGTGAATTATTGTACTAAAGGTCTGGGAATTTGACATAAATTCTGGAATTCAGGAAAGAAGAATGTTTGGGCTCTGTCTGAGTAAGTTCATCACATTTTTTAAAGATCTTTTAGCAGTCACAAGGATTATTTTACCTAAAACGTTTTTGGGAAACAATCCCTGCAGATAGTGTACCGTCAATTTCCAAAATGTGATTCTGTATATACTTCAATAACCATAAAACTCTGAAAAAAGGCTCAAAAACAGGAAAGACACTTCAATTACTACAAAACATGTGGGCCAGTGGCGCAATGGATAACGCATCTGACTTTATATTAGAAGATTGTAGGTTCGACTCCTACCTGGCTCGCTTATATTGCCTTGATCGCATAGTGGTTAGTACTCTGCTTTGTGGCGGCAGCAACCCCGGTTTGAAAATAGGTCACGGCATTTTGATTTTGTTTCTCAATCATCCATTTTTTCACAATACTGAATCTTAAGAATATTTCAGAAAGTAAGCAGATTCTTTGAAGGTGCTTGCACTATTTGTGTTTAATGCTTATTATAAAGCTATCTTAACATGCTTTGAATAATTTATTTGTGAATTATTGTACTAAAGTACTTGGAATTTGACATAAATTCTAGAATTCAGGAAAGAAGAATGTTTGGGCTTCCTTCTGAGTAAGTTCATCACATTTTTGAAATATCTTTTAGCAGTCACAATTATTATTTTACCTAAAACGTTTTTGGGAAACAATCCCTGCAGATAGTGTACAGTCAAGTTCCAAAATGTGATTCTGTATATACTTCAATAACCATATAACTTTAAAACAGGCTCAAAAACAGGAAAGACACTTCAATTGCTACAGGGCACCTGGGCCAGTGGCGCAATGGATAACGTGTCTGACTACAGATCATAAGTTTGTAGGTTCGACTCCTACCTGGCTCGCTTAAATTGACGTGATCGTATAGTGGTTAGTACTCTACGTTGTGGCCGCAGCAACCCCGGTTCGAAAACGGGTCACAGCATTTTGATTTTGTTTCACAATCATCCATTTTTTCACAATACTGAATCTTGAGAAAATTTCAGAAAATAAGCAGATTCTTTGAAGGTGCTTGCACTATTTGTGTTTAATGCTTATTATAAAGCTATCTTAACATGCTTTGAATAATTTAATTGTGAATTATTGTACTAAAGGTCTGGGAATTTGACATAAATTCTGGAATTCAGGAAAGAAGAATGTTTGGGCTCTGTCTGAGTAAGTTCATCACATTTTTTAAAGATCTTTTAGCAGTCACAAGGATTATTTTACCTAAAACGTTTTTGGGAAACAATCCCTGCAGATAGTGTACCGTCAATTTCCAAAATGTGATTCTGTATATACTTCAATAACCATAAAACTCTGAAAAAAGGCTCAAAAACAGGAAAGACACTTCAATTACTACAAAACATGTGGGCCAGTGGCGCAATGGATAACGCATCTGACTTTATATTAGAAGATTGTAGGTTCGACTCCTACCTGGCTCGCTTATATTGCCTCGATCGCATAGTGGTTAGTACTCTGCGTTGTGGCGGCAGCAACCCCGGTTCGAAAATAGGTCACGGCATTTTGATTTTGTTTCTCAATCATCCATTTTTTCACAATACTGAATCTTAAGAAAATTTCAGAAAGTAAGCAGATTCTTTGAAGGTGCTTGCACTATTTGTGTTTAATGCT
The DNA here is from genome assembly GCA_031769625.1 of Taudactylus pleione. Taxonomy (NCBI): domain Eukaryota; kingdom Metazoa; phylum Chordata; class Amphibia; order Anura; family Myobatrachidae; genus Taudactylus; species Taudactylus pleione. Next base: position 3,034,141 of record JAUIMM010000550.1, read on the forward strand.
TATTATAAAGCTATCTTAACATGCTTTGAATAATTTATTTGTGAATTATTGTACTAAAGTACTTGGAATTTGACATAAATTCTAGAATTCAGGAAAGAAGAATGTTTGGGCTTCCTTCTGAGTAAGTTCATCACATTTTTGAAATATCTTTTAGCAGTCACAATTATTATTTTACCTAAAACGTTTTTGGGAAACAATCCCTGCAGATAGTGTACAGTCAAGTTCCAAAATGTGATTCTGTATATACTTCAATAACCATATAACTTTAAAACAGGCTCAAAAACAGGAAAGACACTTCAATTGCTACAGGGCACCTGGGCCAGTGGCGCAATGGATAACGTGTCTGACTACAGATCATAAGTTTGTAGGTTCGACTCCTACCTGGCTCGCTTAAATTGACGTGATCGTATAGTGGTTAGTACTCTGCGTTGTGGCCGCAGCAACCCGGGTTCGAAAACGGGTCACAGCATTTTGATTTTGTTTCACAATCATCCATTTTTTCACAATACTGAATCTTAAGAAAATTTCAGAAAGTAAGCAGATTCTTTGAAGGTGCTTGCACTATTTGTGTTTAATGCTTATTATAAAGCTATCTTAACATGCTTTGAATAATTTAATTGTGAATTATTTTACTAAAGGACTGGGAATTTGACATAAATTCTGGAATTCAGGAAAGAAGAATGTTTGGGCTCTGTCTGTGTAAGTTCATCACATTTTTTAAAGATCTTTTAGCAGTCACAAGGATTATTTTACCTAAAACGTTTTTGGGAAACAATCCCTGCAGATAGTGTACAGTCAATTACCAAAATGTGATTCTGTATATACTTCAATAACCATAAAATTCTGAAAACAGTCTCAAAAACAGGAAAGACTCTTCAATTACTACAAGATACCCGGGACAGTGGGCAATGGATAACGTGTCTGGCTACGGATCTGTAGATTGTAGGTTCGACTCCTACTTGGCTCGCCTAAATTGCCGTGATCGTATAGTGGTTAGTACTCTGCGTTGTGTCTGCAGCAACCCCGGTTCGAATCCAGGTCACAGCATTTTGATTTTGTTTCTCAATCATCCATTTTTTCACAATACTGAATCTTAAGAAAATTTCAGAAAGTAAGCAGATTCTTTGAAGGTGCTTGCACTATTTGTGTTTAATGCTTATTATAAAGCTATCTTAACATGCTTTGAATAATTTAATTGTGAATTATTGTACTAAAGTACTGGGAATTTGACATAAATTCTAGAATTCAGGAAAGAAGAATGTTTGGGCTTCCTTTTGAGTAAGTTCATCACATTTTTGAAATATCTTTTAGCAGTCACAATTATTATTTTACCTAAAACGTTTTTGGGAAACAATCCCTGCAGATAGTCTACAGTCAATTTCCAAAATGTGATTCTGTATATACTTCAATAACCATAAAACTCTGAAAATAGGCTCAAAAACAGGAAAGACACTTCAATTACTACAAAACACGTGGGCCAGTGGAGCAATGGATAACGCGTCTGACTACGGATCAGAAGATTGTAGGTTCGACTCCTACCTGGCTCGCTTAGGTTGCCTTGATCGCATAGTGGTTAGTACTCTGCGTTGTGGCCGCAGCAACCCCGGTTCGAAAACAGGTCACGGCATTTTGATTTTGTTTCTCAATCATCCATTTTTTCACAATACTGAATCTTAAGAAAATTTCAGAAAGTAAGCAGATTCTTTGAAGGTGCTTGCACTATTTGTGTTTAATGCTTATTATAAAGCTATCTTAACATGCTTTGAATAATTTAATTGTGAATTATTTTACTAAAGGACTGGGAATTTGACATATATTCTGGAATTCAGGAAAGAAGAATGTTTTTGCTCTGTCTGAGTAAGTTCATTACATTTTTGAAAGATCTTTTAGCAGTCACAAGGATTATTGTACCTAAAACGTTTTTGGTAATCAATCCCTGCAGATAGTGTACAGTCAATTTCCAAAATGTGATTCTGTATATACTTCAATAACCATAAAACTTTAAAACAGGCTCAAAAACAGGAAAGACACTTAAATTGCTACAGGGCACCTGGGCCAGTGGCGCAATGGATAACGTGTCTGACTATGGATCATAAGTTTGTAGGTTCGACTCCTACCTGGCTCTCTTAAATTGCCATGATCGTATAGTGGTTAGTACTCTGCGTTGTGGCCGCAGCAACCCCGGTTCGAATTCGGGTCACAGCATTTTGATTTTGTTTCTCAATCATCCATTTATTCACAATACTGAATCTGAAGAAAATTTCAGAAAGTAAGCAGATTCTTTGAAGGTGCTTGCACTATTTGTGTTTAATGCTTATTATAAAGCTATCTTAACATGCTTTGAATAATTTAATTGTGAATTATTGTACTAAAGTACTTGGAATTTGACATAAATTCTAGAATTCAGGAAAGAAGAATGTTTGGGCTTCCTTCTGAGTAAGTTCATCACATTTTTGAAATATCTTTTAGCAGTCACAATTATTATTTTACCTAAAACGTTTTTGGGAAACAATCCCTGCAGATAGTGTACAGTCAATTTACAAAATGTGATTCTGTATACACTTCAATAACCATAAAACTCTGAAAATAGGCTCAAAAACAGGAAAGACACTTCAATTACTACAAAACACTTGGGCCAGTGGTGCAATGGATAACGCGTCTGAATACAGATCAGAAGATTGTAGGTTCGACTCCTACCTGGCTCGCTTATATTTTCATGATTGTACAGTGGTTAGTACTCTGCGTTGTGGCCGCAGCAACCACGGTTCGAAAATGGGTCTCGGCATTATGATTTTGTTTCTCAATCATCCATTTTTTCACAATACTGAATCTTAAGAAAATTTCAGAAAGTAAGAAGATTCTTTGAAGGTGCTTGCACTATTTGTGTTTAATGCTTATTATAAAGCTTTCTTAACATGCTTTGAATAATTTAATTGTGAATTATTTTAATAAAGGACTGGGAATTTGACATAAATTCTGGAATTCAGGAAAGAAGAATGTTTGGGCTCTGTCTGAGTAAGTTCATTACATTTTTGAAAGATCTTTTAGCAGTCACAAGGATTATTGTACCTAAAACATTTTTGGGAAACAATCCCTGCAGATAGTGTACAGTCAATTTACAAAATGTGATTCTGTATACACTTCAATAACCATAAAACTCTGAAAATAGGCTCAAAAACAGGAAAGACACTTCAATTACTACGAAACACTTGGGCCAGTGGTGCAATGGATAACGCGTCTGAATACAGATCAGAAGATTGTAGGTTCGACTCCTACCTGGCTTGCTTATATTTCCATGATTGTACAGTGGTTAGTACTCTGCGTTGTGGCCGCAGCAACCATGGTTCGAAAATGGGTCTCAGCATTATGATTTTGTTTCTCAATCATCCATTTTTTCACAATACTGAATCTTAAGAAAATTTCAGAAAGTAAGCAGATTCTTTGAAGGTGCTTGCACTATTTGTGTTTAATGCTTATTATAAAGCTATCTTAACATGCTTTGAATAATTTAATTGTGAATTATTTTACTAAAGGACTGGGAATTTGACATAAATTCTGGAATTCAGGAAAGAAGAATGTTTGGGCTCTGTCTGTGTAAGTTCATCACATTTTTTAAAGATCTTTTAGCAGTCACAAGGATTATTTTACCTAAAACGTTTTTGGGAAACAATCCCTGCAGATAGTGTACAGTCAATTACCAAAATGTGATTCTGTATATACTTCAATAACCATAAAATTCTGAAAACAGGCTCAAAAACAGGAAAGACTCTTCAATTACTACAAGATACCCGGGACAGTGGGCAATGGATAACGTGTCTGACTATGGATCTGTAGATTGTAGGTTCGACTCCTACTTGGCTCGCCTAAATTGCCGTGATTGTATAGTGGTTAGTACTCTGCGTTGTGTCCGCAGCAACCCCGGTTCGAATCCAGGTCACGGCATTTTGATTTTGTTTCTCAATCATCCATTTTTTCACAATACTGAATCTTAAGAAAATTTCAGAAAGTAAGCAGATTCTTTGAAGGTGCTTGCACTATTTGTGTTTAATGCTTATTATAAAGCTATCTTAACATGCTTTGAATAATTTAATTGTGAATTATTGTACTAAAGTACTGGGAATTTGACATAAATTCTAGAATTCAGGAAAGAAGAATGTTTGGGATTCCTTCTGAGTAAGTTCATCACATTTTTGAAATATCTTTTAGCAGTCACAATTATTATTTTACCTAAAACGTTTTTGGGAAACAATCCCTGCAGATAGTCTACAGTCAATTTCCAAAATGTGATTCTGTATATACTTCAATAACCATAAAACTCTGAAAATAGGCTCAAAAACAGGAAAGACACTTCAATTACTACAAAACACGTGGGCCAGTGGAGCAATGGATAACGCGTCTGACTACGGATCAGAAGATTGTAGGTTCGACTCCTACCTGGCTCGCTTAGGTTGCCTTGATCGCATAGTGGTTAGTACTCTGCGTTGTGGCCGCAGCAACCCCGGTTCGAAAACAGGTCACGGCATTTTGATTTTGTTTCTCAATCATCCATTTTTTCACAATACTGAATCTTAAGAAAATTTCAGAAAGTAAGCAGATTCTTTGAAGGTGCTTGCACTATTTGTGTTTAATGCTTATTATAAAGCTATCTTAACATGCTTTGAATAATTTAATTGTGAATTATTTTACTAAAGGACTGGGAATTTGACATAAATTCTGGAATTCAGGAAAGAAGAATGTTTTTGCTCTGTCTGAGTAAGTTCATTACATTTTTGAAAGATCTTTTAGCAGTCACAAGGATTATTGTACCTAAAACGTTTTTGGGAATCAATCCCTGCAGATAGTGTACAGTCAATTTCCAAAATGTGATTCTGTATATACTTCAATAACCATAAAACTTTAAAACAGGCTCAAAAACAGGAAAGACACTTAAATTGCTACAGGGCACCTGGGCCAGTGGCGCAATGGATAACGTGTCTGACTATGGATCATAAGTTTGTAGGTTCGACTCCTACCTGGCTCTCTTAAATTGCCATGATCGTATAGTGGTTAGTACTCTGCGTTGTGGCCGCAGCAACCCCGGTTCGAATTCGGGTCACAGCATTTTGATTTTGTTTCTCAATCATCCATTTTTTCACAATACTGAATCTGAAGAAAATTTCAGAAAGTAAGCAGATTCTTTGAAGGTGCTTGCACTATTTGTGTTTAATGCTTATTATAAAGCTATCTTAACATGCTTTGAATAATTTAATTGTGAATTATTGTACTAAAGTACTTGGAATTTGACATAAATTCTAGAATTCAGGAAAGAAGAATGTTTGGGCTTCCTTCTGAGTAAGTTCATCACATTTTTGAAATATCTTTTAGCAGTCACAATTATTATTTTACCTAAAACGTTTTTGGGAAACAATCCCTGCAGATAGTGTACAGTCAATTTACAAAATGTGATTCTGTATACACTTCAATAACCATAAAACTCTGAAAATAGGCTCAAAAACAGGAAAGACACTTCAATTACTACAAAACACTTGGGCCAGTGGTGCAATGGATAACGCGTCTGAATACAGATCAGAAGATTGTAGGTTCGACTCCTACCTGGCTCGCTTATATTTTCATGATTGTACAGTGGTTAGTACTCTGCGTTGTGGCCGCAGCAACCACGGTTCGAAAATGGGTCTCGGCATTATGATTTTGTTTCTCAATCATCCATTTTTTCACAATACTGAATCTTAAGAAAATTTCAGAAAGTAAGAAGATTCTTTGAAGGTGCTTGCACTATTTGTGTTTAATGCTTATTATAAAGCTTTCTTAACATGCTTTGAATAATTTAATTGTGAATTATTTTAATAAAGGACTGGGAATTTGACATAAATTCTGGAATTCAGGAAAGAAGAATGTTTGGGCTCTGTCTGTGTAAGTTCATCACATTTTTTAAAGATCTTTTAGCAGTCACAAGGATTATTTTACCTAAAACGTTTTTGGGAAACAATCCCTGCAGATAGTGTACAGTCAATTACCAAAATGTGATTCTGTATATACTTTCAATAACCATAAAATTCTGAAAACAGGCTCAAAAACAGGAAAGACTCTTCAATTACTACAAGATACCCGGGACAGTGGGCAATGGATAACGTTGTCTGACTATGGATCTGTAGATTGTAGGTTCGACTCCTACTTGGCTCGCCTAAATTGCCGTGATCGTATAGTGGTTAGTACTCTGCGTTGTGTCCGCAGCAACCCCGGTTCGAATCCAGGTCACGGCATTTTGATTTTGTTTCTCAATCATCCATTTTTTCACAATACTGAATCTTAAGAAAATTTCAGAAAGTAAGCAGATTCTTTGAAGGTGCTTGCACTATTTGTGTTTAATGCTTATTATAAAGCTATCTTAACATGCTTTGAATAATTTAATTGTGAATTATTGTACTAAAGTACTGGGAATTTGACATAAATTCTAGAATTCAGGAAAGAAGAATGTTTGGGATTCCTTCTGAGTAAGTTCATCACATTTTTTGAAATATCTTTTAGCAGTCACAATTATTATTTTACCTAAAACGTTTTTGGGAAACAATCCCTGCAGATAGTCTACAGTCAATTTCCCAAAATGTGATTCTGTATATACTTCAATAACCATAAAAACTCTGAAAATAGGCTCAAAAACAGGAAAGACACTTCAATTACTACAAAACACGTGGGCCAGTGGAGCAATGGATAACGCGTCTGACTACGGATCAGAAGATTGTAGGTTCGACTCCTACCTGGCTCGCTTAGGTTGCCTTGATCGCATAGTGGTTAGTACTCTGCGTTGTGGCCGCAGCAACCCCGGTTCGAAAACAGGTCACGGCATTTTGATTTTGTTTCTCAATCATCCATTTTTTCACAATACTGAATCTTAAGAAAATTTCAGAAAGTAAGCAGATTCTTTGAAGGTGCTTGCACTATTTGTGTTTAATGCTTATTATAAAGCTATCTTAACATGCTTTGAATAATTTAATTGTGAATTATTTTACTAAAGGACTGGGAATTTGACATAAATTCTGGAATTCAGGAAAGAAGAATGTTTTTGCTCTGTCTGAGTAAGTTCATTACATTTTTGAAAGATCTTTTAGCAGTCACAAGGATTATTGTACCTAAAACGTTTTTGGGAATCAATCCCTGCAGATAGTGTACAGTCAATTTCCAAAATGTGATTCTGTATATACTTCAATAACCATAAAACTTTAAAACAGGCTCAAAAACAGGAAAGACACTTAAATTGCTACAAGGCACCTGGGCCAGTGGCGCAATGGATAACGTGTCTGACTATGGATCATAAGTTTGTAGGTTCGACTCCTACCTGGCTCGCTTATATTGACTTGATCGCATAGTGGTTAGTACTCTGCGTTGTGGCCGCAGCAACCCGGTTCGAAAACAGGTCACGGCATTTTGATTTTGTTTCTCAATCATCCATTTTTTCACAAAACTCAATCTTAAGAAAATTTCAGAAAGTAAGCAGATTCTTGAAGGTGCTTGCACTATTTGTGTTTAATGCTTATTATAAAGCTATCTTAACATGCTTTGAATAATTTAATTGTGAATTATTTTACTAAAGGACTGGGAATTTGACATAAATTCTGGGAATTCAGGAAAGAAGAATGTTTGTGCTCTGTCTGAGTAAGTTCATTACATTTTTGAAAGATCTTTTAGCAGTCCACAAGGATTATTGTACCTAAAACGTTTTTGGGAATCAATCCCTGCAGATAGTGTACAGTCAATTTCCAAAATGTGATTCTGTATATACTTCAATAACCATAAAACTTTAAAATAGGCTCAAAAACAGGAAAGACACTTCAATTACTACAGGGCACCTGGGCCAGTGGTGCAATGGATAACGTGTCTGACTATGGATCATAAGTTTGTAGGTTCGACTCCTACTGGCTCGCTTAAATTGCCGTGATCGTAAAGTGGTTAGTACTCTGCATTGTGACCGCAGCAACCCCGGTTCGAATCCGGGTCACGGCATTTTGATTTTGTTTCTCAATCATCCATTTTTTCACAATACTGAATCTTAAGAAAATTTCAGAAAGTAAGCAGATTCTTTGAAGGTGCTTGCACTATTTGTGTTTAATGCTTATTATAAAGCTATCTTAACATGCTTTGAATAATTTAATTGTGAATTATTGTACTAAAGTACTTGGAATTTGACATAAATTCTAGAATTCAGGAAAGAAGAATGTTTGGGCTTTCCTTCTGAGTAAGTTCATCACATTTTTGAAATATCTTTTAGCAGTCACAATTATTATTTTACCTAAAACGTTTTTGGGAAACAATCCCTGCAGATAGTGTACAGTCAATTTCCAAAATGTGATTCTGTATACACTTCAATAACCATAAAACTCTGAAAATAGGCTCAAAAACAGGAAAGACACTTCAATTTCTACAAAACACTTGGGCCAGTGGCGCAATGGATAACGCGTCTGACTACGGATCAGAAGATTGTAGGTTCGACTCCTACCTGGCTCGCTTATATTGCCTTGATCGTATAGTGGTTAGTACTCTGAGTTGTGGCCGCAGCAACCCCTGTTCGAAAACAGGTCACGGCATTTTGATTTTGTTTCTCAATCATCCATTTTTTCACAATACTGAATCTTAAGAAAATTTCAGAAAGTAAGCAGATTCTTTGAAGGTGCTTGCACTATTTGTGTTTTAATGCTTATTATAAAGCTATCTTAACATGCTTTGAATAATTTAATTGTGAATTATTTTAATAAAGGACTGGGAATTTGACATAAATTCAGGAATTCAGGAAAGAAGAATGTTTGGGCTCTGTCTGAGTAAGTTCATTACAGTTTTGAAAGATCTTTTAGCAGTCACAAGGATTATTGTACCTAAAACATTTTTGGGAAACAATCCCTGCAGATAGTGTACAGTCAATTACCAAAATGTGATTCTGTATATACTTCAATAACCAAAAAATTCTGAAAACAGGCTCAAAAACAGGAAAGACACTTCTATTACTACAAGACACCCGACACAGTGGGCAATGGATAACGTGTCTGACTATGGATCTGTAGATTGTAGGTTCGACTCCTACCTGGCTCGCTTAATTTGCCGTGATCGTATAGTGGTTAGTACTCTGAGTTGTGGCCGCAGCAACCCCGGTTCGAAAACAGGTCACGGCATTTTGATTTTGTTTCTCAATCATCCATTTTTTCACAATACTGAATCTTAAGAAAATTTCAGAAAGTAAGCAGATTCTTTGAAGGTGCTTGCACTATTTGTGTTTAATGCTTATTATAAAGCTATCTTAACATGCTTTGAATAATTTAATTGTGAATTATTGTACTAAAGTACTTGGAATTTGACATAAATTCTAGAATTCAGGAAAGAAGAATGTTTGGGCTTCCTTCTGAGTAAGTTCATCACATTTTTTAAATATCTTTTAGCAGTCACAATTATTATTTTACCTAAAACGTTTTTGGGAAACAATCCCTGCAGATAGTGTACAGTCAATTTCCAAAATGTGATTCTGTATACACTTCAATAACCATAAAACTCTGAAAATAGGCTCAAAAAACAGGAGAGACACTTCAATTACTACAAAACACTTGGGCCAGTGGCGCAATGGATAACGCGTCTGACTACGGATCAGAAGATTGTAGGTTCGACTCCTACCTGGCTTGCTTATATTTCCTTGATAGTATAGTGGTTAGTACTCTGAGTTGTGGCCGCAGCAACCCCAGTTCGAAAACAGGTCACGGCATTTTGATTTTGTTTCTCAATCATCCATTTTTTCACAATACTGAATCTTAAGAAAATTTCAGAAAGTAAGCAGATTCTTTGAAGGTGCTTGCACTATTTGTGTTTAATGCTTATTATAAAGCTATCTTAACATGCTTTGAATAATTTAATTGTGAATTATTTTAATAAAGGACTGGGAATTTGACATAAATTCTGGAATTCAGGAAAGAAGAATGTTTGGGCTCTGTCTGAGTAAGTTCATTACAGTTTTGAAAGATCTTTTAGCAGTCACAAGGATTATTGTACCTAAAACATTTTTGGGAAACAATCCCTGCAGATAGTGTACAGTCAATTTCCAAAATGTGATTCTGTATATACTTCAATAACCATAAAACTCTGAAAACAGGCTCAAAAACAGGAAAGACACTTCAATTACTACAAGGCAACAGGGCTGGTGGCGCAATGGATAACGCGTCTGACTACGGATCAAAAGATTGTTGGTTCAATTCCTACCTGGCTCGCTTATATTTCCATGATTGTACAGTGGTTTGTACTCTGCGTTGTGGCCGCAGCAACCCCGGTTAGAAAATGGGTCTTGGCATTATGATTTTGTTTCTCAATCATCCATTTTTTCACAATACTGAATCTTAAGAAAATTTCAGAAAGTAAGAAGATTCTTTGAAGGTGCTTGCACTATTTGTGTTTAATGCTTATTATAAAGCTATCTTAACATGCTTTGAATAATTTAATTGTGAATTATTGTACTAAAGGACTGGGAATTTGACATAAATTCTGGAATTCAGGAAAGAAGAATGTTTGGGCTCTGTCTGAGTAAGTTCATCACATTTTTTAAAGATCTTTTAGCAGTCACAAGGATTATTTTACCTAAAACGTTTTTGGGAAACAATCCCTGCAGATAGTGTTACAGTCAATTACCAAAATGTGATTCTGTATATACTTCAATAACCATAAAATTCTGAAAACAGGCTCAAAAACAGGAAAGACACTTCAATTACTACAAGACACCCGGGACAGTGGGCAATGGATAACGTGTCTGACTATGGATCTGTAGATTGTAGGTTCGACTCCTACCTGGCTCGCTTAATTTGCCGTGATCGTATAGTGGTTAGTACTCTGCGTTGTGGCCGCAGCAACCCCGGTTCGAATCCGGGTCACGGCATTTTGATTTTGTTTCTCAATCATCCATTTTTTCACAATACTGAATCTTAAGAAAATTTCAGAAAGTAAGCAGATTCTTTGAAGGTGCTTGCACTATTTGTGTTTAATGCTTATTATAAAGCTATCTTAACATGCTTTGAATAATTTAATTGTGAATTATTGTACTAAAGTACTGGGAATTTGACATAAATTCTAGAATTCAGGAAAGAAGAATGTTTGGGCTTCCTTCTGTGTAAGTTCATCACATTTTTGAAATATCTTTTACCAGTCACAATTATTATTTTACCTAAAACGTTTTTGGGAAACAATCCCTGCAGATAGTCTACAGTCAATTTCCAAAATGTGATTCTGTATATACTTCAATAACCATAAAACTCTGAAAATAGGCTCAAAAACAGGAAAGACACTTCAATTACTACAAAACACGTGGGCCAGTGGCGCAATGGATAACGCGTCTGACTACGGATCAGAAGATTGTAGGTTCGACTCTTACCTGGCTTGCTTATATTGCCTTGATCGCATAGTGATTAGTACTCTGCGTTGTGGCCGCAGCAACCCCGGTTCGAAAACAGGTTACCGCATTTTGATATTGTTTCTCAACCATCCATTTTTTCACAATACTGAATCTTAAGAAAATTTTCAGAAAGTAAGCAGATTCTTTGAAGGTGCTTGCACTATTTGTGTTTAATGCATATTATAAAGCTATCTTAACATGCTTTGAATAATTTAATTGTGAATTATTGTACTAAAGGACTAGGAATTTGACATAAATTCTGGAATTCAGGAAAGAAGAATGTTTGGGCTCTGTCTGAGTAAGTTCATCACATTTTTGAAAGATCTTTTAGCAGTCACAAGGATTATTTTACCTAAAACGTTTTTGGGAAACAATCCCTGCAGATAGTGTACAGTCAATTTCCAAAATGTGATACTGTATATACTTCAATAACCATAAAACTCCAAAACTGGCTCAAAAACAGGAAAGACACTTCAATTACTACAGGGCACCTGGACCAGTGGCGCAATGGATAACGTGTCTGACTATGGATCATAAGTTTGTAGGTTCGACTCCTACCTGGCTCGCTTAAATTGCCATGATCGTATAGTGGTTAGTACTCTGCGTTGTGGCCGCAGCAACCCCGTTTCGAAAACGGGTCACAGCATTTTGATTTTGTTTCACTATCATCCATTTTTTCACAATACTGAATCTAAAGAAAATTTCAGAAAGTAAGCAGATTCTTTGAAGGTGCTTGCACTATTTGTGTTTAATGCTTATTATAAAGCTATCTTAACATGCTTTGAATAATTTAATTGTGAATTATTGTACTAAAGGACTGGGAATTTGACATAAATTCTGGAATTCAGGAAAGAAGAATGTTTGGGCTCTGTCTGAGTAAGTTCATCACATTTTTTAAAGATCTTTTAGCAGTCACAAGGATTATTTTACCTAAAAAGTTTTTGGGAAACAATCCCTGCAGATAGTGTACAGGCAATTTCCAAAATGTGATTCTGTATATACTTCAATAACCATAAAACTCCAAAACTGGCTCAAAAACAGGAAAGACACTTCAATTACTACAAGACACCCGGGACAGTGGGCAATGGATAACGTGTCTGACTATGGATCTGTAGATTGTAGGTTCGACTCCTACCTGGCTCGCTTAAATTGCCATGATCGTATCGTGGTTAGTACTCTGCGTTGTGGCCGCAGCAACCCCGGTTCGAATCCGGGTAACGGCATTTTGATTTTGTTTCTCAATCATCCATTTTTTCACAATACTGAATCTTAAGAAAATTTCAGAAAGTAAGCAGATTCTTTGAAGGTGCTTGCACTATTTGTGTTTAATGCTTATTATAAAGCTATCTTAACATGCTTTGAATAATTTAATTGTGAATTATTGTACTAAAGTACTGGGAATTTGACATAAATTCTAGAATTCAGGAAAGAAGAATGTTTGGGCTTCCTTCTGAGTAAGTTCATAACATTTTTGAAATATCTTTTAGCAGTCACAATTATTATTTTACCTAAAACGTTTTTGGGAAACAATCCCTGCAGATAGTCTACAGTCAATTTCCAAAATGTGATTCTGTATATACTTCAATAACCATAAAACTCTGAAAATAGGCTCAAAAACAGGAAAGACACTTCAATTACTACAAATCACGTGGGCCAGTGGCGCAATGGATAACGCGTCTGACTACGGATCAGAAGATTGTAGGTTCGACTCCTACCTGGCTCGCTTATATTGCATTGATTGCATAGTGGTTAGTACTCTGCGTTGTGGCCGCAGCAACCCCGGTTCGAAAACAGGTCACGGCATTTTGATTTTGTTTCTCAATCATCCATTTTTTCACAAAACTCATTCTTAAGAAAATTTCAGAAAGTAAGCAGATTCTTTGAAGGTGCTTGCACTATTTGTGTTTAATGCTTATTATAAAGCTATCTTAACATGCTTTGAATAATTTAATTGTGAATTATTTTACTAAAGGACTGGGAATTTGACATAAATTCTGGAATTCAGGAAAGAAGAATGTTTGTGCTCTGTCTGAGTAAGTTCATTACATTTTTGAAAGATCTTTTAGCAGTCACAAAGATTATTGTACCTAAAACGTTTTTGGGAATCAATCCCTGCAGATAGTGTACAGTCAATTTCCAAAATGTGATTCTGTATATACTTCAATAACCATAAAACTTTAAAACAGGCTCAAAAACAGGAAAGACACTTCAATTACTACAGGGCACCTGGGCCAGTGGCGCAATGGATAACATGTCTGACTATGGATCATAAGTTTGTAGGTTCGACTCCTACCTGGCTCGCTTAAATTGCCATGATCGTAAAGTGGTTAGTACTTTGCGTTGTGGCCGCAGCAACCCCGGTTCAAATCCGGGTCATGGCATTTTGATTTTGTTTCTCAATCATCCATTTTTTCACAATACTGAATCTTAAGAAAATTTCAGAAAGTAAGCAGATTCTTTGAAGGTGCTTGCACTATTTGTGTTTAATGCTTATTATAAAGCTATCTTAACATGCTTTGAATAATTTAATTGTGAATTATTGTACTAAAGTACTTGGAATTTGACATAAATTCTAGAATTCAGGAAAGAAGAATGTTTGGGCTTCCTTCTGAGTAAGTTCATCACATTTTTGAAATATCTTTTAGCAGTCACAATTATTATTTTACCTAAAACGTTTTTGGGAAACAATCCCTGCAGATAGCGTACAGTCAATTTCCAAAATGTGATTCTGTATACACTTCAATAACCATAAAACTCTGAAAACAGGCTCAAAAACAGGAAAGACACTTCAATTTCTACAAAACACTTGGGCCAGTGGCGCAATGGATAACGCGTCTGACTACGGATCAGAAGATTGTAGGTTCGACTCCTACCTGGCTCGCTTATATTGCCATGATCGTATAGTGGTTAGTACTCTGAGTTGTGGCCGCAGCAACCCCAGTTCGAAAACAGGTCATGGCATTTTGATTTTGTTTCTCAATCATCCATTTTTTCACAATACTGAATCTTAAGAAAATTTCAGAAAGTAAGCAGATTCTTTGAAGGTGCTTGCACTATTTGTGTTTAATGCTTATTATAAAGCTATCTTAACATGCTTTGAATAATTTAATTGTGAATTATTTTAATAAAGGACTGGGAATTTGACATAAATTCTGGAATTCAGGAAAGAAGAATGTTTGGGCTCTGTCTGAGTAAGTTCATTACAGTTTTGAAAGATCTTTTAGCAGTCACAAAGATTATTGTACCTAAAACATTTTTGGGAAACAATCCCTGCAGATAGTGTACAGTCAATTTCCAAAATGTGATTCTGTATATACTTCAATAACCATAAAACTCTGAAAACAGGCTCAAAAACAGGAAAGACACTTCAATTACTACAAGGCAACTGGTCCGGTGGCGCAATGGATAACGCGTCTGACTACGGATCAGAAGATTGTTGGTTCAATTTCTACCTGGCTCGCTTATATTTCCATGATTGTACAGTGGTTTGTACTCTGCGTTGTGGCCGCAGCAACCCTGGTTCGAAAATGGGTCTTGGCATTATGATTTTGTTTCTCAATCATCCATTTTTTCACAATACTGAATCTTAAGAAAATTTCAGAAAGTATGAAGATTCTTTGAAGGTGCTTGCACTATTTGTGTTTAATGCTTATTATAAAGCTATCTTAACATGCTTTGAATAATTTAATTGTGAATTATTGTACTAAAGGACTGGGAATTTGACATAAATTCTGGAATTCAGGAAAGAAGAATGTTTGGGCTCTGTCTGAGTAAGTTCATCACATTTTTTAAAGATCTTTTAGCAGTCACAAGGATTATTTTACCTAAAACGTTTTTGGGAAACAATCCCTGCAGATAGTGTACAGTCAATTACCAAAATGTGATTCTGTATATACTTCAATAACCATAAAATTCTGAAAACAGGCTCAAAAACAGGAAAGACACTTCTATTACTACAAGACACCCGGGACAGTGGGCAATGGATAACGTGTATGACTATGGATCTGTAGATTGTAGGTTCGACTCCTACCTGGCTCGCTTAATTTGCCGTGATCGTATAGTGGTTAGTACTCTGAATTGTGGCCGCAGCAACCCCGGTTCGAAAACAGGTCACGGCATTTTGATTTTGTTTCTCAATCATCCATTTTTTCACAATACTGAATCTTAAGAAAATTTCAGAAAGTAAGCAGATTCTTTGAAGGTGCTTGCACTATTTGTGTTTAATGCTTATTATAAAGCTATCTTAACATGCTTTGAATAATTTAATTGTGAATTATTGTACTAAAGTACTTGGAATTTGACATAAATTCTAGAATTCAGGAAAGAAGAATGTTTGGGCTTCCTTCTGAGTAAGTTCATCACATTTTTGAAATATCTTTTAGCAGTCACAATTATTATTTTACCTAAAACGTTTTTGGGAAACAATCCCTGCAGATAGCGTACAGTCAATTTCCAAAATGTGATTCTGTATACACTTCAATAACCATAAAACTCTGAAAACAGGCTCAAAAACAGGAAAGACACTTCAATTTCTACAAAACACTTGGGCCAGTGGCGCAATGGATAACGCGTCTGACTACGGATTAGAAGATTGTAGGTTCGACTCCTACCTGCCTCGCTTATATTGCCATGATCGTATAGTGGTTAGTACTCTGAGTTGTGGCCGCAGCAACCCCAGTTCGAAAACAGGTCACGGCATTTTGATTTTGTTTCTCAATCATCCATTTTTTCACAATACTGAATCTTAAGAAAATTTCAGAAAGTAAGCAGATTCTTTGAAGGTGCTTGCACTATTTGTGTTTAATGCTTATTATAAAGCTATCTTAACATGCTTTGAATAATTTAATTGTGAATTATTTTAATAAAGGACTGGGAATTTGACATAAATTCTGGAATTCAGGAAAGAAGAATGTTTGGGCTCTGTCTGAGTAAGTTCATTACAGTTTTGAAAGATCTTTTAGCAGTCACAAAGATTATTGTACCTAAAACATTTTTGGGAAACAATCCCTGCAGATAGTGTACAGTCAATTTCCAAAATGTGATTCTGTATATACTTCAATAACCATAAAACTCTGAAAACAGGCTCAAAAACAGGAAAGACACTTCAATTACTACAAGGCAACTGGTCCGGTGGCGCAATGGATAACGCGTCTGACTACGGATCAGAAGATTGTTGGTTCAATTTCTACCTGGCTCGCTTATATTTCCATGATTGTACAGTGGTTTGTACTCTGCGTTGTGGCCGCAGCAACCCTGGTTCGAAAATGGGTCTTGGCATTATGATTTTGTTTCTCAATCATCCATTTTTTCACAATACTGAATCTTAAGAAAATTACAGAAAGTATGAAGATTCTTTGAAGGTGCTTGCACTATTTGTGTTTAATGCTTATTATAAAGCTATCTTAACATGCTTTGAATAATTTAATTGTGAATTATTGTACTAAAGGACTGGGAATTTGACATAAATTCTGGAATTCAGGAAAGAAGAATGTTTGGGCTCTGTCTGAGTAAGTTCATCACATTTTTTAAAGATCTTTTAGCAGTCACAAGGATTATTTTACCTAAAAGGTTTTTGGGAAACAATCCCTGCAGATAGTGTACAGTCAATTACCAAAATGTGATTCTGTATATACTTCAATAACCATAAAATTCTGAAAACAGGCTCAAAAACAGGAAAGACACTTCTATTACTACAAGACACCCGGGACAGTGGGCAATGGATAACGTGTATGACTATGGATCTGTAGATTGTAGGTTCGACTCCTACCTGGCTCGCTTAATTTGCCGTGATCGTATAGTGGTTAGTACTCTGAGTTGTGGCCGCAGCAACCCCGGTTCGAAAACAGGTCACGGCATTTTGATTTTGTTTCTCAATCATCCATTTTTTCACAATACTGAATCTTAAGAAAATTTCAGAAAGTAAGCAGATTCTTTGAAGGTGCTTGCACTATTTGTGTTTAATGCTTATTATAAAGCTATCTTAACATGCTTTGAATAATTTAATTGTGAATTATTGTACTAAAGTACTTGGAATTTGACATAAATTCTAGAATTCAGGAAAGAAGAATGTTTGGGCTTCCTTCTGAGTAAGTTCATCACATTTTTGAAATATCTTTTAGCAGTCACAAGGATTATTATTTTACCTAAAACGTTTTTGGGAAACAATCCCTGCAGATAGTGTACAGTCAATTTCCAAAATGTGATTCTGTATACACTTCAATAACCATAAAACTCTGAAAATAGGCTCAAAAACAGGAAAGACACTTCAATTTCTACAAAACACCCGGGACAGTGGGCAATGGATAACGTGTCTGACTATGGATCTGTAGATTGTAGGTTCGACTCCTACCTGGCTCGCTTAAATTGCCATGATCGTATAGTGGTTAGTACTCTGCGTTGTGGCCGCAGCAACCCCGGTTCGAATCCGGGTAACGGCATTTTGATTTTGTTTCTCAATCATCCATTTTTTCACAATACTGAATCTTAAGAAAATTTCAGAAAGTAAGCAGATTCTTTGAAGGTGCTTGCACTATTTGTGTTTAATGCTTATTATAAAGCTATCTTAACATGCTTTGAATAATTTAATTGTGAATTATTGTACTAAAGTACTGGGAATTTGACATAAATTCTAGAATTCAGGAAAGAAGAATGTTTGGGCTTCCTTCTGAGTAAGTTCATAACATTTTTGAAATATCTTTTAGCAGTCACAATTATTATTTTACCTAAAACGTTTTTGGGAAACAATCCCTGCAGATAGTCTACAGTCAATTTCCAAAATGTGATTCTGTATATACTTCAATAACCATAAAACTCTGAAAATAGGCTCAAAAACAGGAAAGACACTTCAATTACTACAAATCACGTGGGCCAGTGGCGCAATGGATAACGCGTCTGACTACGGATCAGAAGATTGTAGGTTCGACTCCTACCTGGCTCGCTTATATTGCATTGATTGCATAGTGGTTAGTACTCTGCGTTGTGGCCGCAGCAACCCCGGTTCGAAAACAGGTCACGGCATTTTGATTTTGTTTCTCAATCATCCATTTTTTCACAAAACTCATTCTTAAGAAAATTTCAGAAAGTAAGCAGATTCTTTGAAGGTGCTTGCACTATTTGTGTTTAATGCTTATTATAAAGCTATCTTAACATGCTTTGAATAATTTAATTGTGAATTATTTTACTAAAGGACTGGGAATTTGACATAAATTCTGGAATTCAGGAAAGAAGAATGTTTGTGCTCTGTCTGAGTAAGTTCATTACATTTTTGAAAGATCTTTTAGCAGTCACAAAGATTATTGTACCTAAATCGTTTTTGGGAATCAATCCCTGCAGATAGTGTACAGTCAATTTCCAAAATGTGATTCTGTATATACTTCAATAACCATAAAACTTTAAAACAGGCTCAAAAACAGGAAAGACACTTCAATTACTACAGGGCACCTGGGCCAGTGGCGCAATGGATAACATGTCTGACTATGGATCATAAGTTTGTAGGTTCGACTCCTACCTGGCTCGCTTAAATTGCCGTGATCGTAAAGTGGTTAGTACTTTGCGTTGTGGCCGCAGCAACCCCGGTTCAAATCCGGGTCATGGCATTTTGATTTTGTTTCTCAATCATCCATTTTTTCACAATACTGAATCTTAAGAAAATTTCAGAAAGTAAGCAGATTCTTTGAAGGTGCTTGCACTATTTGTGTTTAATGCTTATTATAAAGCTATCTTAACATGCTTTGAATAATTTAATTGTGAATTATTGTACTAAAGTACTTGGAATTTGACATAAATTCTAGAATTCAGGAAAGAAGAATGTTTGGGCTTCCTTCTGAGTAAGTTCATCACATTTTTGAAATATCTTTTAGCAGTCACAATTATTATTTTACCTAAAACGTTTTTGGGAAACAATCCCTGCAGATAGCGTACAGTCAATTTCCAAAATGTGATTCTGTATACACTTCAATAACCATAAAACTCTGAAAACAGGCTCAAAAACAGGAAAGACACTTCAATTTCTACAAAACACTTGGGCCAGTGGCGCAATGGATAACGCGTCTGACTACGGATCAGAAGATTGTAGGTTCGACTCCTACCTGGCTCGCTTATATTGCCATGATCGTATAGTGGTTAGTACTCTGAGTTGTGGCCGCAGCAACCCCAGTTCGAAAACAGGTCATGGCATTTTGATTTTGTTTCTCAATCATCCATTTTTTCACAATACTGAATCTTAAGAAAATTTCAGAAAGTAAGCAGATTCTTTGAAGGTGCTTGCACTATTTGTGTTTAATGCTTATTATAAAGCTATCTTAACATGCTTTGAATAATTTAATTGTGAATTATTTTAATAAAGGACTGGGAATTTGACATAAATTCTGGAATTCAGGAAAGAAGAATGTTTGGGCTCTGTCTGAGTAAGTTCATTACAGTTTTGAAAGATCTTTTAGCAGTCACAAAGATTATTGTACCTAAAACATTTTTGGGAAACAATCCCTGCAGATAGTGTACAGTCAATTTCCAAAATGTGATTCTGTATATACTTCAATAACCATAAAACTCTGAAAACAGGCTCAAAAACAGGTAAGACACTTCAATTACTACAAGGCAACTGGTCCGGTGGCGCAATGGATAACGCGTCTGACTACGGATCAGAAGATTGTTGGTTCAATTTCTACCTGGCTCGCTTATATTTCCATGATTGTACAGTGGTTTGTACTCTGCGTTGTGGCCGCAGCAACCCTGGTTCGAAAATGGGTCTTGGCATTATGATTTTGTTTCTCAATCATCCATTTTTTCACAATACTGAATCTTAAGAAAATTTCAGAAAGTATGAAGATTCTTTGAAGGTGCTTGCACTATTTGTGTTTAATGCTTATTATAAAGCTATCTTAACATGCTTTGAATAATTTAATTGTGAATTATTGTACTAAAGGACTGGGAATTTGACATAAATTCTGGAATTCAGGAAAGAAGAATGTTTGGGCTCTGTCTGAGTAAGTTCATCACATTTTTTAAAGATCTTTTAGCAGTCACAAGGATTATTTTACCTAAAACGTTTTTGGGAAACAATCCCTGCAGATAGTGTACAGTCAATTACCAAAATGTGATTCTGTATATACTTCAATAACCATAAAATTCTGAAAACAGGCTCAAAAACAGGAAAGACACTTCTATTACTACAAGACACCCGGGACAGTGGGCAATGGATAACGTGTATGACTATGGATCTGTAGATTGTAGGTTCGACTCCTACCTGGCTCGCTTAATTTGCCGTGATCGTATAGTGGTTAGTACTCTGAATTGTGGCCGCAGCAACCCCGGTTCGAAAACAGGTCACGGCATTTTGATTTTGTTTCTCAATCATCCATTTTTTCACAATACTGAATCTTAAGAAAATTTCAGAAAGTAAGCAGATTCTTTGAAGGTGCTTGCACTATTTGTGTTTAATGCTTATTATAAAGCTATCTTAACATGCTTTGAATAATTTAATTGTGAATTATTGTACTAAAGTACTTGGAATTTGACATAAATTCTAGAATTCAGGAAAGAAGAATGTTTGGGCTTCCTTCTGAGTAAGTTCATCACATTTTTGAAATATCTTTTAGCAGTCACAATTATTATTTTACCTAAAACGTTTTTGGGAAACAATCCCTGCAGATAGCGTACAGTCAATTTCCAAAATGTGATTCTGTATACACTTCAATAACCATAAAACTCTGAAAACAGGCTCAAAAACAGGAAAGACACTTCAATTTCTACAAAACACTTGGGCCAGTGGCGCAATGGATAACGCGTCTGACTACGGATCAGAAGATTGTAGGTTCGACTCCTACCTGCCTCGCTTATATTGCCATGATCGTATAGTGGTTAGTACTCTGAGTTGTGGCCGCAGCAACCCCAGTTCGAAAACAGGTCACGGCATTTTGATTTTGTTTCTCAATCATCCATTTTTTCACAATACTGAATCTTAAGAAAATTTCAGAAAGTAAGCAGATTCTTTGAAGGTGCTTGCACTATTTGTGTTTAATGCTTATTATAAAGCTATCTTAACATGCTTTGAATAATTTAATTGTGAATTATTTTAATAAAGGACTGGGAATTTGACATAAATTCTGGAATTCAGGAAAGAAGAATGTTTGGGCTCTGTCTGAGTAAGTTCATTACAGTTTTGAAAGATCTTTTAGCAGTCACAAAGATTATTGTACCTAAAACATTTTTGGGAAACAATCCCTGCAGATAGTGTACAGTCAATTTCCAAAATGTGATTCTGTATATACTTCAATAACCATAAAACTCTGAAAACAGGCTCAAAAACAGGAAAGACACTTCAATTACTACAAGGCAACTGGTCCGGTGGCGCAATGGATAACGCGTCTGACTACGGATCAGAAGATTGTTGGTTCAATTTCTACCTGGCTCGCTTATATTTCCATGATTGTACAGTGGTTTGTACTCTGCGTTGTGGCCGCAGCAACCCTGGTTCGAAAATGGGTCTTGGCATTATGATTTTGTTTCTCAATCATCCATTTTTTCACAATACTGAATCTTAAGAAAATTACAGAAAGTATGAAGATTCTTTGAAGGTGCTTGCACTATTTGTGTTTAATGCTTATTATAAAGCTATCTTAACATGCTTTGAATAATTTAATTGTGAATTATTGTACTAAAGGACTGGGAATTTGACATAAATTCTGGAATTCAGGAAAGAAGAATGTTTGGGCTCTGTCTGAGTAAGTTCATCACATTTTTTAAAGATCTTTTAGCAGTCACAAGGATTATTTTACCTAAAAGGTTTTTGGGAAACAATCCCTGCAGATAGTGTACAGTCAATTACCAAAATGTGATTCTGTATATACTTCAATAACCATAAAATTCTGAAAACAGGCTCAAAAACAGGAAAGACACTTCTATTACTACAAGACACCCGGGACAGTGGGCAATGGATAACGTGTATGACTATGGATCTGTAGATTGTAGGTTCGACTCCTACCTGGCTCGCTTAATTTGCCGTGATCGTATAGTGGTTAGTACTCTGAGTTGTGGCCGCAGCAACCCCGGTTCGAAAACAGGTCACGGCATTTTGATTTTGTTTCTCAATCATCCATTTTTTCACAATACTGAATCTTAAGAAAATTTCAGAAAGTAAGCAGATTCTTTGAAGGTGCTTGCACTATTTGTGTTTAATGCTTATTATAAAGCTATCTTAACATGCTTTGAATAATTTAATTGTGAATTATTTTAATAAAGGAATGGGAATTTGACATAAATTCTGGAATTCAGGAAAGAAGAATGTTTGGGCTCTGTCTGAGTAAGTTCATTACATTTTTGAAAGATCTTTTAGCAGTCACAAGGATTATTGTACCTAAAACGTTTTTGGGAATCAATCCCTGCAGATAGTGTATAGTCAATTTCCAAAATGTGATTCTGTATATACTTCAATAACCATAAAACTTTAAAACAGGCTCAAAAACAGGAAAGACACTTCAATTACTACAGGGCACCTGGGCCAGTGGCGCAATGGATTACGTGTCTGACTATGGATCATAAGTTTGTAGGTTCGACTCCTACCTGGCTTGCTTAAATTGCCGTGATCGTATAGTGGTTAGTACTCTGCGTTGTGGCCGCAGCAACCCCGGTTCGAATCCGGGTCACGGCATTTTGATTTTGTTTCTCAATCATCCATTTTTTCACAATACTGACTCTTATGAAAATTTCAGAAAGTAAGCAGATTCTTTGAAGGTGCTTGCACTATTTGTGTTTAATGCTTATTATTAAGCTCTCTTAACATGCTTTGAATAATTTAATTGTGAATTATTGTACTAAAGTACTGGGAATTTGACATAAATTCTAGAATTCAGGAAAGAAGAATGTTTGGGCTTCCTTCTGAGTAAGTTCATTACATTTTTGAAATATCTTTTAGCAGTCACAATTATTATTTTACCTAAAACGTTTTTGGGAAACAATCCCTGCAGATAGTGTACAGTCAATTTCCAAAATGTGATTCTGTATACACTTCCATAACCATAAAACTCTGAAAATAGGCTCAAAAACAGGAAAGACACTTCAATTACTACAAAACACGTGGGCCAGTGGCGCAATGGATAACGCGTCTGACTACGGATCAGAAGATTGTTGGTTTAATTCTTACCTGGCTCTCTTATATTTCCATGATTGTACAGTGGTTAGTACTCTGCGTTGTGGCCGCAGCAACCACGGTTCGAAAATGGGTCACGGCATTATGATTTTGTTTCTCAATCATCCATTTTTTCACAATACTGAATCTTAAGAAAATTTCAGAAAGTAAGCAGATTCTTTGAAGGTGCTTGCACTATTTGTGTTTAATGCTTATTATAAAGCTATCTTAACATGCTTTGAATAATTTAATTGTGAATTATTTTACTAAAGGACTAGGAATTTGACATAGATTCTAGAATTCAGGAAAGAAGAATGTTTGGGCTCTGTCTGAGTAAGTTCATTACATTTTTGAAAGATCTTTTAGCAGTCACAAGGATTATTGTACCTAAAACGTTTTTGGGAAACAATCCCTGCAGATAGTGTACAGTCAATTTCCAAAATGTGATTCTGTATATACTTCAATAACCATAAAACTCCAAAACTGGCTCAAAAACAGGAAAGACACTTCAATTACTACAAGACACCCGGGACAGTGGGCAATGGATAACGTGTCTGACTATGGATCTGTAGATTGTAGGTTCGACTCCTACCTGGCTCGCTTAAATTGCCATGATCGTATAGTGGTTAGTACTCTGCGTTGTGGCCGCAGCAACCCCGGTTCGAATCCGGGTCACGGCATTTTGATTTTGTTTCTCAATCATCCATTTTTTCACAATACTGAATCTTAAGAAAATTTCAGAAAGTAAGCAGATTCTTTGAAGGTGCTTGCACTATTTGTGTTTATTGCTTATTATAAAGCTATCTTAACATGCTTTGAATAATTTAATTGTGAATTATTGTACTAAAGTACTGGGAATTTGACATAAATTCTAGAATTCAGGAAAGAAGAATGTTTGGGCTTCCTTCTGAGTAAGTTCATAACATTTTTGAAATATCTTTTAGCAGTCACAATTATTATTTTACCTAAAACGTTTTTGGGAAACAATCCCTGCAGATAGTCTACAGTCAATTTCCAAAATGTGATTCTGTATATACTTCATTAACCATAAAACTCTGAAAATAGGCTCAAAAACAGGAAAGACACTTCAATTACTACAAAACACGTGGGCCAGTGGCGCAATGGATAACGCGTCTGACTACGGATCAGAAGATTGTAGGTTCGACTCCTACCTGGCTCGCTTATATTGCCTTGATCGCATAGTGGTTAGTACTCTGCGTTGTGGCCGCAGCAACCCCGGTTCGAAAACAGGTCACGGCATTTTGATTTTGTTTCTCAATCATCCATTTTTTCACAAAACTCAATCTTAAGAAAATTTCAGAAAGTAAGCAGATTCTTTGAAGGTGCTTGCACTATTTGTGTTTAATGCTTATTATAAAGCTATCTTAACATGCTTTGAATAATTTAATTGTGAATTATTTTACTAAAGTACTGGGAATTTGACATAAATTCTGGAATTCAGGAAAGAAGAATGTTTGTGCTCTGTCTGAGTAAGTTCATTACATTTTTGAAAGATCTTTTAGCAGTCACAAGAATTATTGTACCTAAAACGTTTTTGGGAATCAATCCCTGCAGATAGTGTACAGTCAATTTCCAAAATGTGATTCTGTATATACTTCAATAACCATAAAACTTTAAAACAGGCTCAAAAACAGGAAAGACACTTCAATTACTACAGGGCACCTGGGCCAGTGGCGCAATGGATAACGTGTCTGACTATGGATCATAAGTTTGTAGGTTCGACTCCTACCTGGCTCGCTTAAATTGCCGTGATCGTAAAGTGGTTAGTACTCTGCGTTGTGGCCGCAGCAACCCCGGTTCGAATCCGGGTCATGGCATTTTGATTTTGTTTCTCAATCATCCATTTTTTCACAATACTGAATCTTAAGAAAATTTCAGAAAGTAAGCAGATTCTTTGAAGGTGCTTGCACTATTTGTGTTTAATGCTTATTATAAAGCTATCTTAACATGCTTTGAATAATTTAATTGTGAATTATTGTACTAAAGTACTTGGAATTTGACATAAATTCTAGAATTCAGGAAAGAAGAATGTTTGGGCTTCCTTCTGAGTAAGTTCATCACATTTTTGAAATATCTTTTAGCAGTCACAATTATTATTTTACCTAAAACTTTTTGGGAAACAATCCCTGCAGATAGTGTACAGTCAATTTCCAAAATGTGATTCTGTATACACTTCAATAACCATAAAACTCTGAAAACAGGCTCAAAAACAGGAAAGACACTTCAATTTCTGCAAAACACTTGGGCCAGTGGCGCAATGGATAACGTGTCTGACTACGGATCAGAAGATTGTAGGTTCGACTCCTACCTGGCTCGCTTATATTGCCATGATCGTATAGTGGTTAGTACTCTGAGTTGTGGCCGCAGCAACCCCAGTTCGAAAACAGGTCACGGCATTTTGATTTTGTTTCTCAATCATCCATTTTTTCACAATACTGAATCTTAAGAAAATTTCAGAAAGTAAGCAGATTCTTTGAAGGTGCTTGCACTATTTGTGTTAATGCTTATTATAAAGCTATCTTAACATGCTTTGAATAATTTAATTGTGAATTATTGTACTAAAGTACTGGGAATTTGACATAAATTCTAGAATTCAGGAAAGAAGAATGTTTGGGCTTCCTTCTGAGTAAGTTCATTACATTTTTGAAATATCTTTTAGCAGTCACAATTATTATTTTACCTAAAACGTTTTTGGGAAACAATCCCTGCAGATAGTGTACAGTCAATTTCCAAAATGTGATTCTGTATACACTTCCATAACCATAAAACTCTGAAAATAGGCTCAAAAACAGGAAAGACACTTCAATTACTACAAAACACGTGGGCCAGTGGCGCAATGGATAATGCGTCTGACTACGGATCAGAAGATTGTTGGTTTAATTCTTACCTGGCTCTCTTATATTTCCATGATTGTACAGTGGTTAGTACTCTGCGTTGTGGCCGCAGCAACCACGGTTCGAAAATGGGTCACGGCATTATGATTTTGTTTCTCAATCATCCATTTTTTCACAATACTGAATCTTAAGAAAATTTCAGAAAGTAAGCAGATTCTTTGAAGGTGCTTGCACTATTTGTGTTTAATGCTTATTATAAAGCTATCTTAACATGCTTTGAATAATTTAATTGTGAATTATTTTACTAAAGGACTAGGAATTTGACATAAATTCTAGAATTCAGGAAAGAAGAATGTTTGGGCTCTGTCTGAGTAAATTCATTACATTTTTGAAAGATCTTTTAGCAGTCACAAGGATTATTGTACCTAAAACGTTTTTGGGAAACAATCCCTGCAGATAGTGTACAGTCAATTTCCAAAATGTGATTCTGTATATACTTCAATAACCATAAACCTCCAAAACTGGCTCAAAAACAGGAAAGACACTTCAATTACTACAAGACACCCGGGACAGTGGGCAATGGATAACGTGTCTCACTATGGATCTGTAGATTGTAAGTTCGACTCCTACCTGGCTCGCTTAAATTGACATGATCGTATAGTGGTTAGTACTCTGCGTTGTGGCCGCAGCAACCCCGGTTCGAATCCGGGTCACGGCATTTTGATTTTGTTTCTCAATCATCCATTTTTTCACAATACTGAATCTTAAGAAAATTTCAGAAAGTAAGCAGATTCTTTGAAGGTGCTTGCACTATTTGTGTTTAATGCTTATTATAAAGCTATCTTAACATGCTTTGAATAATTTAATTGTGAATTATTTTACTAAAGTACTGGGAATTTGACATAAATTCTAGAATTCAGGAAAGAAGAATGTTTGGGCTTCCTTCTGAGTAAGTTCATTACATTTTTGAAATATCTTTTAGCAGTCACAATTATTATTTTACCTAAAACGTTTTTGGGAAACAATCCCTGCAGATAGTGTACAGTCAATTTCCAAAATGTGATTCTGTATACACTTCCATAACCATAAAACTCTGAAAATAGGCTCAAAAACAGGAAAGACACTTCAATTACTACAAAACACGTGGGCCAGTGGCGCAATGGATAACGCGTCTGACTACGGATCAGAAGATTGTTGGTTTAATTCTTACCTGGCTCTCTTATATTTCCATGATTGTACAGTGGTTAGTACTCTGCGTTGTGGCCGCAGCAACCACGGTTCGAAAATGGGTCACGGCATTATGATTTTGTTTCTCAATCATCCATTTTTTCACAATACTGAATCTTAAGAAAATTTCAGAAAGTAAGCAGATTCTTTGAAGGTGCTTGCACTATTTGTGTTTAATGCTTATTATAAAGCTATCTTAACATGCTTTGAATAATTTAATTGTGAATTATTTTACTAAAGGACTAGGAATTTGACATAGATTCTAGAATTCAGGAAAGAAGAATGTTTGGGCTCTGTCTGAGTAAGTTCATTACATTTTTGAAAGATCTTTTAGCAGTCACAAGGATTATTGTACCTAAAACGTTTTTGGGAAACAATCCCTGCAGATAGTGTACAGTCAATTTCCAAAATGTGATTCTGTATATACTTCAATAACCATAAAACTCCAAAACTGGCTCAAAAACAGGAAAGACACTTCAATTACTACAAGACACCCGGGACAGTGGGCAATGGATAACGTGTCTGACTATGGATCTGTAGATTGTAGGTTCGACTCCTACCTGGCTCGCTTAAATTGCCATGATCGTATAGTGGTTAGTACTCTGCGTTGTGGCCGCAGCAACCCCGGTTCGAATCCGGGTCACGGCATTTTGATTTTGTTTCTCAATCATCCATTTTTTCACAATACTGAATCTTAAGAAAATTTCAGAAAGTAAGCAGATTCTTTGAAGGTGCTTGCACTATTTGTGTTTATTGCTTATTATAAAGCTATCTTAACATGCTTTGAATAATTTAATTGTGAATTATTGTACTAAAGTACTGGGAATTTGACATAAATTCTAGAATTCAGGAAAGAAGAATGTTTGGGCTTCCTTCTGAGTAAGTTCATAACATTTTTGAAATATCTTTTAGCAGTCACAATTATTATTTTACCTAAAACGTTTTTGGGAAACAATCCCTGCAGATAGTCTACAGTCAATTTCCAAAATGTGATTCTGTATATACTTCATTAACCATAAAACTCTGAAAATAGGCTCAAAAACAGGAAAGACACTTCAATTACTACAAAACACGTGGGCCAGTGGCGCAATGGATAACGCGTCTGACTACGGATCAGAAGATTGTAGGTTCGACTCCTACCTGGCTCGCTTATATTGCCTTGATCGCATAGTGGTTAGTACTCTGCGTTGTGGCCGCAGCAACCCCGGTTCGAAAACAGGTCACGGCATTTTGATTTTGTTTCTCAATCATCCATTTTTTCACAAAACTCAATCTTAAGAAAATTTCAGAAAGTAAGCAGATTCTTTGAAGGTGCTTGCACTATTTGTGTTTAATGCTTATTATAAAGCTATCTTAACATGCTTTGAATAATTTAATTGTGAATTATTTTACTAAAGTACTGGGAATTTGACATAAATTCTGGAATTCAGGAAAGAAGAATGTTTGTGCTCTGTCTGAGTAAGTTCATTACATTTTTGAAAGATCTTTTAGCAGTCACAAGAATTATTGTACCTAAAACGTTTTTGGGAATCAATCCCTGCAGATAGTGTACAGTCAATTTCCAAAATGTGATTCTGTATATACTTCAATAACCATAAAACTTTAAAACAGGCTCAAAAACAGGAAAGACACTTCAATTACTACAGGGCACCTGGGCCAGTGGCGCAATGGATAACGTGTCTGACTATGGATCATAAGTTTGTAGGTTCGACTCCTACCTGGCTCGCTTAAATTGCCGTGATCGTAAAGTGGTTAGTACTCTGCGTTGTGGCCGCAGCAACCCCGGTTCGAATCCGGGTCATGGCATTTTGATTTTGTTTCTCAATCATCCATTTTTTCACAATACTGAATCTTAAGAAAATTTCAGAAAGTAAGCAGATTCTTTGAAGGTGCTTGCACTATTTGTGTTTAATGCTTATTATAAAGCTATCTTAACATGCTTTGAATAATTTAATTGTGAATTATTGTACTAAAGTACTTGGAATTTGACATAAATTCTAGAATTCAGGAAAGAAGAATGTTTGGGCTTCCTTCTGAGTAAGTTCATCACATTTTTGAAATATCTTTTAGCAGTCACAATTATTATTTTACCTAAAACTTTTTGGGAAACAATCCCTGCAGATAGTGTACAGTCAATTTCCAAAATGTGATTCTGTATACACTTCAATAACCATAAAACTCTGAAAACAGGCTCAAAAACAGGAAAGACACTTCAATTTCTGCAAAACACTTGGGCCAGTGGCGCAATGGATAACGTGTCTGACTACGGATCAGAAGATTGTAGGTTCGACTCCTACCTGGCTCGCTTATATTGCCATGATCGT
Source organism: Taudactylus pleione (assembly GCA_031769625.1). NCBI lineage: Eukaryota > Metazoa > Chordata > Amphibia > Anura > Myobatrachidae > Taudactylus > Taudactylus pleione. Next base: position 3,064,081 of record JAUIMM010000550.1, read on the forward strand.
ATAGTGGTTAGTACTCTGAGTTGTGGCCGCAGCAACCCCAGTTCGAAAACAGGTCACGGCATTTTGATTTTGTTTCTCAATCATCCATTTTTTCACAATACTGAATCTTAAGAAAATTTCAGAAAGTAAGCAGATTCTTTGAAGGTGCTTGCACTATTTGTGTTAATGCTTATTATAAAGCTATCTTAACATGCTTTGAATAATTTAATTGTGAATTATTGTACTAAAGTACTGGGAATTTGACATAAATTCTAGAATTCAGGAAAGAAGAATGTTTGGGCTTCCTTCTGAGTAAGTTCATTACATTTTTGAAATATCTTTTAGCAGTCACAATTATTATTTTACCTAAAACGTTTTTGGGAAACAATCCCTGCAGATAGTGTACAGTCAATTTCCAAAATGTGATTCTGTATACACTTCCATAACCATAAAACTCTGAAAATAGGCTCAAAAACAGGAAAGACACTTCAATTACTACAAAACACGTGGGCCAGTGGCGCAATGGATAATGCGTCTGACTACGGATCAGAAGATTGTTGGTTTAATTCTTACCTGGCTCTCTTATATTTCCATGATTGTACAGTGGTTAGTACTCTGCGTTGTGGCCGCAGCAACCACGGTTCGAAAATGGGTCACGGCATTATGATTTTGTTTCTCAATCATCCATTTTTTCACAATACTGAATCTTAAGAAAATTTCAGAAAGTAAGCAGATTCTTTGAAGGTGCTTGCACTATTTGTGTTTAATGCTTATTATAAAGCTATCTTAACATGCTTTGAATAATTTAATTGTGAATTATTTTACTAAAGGACTAGGAATTTGACATAAATTCTAGAATTCAGGAAAGAAGAATGTTTGGGCTCTGTCTGAGTAAATTCATTACATTTTTGAAAGATCTTTTAGCAGTCACAAGGATTATTGTACCTAAAACGTTTTTGGGAAACAATCCCTGCAGATAGTGTACAGTCAATTTCCAAAATGTGATTCTGTATATACTTCAATAACCATAAACCTCCAAAACTGGCTCAAAAACAGGAAAGACACTTCAATTACTACAAGACACCCGGGACAGTGGGCAATGGATAACGTGTCTCACTATGGATCTGTAGATTGTAAGTTCGACTCCTACCTGGCTCGCTTAAATTGACATGATCGTATAGTGGTTAGTACTCTGCGTTGTGGCCGCAGCAACCCCGGTTCGAATCCGGGTCACGGCATTTTGATTTTGTTTCTCAATCATCCATTTTTTCACAATACTGAATCTTAAGAAAATTTCAGAAAGTAAGCAGATTCTTTGAAGGTGCTTGCACTATTTGTGTTTAATGCTTATTATAAAGCTATCTTAACATGCTTTGAATAATTTAATTGTGAATTATTTTACTAAAGTACTGGGAATTTGACATAAATTCTAGAATTCAGGAAAGAAGAATGTTTGGGCTTCCTTCTGAGTAAGTTCATAACATTTTTGAAATATCTTTTAGCAGTCACAATTATTATTTTACCTAAAACGTTTTTGGGAAACAATCCCTGCAGATAGTCTACAGTCAATTTCCAAAATGTGATTCTGTATATACTTCAATAACCATAAAACTCTGAAAATAGGCTCAAAAACAGGAAAGACACTTCAATTACTACAAAACACGTGGGCCAGTGGCGCAATGGATAACGCGTCTGACTACGGATCAGAAGATTGTAGGTTCGACTCCTACCTGGCTCGCTTATACTGCCTTGATCGCATAGTGGTTAGTACTCTGAGTTGTGGCCGCAGCAACCCTGGTTCGAAAACAGGTCACAGCATTTTGATTTTGTTTCTCAATCATCCATTTTTTCACAAAACTCAATCTTAAGAAAATTTCAGAAAGTAAGATGATTCTTTGAAGGTGCTTGCACTATTTGTGTTTAATGCTTATTATAAAGCTATCTTAACATGCTTTGAATAATTTAATTGTGAATTATTGTACTAAAGGACTAGGAATTTGACATAAATTCTGGAATTCAGGAAAGAAGAATGTTTGGGCTCTGTCTGAGTAAGTTCATCACATTTTTTAAAGATCTTTTAGCAGTCACAAGGATTATTTTACCTAAAACGTTTTTGGGAAACAATCCCTGCAGATAGTGTACAGTCAATTACCAAAATGTGATTCTGTATATACTTCAATAACCATAAAATTCTGAAAACAGGTTCAAAAACAGGAAAGACACTTCTATTACTACAAGACACCCGGGCCAGTGGGCAATGGATAACGTATATGACTATGGATCTGTAGATTGTAGGTTCGACTCCTACCTGGCTCGCTTAATTTGCCGTGATCGTATAGTGGTTAGTACTCTGAGTTGTGGCCGCAGCAACCCCGGTTCGAAAACAGGTAACGGCATTTTGATTTTGTTTCTCAATCATCCATTTTTTCACAATACTGAATCTTAAGAAAATTTCAGAAAGTAAGCAGATTCTTTGAAGGTGCTTGCACTATTTGTGTTTAATGCTTATTATAAAGCTATCTTAACATGCTTTGAATAATTTAATTGTGAATTATTGTACTAAAGTACTTGGAATTTGACATAAATTCTAGAATTCAGGAAAGAAGAATGTTTGGGCTTCCTTCTGAGTAAGTTCATCACATTTTTGAAATATCTTTTAGCAGTCACAATTATTATTTTACCTAAAACGTTTTTGGGAAACAATCCCTGCAGATAGTGTACAGTCAATTTCCAAAATGTGATTCTGTATACACTTCAATAACCATAAAACTCCGAAAATCGGCTCAAAAACAGGAAAGACACTTCAATTACTACAAAACACTTGGGCCAGTGGCGCAATGGATAACGCGTCTGACTACGGATCAGAAGATTGTAGGTTCGACTCCTACCTGGCTCGCTTATATTGCCTTGATCGTATAGTGGTTAGTACTCTGAGTTGTGGCCGCAGCAACCCCAGTTTGAAAACAGGTCACGGCATTTTGATTTTGTTTCTCAATCATCCATTTTTTCACAATACTGAATCTTAAGAAAATTTCAGAAAGTAAGCAGATTCTTTGAAGGTGCTTGCACTATTTGTGTTTAATGCTTATTATAAAGCTATCTTAACATGCTTTGAATAATTTAATTGTGAATTATTGTACTAAAGGACTGGGAATTTGACATAAATTCTGGAATTCAGGAAAGAAGAATGTTTGGGCTCTGTCTGAGTAAGTTCATCACATTTTTTAAAGATCTTTTAGCAGTCACAAGGATTATTTTACCTAAAACGTTTTTGGGAAACAATCCCTGCAGATAGTGTACAGTCAATTTCCAAAATGTGATTCTGTATATACTTCAATAACCATAAAACTCCAAAACTGGCTCAAAAACAGGAAAGACACTTCAATTACTACAGGGCACCTGGGCCAGTGGCGCAATGGATAACGTGTCTGACTGCGGATCATAAGTTTGTAGGTTCGACTCCTACCTGGCTCGCTTAAATTGACGTGATCGTATAGTGGTTAGTACTCTGCGTTGTGGCCGCAGCAACCCCGGTTCAAATCCGGGTCATGGCATTTTGATTTTGTTTCTCAATCATCCATTTTTTCACAATACTGAATCTTATGAAAATTTCAGAAAGTAAGCAGATTCTTTGAAGGTGCTTGCACTATTTGTGTTTAATGCTTATTATAAAGCTATCTTAACATGCTTTGAATAATTTAATTGTGAATTATTGTACTAAAGTACTGGGAATTTGACATAAATTCTAGAATTCAGGAAAGAAGAATGTTTGGTCTTCCTTCTGAGTAAGTTCATTACATTTTTGAAATATCTTTTAGCAGTCACAATTATTATTTTACCTAAAACGTTTTTGGGAAACAATCCCTGCAGATAGTGTACAGTCAATTTCCAAAATGTGATTCTGTATACACTTCCATAACCATAAAACTCTGAAAATAGGCTCAAAAACAGGAAAGACACTTCAATTACTACAAAACACGTGGGCCAGTGGCGCAATGGATAACGCGTCTGACTACGGATCAGAAGATTGTTGGTTTAATTCTTACCTGGCTCTCTTATATTTCCATGATTGTACAGTGGTTAGTACTCTGCGTTGTGGCCGAAGCAACCACGGTTCGAAAATGGGTCACGGCATTATGATTTTGTTTCTCAATCATCCATTTTTTCACAATACTGAATCTTAAGAAAATTTCAGAAAGTAAGCAGATTCTTTGAAGGTGCTTGCACTATTTGTGTTTAATGCTTATTATAAAGCTATCTTAACATGCTTTGAATAATTTAATTGTGAATTATTTTACTAAAGGACTAGGAATTTGACATAGATTCTAGATTTCAGGAAAGAAGAATGTTTGGGCTCTGTCTGAGTAAGTTCATTACATTTTTGAAAGATATTTTAGCAGTCACAAGGATTATTGTACCTAAAACGTTTTTGGGAAACAATCCCTGCAGATAGTGTACAGTCAATTTCCAAAATGTGATTCTGTATATACTTCAATAACCATAAAACTCCAAAACTGGCTCAAAAACAGGAAAGACACTTCAATTACTACAAGACACCCGGGACAGTGGGCAATGGATAACGTGTCTGACTATGGATCTGTAGATTGTAGGTTCGACTCCTACCTGGCTCGCTTAAATTGCCATGATCGTATAGTGGTTAGTACTCTGCGTTGTGGCCGCAGCAACCCCGGTTCGAATCCGGGTCACGGCATTTTGATTTTGTTTCCCATATCATCCATTTTTTCACAATACTGAATCTTAAGAAAATTTCAGAAAGTAAGCAGATTCTTTGAAGGTGCTTGCACTATTTGTGTTTAATGCTTATTATAAAGCTATCTTAACATGCTTTGAATAATTTAATTGTGAATTATTGTACTAAAGTACTGGGAATTTGACATAAATTCTAGAATTCAGGAAAGAAGAATGTTTGGGCTTCCTTCTGAGTAAGTTCATAACATTTTTGAAATATCTTTTAGCAGTCACAATTATTATTTTACCTAAAACGTTTTTGGGAAACAATCCCTGCAGATAGTCTACAGTCAATTTCCAAAATGTGATTCTGTATATACTTCAATAACCATAAAACTCTGAAAATAGGCTCAAAAACAGGAAAGACACTTCAATGACTACAAAACACGTTGGCCAGTGGCGCAATGGAGAACGCGTCTGACTACGGATCAGAAGTTTGTAGGTTCGACTCCTACCTGGCTCGCTTATATTGCCTTGATCGCATAGTGGTTAGTACTCTGCGTTGTGGCCGCAGCAACCCTGGTTCGAAAACAGGTCACGGCATTTTGATTTTGTTTCTCAATCATCCATTTTTTCACAAAACTCAATCTTAAGAAAATTTCAGAAAGTAAGCAGATTCTTTGAAGGTGCTTGCACTATTTGTGTTTAATGCTTATTATAAAGCTATCTTAACATGCTTTGAATAATTTAATTGTGAATTATTTTACTAAAGGACTGGGAATTTGACATAAATTCTGGAATTCAGGAAAGAAGAATGTTTGTGCTCTGTCTGAGTAAGTTCATTACATTTTTGAAAGATCTTTTAGCAGTCACAAGGATTATTGTACCTAAAACGTTTTTGGGAATCAATCCCTGCAGATAGTGTACAGTCAATTTCCAAAATGTGATTCTGTATATACTTCAATAACCATAAAACTTTAAAACAGGCTCAAAAACAGGAAAGACACTTCAATTACTACAGGGCACCTGGGCCAGTGGCGCAATGGATAACGTGTCTGACTATGGATCATAAGTTTGTAGGTTCGACTCCTACCTGGCTCGCTTAAATTGCCGTGATCGTAAAGTGGTTAGTACTCTGCGTTGTGGCCGCAGCAACCCCGGTTCGAATCCGGGTCATGGCATTTTGATTTTGTTTCTCAATCATCCATTTTTTCACAATACTGAATCTTAAGAAAATTTCAGAAAGTAAGCAGATTCTTTGAAGGTGCTTGCACTATTTGTGTTTAATGCTTATTATAAAGCTATCTTAACATGCTTTGAATAATTTAATTGTGAATTATTGTACTAAAGTACTTGGAATTTGACATAAATTCTAGAATTCAGGAAAGAAGAATGTTTGGGCTTCCTTCTGAGTAAGTTCATCACATTTTTGAAATATCATTTAGCAGTCACAATTATTATTTTACCTAAAACGTTTTTGGGAAATAATCCCTGCAGATAGTGTACAGTCAATTTCCAAAATGTGATTCTGTATACACTTCAATAACCATAAAACTCTGAAAACAGGCTCAAAAACAGGAAAGACACTTCAATTTCTACAAAACACTTGGGCCAGTGGCGCAATGGATAACGCGTCTGACTACGGATCAGAAGATTGTAGGTTCGACTCCTACCTGGCTCGCTTATATTGCCATGATTGTATAGTGGTTAGTACTCTGAGTTGTGGCCGCAGCAACCCCAGTTCGAAAACAGGTCACGGCATTTTGATTTTGTTTCTCAATCATCCATTTTTTCACAATACTGAATCTTAAGAAAATTTCAGAAAGTAAGAAGATTCTTTGAAGGTGCTTGCACTATTTGTGTTTAATGCTTATTATAAAGCTATCTTAACATGCTTTGAATAATTTAATTGTGAATTATTTTACTAAAGGACTGGGAATTTGACATAAATTCTGGAATTCAGGAAAGAAGAATGTTTGGGCTCTGTCTGAGTAAGTTCATCACATTTTTTAAAGATCTTTTAGCAGTCACAAGGATTATTTTACCTAAAACGTTTTTGGGAAACAATCCCTGCAGATAGTGTACAGTCAATTACCAAAATGTGATTCTGTATATACTTCAATAACCATAAAATTCTGAAAACAGGCTCAAAAACAGGAAAGACACTTCAATTACTACAAGACACCCGGGACAGTGGGCAATGGATAACGTGTCTGACTATGGATCTGTAGATTGTAGGTTCGACTCCTACCTGGCTCGCTTAATTTGCCGTGATCGTATAGTGGTTAGTACTCTGTGTTGTGGCCGCAGCAACCCCGGTTCGAATCCGTGTCACGGCATTTTGATTTTGTTTCTCAATCATCCATTTTTTCACAATACTGAATCTTAAGAAAATTTCAGAAAGTAAGCAGATTCTTTGAAGGTGCTTGCACTATTTGTGTTTAATGCTTATTATAAAGCTATCTTAACATGCTTTGAATAATTTAATTGTGAATTATTGTACTAAAGTACTGGGAATTTGACATAAATTCTAGAATTCAGGAAAGAAGAATGTTTGGGCTTCCTTCTGTGTAAGTTCATCACATTTTTGAAATATCTTTTAGCAGTCACAATTATTATTTTACCTAAAACGTTTTTGGGAAACAATCCCTGCAGATAGTCTACAGTCAATTTCCAAAATGTGATTCTGTATATACTTCAATAACCATAAAACTCTGAAAATAGGCTCAAAAACAGGAAAGACACTTCAATTACTACAAAACACGTGGGCCAGTGGCGCAATGGATAACGCGTCTGACTACGGATCAGAAGATTGTAGGTTCGACTCTTACCTGGCTTGCTTATATTGCCTTGATCGCATAGTGATTAGTACTCTGCGTTGTGGCCGCAGCAACCCCGGTTCGAAAACAGGTTACAGCATTTTGATTGTGTTTCTCAACCATCCATTTTTTCACAATACTGAATCTTAAGAAAATTTCAGAAAGTAAGCAGATTCTTTGAAGGTGCTTGCACTATTTGTGTTTAATGCTTATTATAAAGCTATCTTAACATGCTTTGAATAATTTAATTGTGAATTATTGTACTAAAGGACTAGGAATTTGACATAAATTCTGGAATTCAGGAAAGAAGAATGTTTGGGCTCTGTCTGAGTAAGTTCATCACATTTTTGAAAGATCTTTTAGCAGTCACAAGGATTATTTTACCTAAAACGTTTTTGGGAAACAATCCCTGCAGATAGTGTACAGTCAGTTTCCAAAATGTGATTCTGTATATACTTCAATAACCATAAAACTCCAAAACTGGCTCAAAAACAGGAAAGACACTTCAATTACTACAAGACACCCGGGACAGTGGGCAATGGATAACGTGTCTGACTATGGATCTGTAGATTGTAGGTTCGACTCCTACCTGGCTCGCTTAAATTGCCATGATCGTATAGTGGTTAGTACTCTGCGTTGTGGCCGCAGCAACCCCGGTTCGAATCTGGGTCACGGCATTTTGATTTTGTTTCTCAATCATCCATTTTTTCACAATACTGAATCTTAAGAAAATTTCAGAAAGTAAGCAGATTCTTTGAAGGTGCTTGCACTATTTGTGTTTAATGCTTATTATAAAGCTATCTTAACATGCTTTGAATAATTTAATTGTGAATTATTGTACTAAAGTACTGGGAATTTGACATAAATTCTAGAATTCAGGAAAGAAGAATGTTTGGGCTTCCTTCTGAGTAAGTTCATAACATTTTTGAAATATCTTTTAGCAGTCACAATTATTATTTTACCTAAAACGTTTTTGGGAAACAATCCCTGCAGATAGTCTACAGTCAATTTCCAAAATGTGATTCTGTATATACTTCAATAACCATAAAACTCTGAAAATAGGCTCAAAAACAGGAAAGACACTTCAATTACTACAAATCACGTGGGCCAGTGGCGCAATGGATAACGCGTCTGACTACGGATCAGAAGATTGTAGGTTCGACTCCTACCTGGCTCGCTTATATTGCATTGATTGCATAGTGGTTAGTACTCTGCGTTGTGGCCGCAGCAACCCCGGTTCGAAAACAGGTCACGGCATTTTGATTTTGTTTCTCAATCATCCATTTTTTCACAAAACTCATTCTTAAGAAAATTTCAGAAAGTAAGCAGATTCTTTGAAGGTGCTTGCACTATTTGTGTTTAATGCTTATTATAAAGCTATCTTAACATGCTTTGAATAATTTAATTGTGAATTATTTTACTAAAGGACTGGGAATTTGACATAAATTCTGGAATTCAGGAAAGAAGAATGTTTGTGCTCTGTCTGAGTAAGTTCATTACATTTTTGAAAGATCTTTTAGCAGTCACAAGGATTATTGTACCTAAAACGTTTTTGGGAATCAATCCCTGCAGATAGTGTACAGTCAATTTCCAAAATGTGATTCTGTATATACTTCAATAACCATAAAACTTTAAAACAGGCTCAAAAACAGGAAAGACACTTCAATTACTACAGGGCACCTGGGCCAGTGGCGCAATGGATAACGTGTCTGACTATGGATCATAAGTTTGTAGGTTCGACTCCTACCTGGCTCGCTTAAATTGCCGTGATCGTAAAGTGGTTAGTACTTTGCGTTGTGGCCGCAGCAACCCCGGTTCGAATCCGGGTCATGGCATTTTGATTTTGTTTCTCAATCATCCATTTTTTCACAATACTGAATCTTAAGAAAATTTCAGAAAGTAAGCAGATTCTTTGAAGGTGCTTGCACTATTTGTGTTTAATGCTTATTATAAAGCTATCTTAACATGCTTTGAATAATTTAATTGTGAATTATTGTACTAAAGTACTTGGAATTTGACATAAATTCTAGAATTCAGGAAAGAAGAATGTTTGGGCTTCCTTCTGAGTAAGTTCATCACATTTTTGAAATATCTTTTAGCAGTCACAATTATTATTTTACCTAAAACGTTTTTGGGAAACAATCCCTGCAGATAGCGTACAGTCAATTTCCAAAATGTGATTCTGTATACACTTCAATAACCATAAAACTCTGAAAACAGGCTCAAAAACAGGAAAGACACTTCAATTTCTACAAAACACTTGGGCCAGTGGCGCAATGGATAACGCGTCTGACTACGGATCAGAAGATTGTAGGTTCGACTCCTACCTGGCTCGCTTATATTGCCATGATCGTATAGTGGTTAGTACTCTGAGTTGTTGCCGCAGCAACCCCAGTTCGAAAACAGGTCACGGCATTTTGATTTTGTTTCTCAATCATCCATTTTTTCACAATACTGAATCTTAAGAAAATTTCAGAAAGTAAGCAGATTCTTTGAAGGTGCTTGCACTATTTGTGTTTAATGCTTATTATAAAGCTATCTTAACATGCTTTGAATAATTTAATTGTGAATTATTTTAATAAAGGACTGGGAATTTGACATAAATTCTGGAATTCAGGAAAGAAGAATGTTTGGGCTCTGTCTGAGTAAGTTCATTACAGTTTTGAAAGATCTTTTAGCAGTCACAAAGATTATTGTACCTAAAACATTTTTGGGAAACAATCCCTGCAGATAGTGTACAGTCAATTTCCAAAATGTGATTCTGTATATACTTCAATAACCATAAAACTCTGAAAACAGGCTCAAAAACAGGAAAGACACTTCAATTACTACAAGGCAACTGGTCCGGTGGCGCAATGGATAACGCGTCTGACTACGGATCAGAAGATTGTTGGTTCAATTTCTACCTGGCTCGCTTATATTTCCATGATTGTACAGTGGTTTGTACTCTGTGTTGTGGCCGCAGCAACCCTGGTTCGAAAATGGGTCTTGGCATTATGATTTTGTTTCTCAATCATCCATTTTTTCACAATACTGAATCTTAAGAAAATTTCAGAAAGTATGAAGATTCTTTGAAGGTGCTTGCACTATTTGTGTTTAATGCTTATTATAAAGCTATCTTAACATGCTTTGAATAATTTAATTGTGAATTATTGTACTAAGGGACTGGGAATTTGACATAAATTCTGGAATTCAGGAAAGAAGAATGTTTGGGCTCTGTCTGAGTAAGTTCATCACATTTTTTAAAGATCTTTTAGCAGTCACAAGGATTATTTTACCTAAAACGTTTTTGGGAAACAATCCCTGCAGATAGTGTACAGTCAATTACCAAAATGTGATTCTGTATATACTTCAATAACCATAAAATTCTGAAAACAGGCTCAAAAACAGGAAAGATACTTCTATTACTACAAGACACCCGGGACAGTGGGCAATGGATAACGTGTATGACTATGGATCTGTAGATTGTAGGTTCGACTCCTACCTGGCTCGCTTAATTTGCCGTGATCGTATAGTGGTTAGTACTCTGAGTTGTGGCCGCAGCAACCCCGGTTCGAAAACAGGTCACGGCATTTTGATTTTGTTTCTCAATCATCCATTTTTTCACAATACTGAATCTTAAGAAAATTTCAGAAAGTAAGCAGATTCTTTGAAGGTGCTTGCACTATTTGTGTTTAATGCTTATTATAAAGCTATCTTAACATGCTTTGAATAATTTAATTGTGAATTATTGTACTAAAGTACTTGGAATTTGACATAAATTCTAGAATTCAGGAAAGAAGAATGTTTGGGCTTCCTTCTGAGTAAGTTCATCACATTTTTGAAATATCTTTTAGCAGTCACAAGGATTATTATTTTACCTAAAACGTTTTTGGGAAACAATCCCTGCAGATAGTGTACAGTCAATTACCAAAATGTGATTCTGTATATACTTCAATAACCATAAAATTCTGAAAACAGGCTCAAAAACAGGAAAGATACTTCTATTACTACAAGACACTCGGGACAGTGGGCAATGGATAATGTGTCTGACTATGGATCTGTAGATTGTAGGTTCGACTCCTACCTGGCTCGCTTAATTTGCCGTGATCGTATAGTGGTTAGTACTCTGTGTTGTGGCCGCAGCAACCCCGGTTCGAATCCGGGTCACGGCATTTTGATTTTGTTTCTCAATCATCCATTTTTTCACAATACTGAATCTTAAGAAAATTTCAGAAAGTAAGCAGATTCTTTGAAGGTGCTTGCACTATTTGTGATTAATGCTTATTATAAAGCTATCTTAACATGCTTTGAATAATTTAATTGTGAATTATTGTACTAAAGGACTGGGAATTTGACATAAATTCTAGAATTCAGGAAAGTAGAATGTTTGGGCTTCCTTCTGAGTAAGTTCATCACATTTTTGAAATATCTTTTAGCAGTCACAATTATTATTTTACCTAAAACGTTTTTGGGAAACAATCCCTGCAGATAGTCTACAGTCAATTTCCAAAATGTGATTCTGTATATACTTCAATAACCATAAAACTCTGAAAATAGGCTCAAAAACAGGAAAGACACTTCAATTATTACAGAACACGTGGGCCAGTGGCGCAATGGATAACGCGTCTGACTATGGATCAGAAGATTGTAGGTTCGACTCCTACCTGGCTCGCTTATATTGCCTTGATCGCATAGTGGTTAGTACTCTGCGTTGTGGCCGCAGCAACCCCGGTTCGAAAACAGGTCACGGCATTTTGATTTTGTTTCTCAATCATCCATTTTTTCACAAAACTCAATCTTAAGAAAATTTCAGAAAGTAAGCAGATTTGAAGGTGCTTGCACTATTTGTGTTTAATGCTTATTATAAAGCTATCTTAACATGCTTTGAATAATTTAATTGTGAATTATTGTACTAAAGTACTTGGAATTTGACATAAATTCTTGAATTCAGGAAAGAAGAATGTTTGGGCTTCCTTCTGAGTAAGTTCATCACATTTTTTAAATATCTTTTAGCAGTCACAATTATTATTTTACCTAAAACGTTTTTGGGAAACAATCCCTGCAGATAGTGTACAGTCAATTTCCAAAATGTGATTCTGTATACACTTCAATAACCATAAAACTCTGAAAATCGGCTCAAAAACAGGAAAGACACTTCAATTACTACAAAACACTTGGGCCAGTGGCGCAATGGATAACGCGTCTGACTACGGATCAAAAGATTGCAGGTTCGACTCCTACCTGGCTCGCTTATATTGACTTGATCGTATAGTGGTTAGTACTCTAAGTTGTGGCCGCAGCAACCCCAGTTTGAAAACAGGTCACGGCATTTTGATTTTGTTTCTCAATCATCCATTTTTTCACAATACTGAATCTTAAGAAAATTTCAGAAAGTAAGCAGATTCTTTGAAGGTGCTTGCACTATTTGTGTTTAATGCTTATTATAAAGCTATCTTAACATGCTTTGAATAATTTAATTGTGAATTATTGTACTAAAGGACTGGGAATTTGACATAAATTCTGGAATTCAGGAAAGAAGAATGTTTGGGCTCTGTCTGAGTAAGTTCATCACATTTTTTAAAGATCTTTTAGCAGTCACAAGGACTATTTTACCTAAAATGTTTTTGGGAAACAATCCCTGCAGATAGTGTACAGTCAATTTCCAAAATGTGATTCTGTATATACTTCAATAACCATAAAACTCCAAAACTGGCTCAAAAACAGGAAAGACACTTCAATTACTACAGGGCACCTGGGCCAGTGGCGCAATGGATAACGTGTCTGACTGCGGATCATAAGTTTGTAGGTTCGACTCCTACCTGGCTCGCTTAAATTGACGTGATCGTATAGTGGTTAGTACTCTGCGTTGTGGCCGCAGCAACCCCGGTTTGAAAACAGGTCACGGCATTTTGATTTTGTTTCTCAATCATCCATTTTTTCACAATACTGAATCTTATGAAAATTTCAGAAAGTAAGCAGATTCTTTGAAGGTGCTTGCACTATTTGTGTTTAATGCTTATTATTAAGCTATCTTAACATGCTTTGAATAATTTAATTGTGAATTATTGTACTAAAGTACTGGGAATTTGACATAAATTCTAGAATTCAGGAAAGAAGAATGTTTGGGCTTCCTTCTGAGTAAGTTCATTACATTTTTGAAATATCTTTTAGCAGTCACAATTATTATTTTACCTAAAACGTTTTTGGGAAACAATCCCTGCAGATAGTGTACAGTCAATTTCCAAAATGTGATTCTGTATACACTTCCATAACCATAAAACTCTGAAAATAGGCTCAAAAACAGGAAAGACACTTCAATTACTACAAAACACGTGGGCCAGTGGCGCAATGGATAATGCGTCTGACTACAGATCAGAAGATTGTAGGTTTAATTCTTACCTGGCTCTCTTACATTTCCATGATTGTACAGTGGTTAGTACTCTGCATTGTGGCCGCAGCAACCTCGGTTCGAAAATGGGTCACGGCATTATGATTTTGTTTCTCAATCATCCATTTTTTCACAATACTGAATCTTAAGAAAATTTCAGAAAGTAAGCAGATTCTTTGAAGGTGCTTGCACTATTTGTGTTTAATGCTTATTATAAAGCTATCTTAACATGCTTTGAATAATTTAATTGTGAATTATTTTACTAAAGGACTAGGAATTTGACATAGATTCTAGAATTCAGGAAAGAAGAATGTTTGGGCTCTGTCTGAGTAAGTTCATTACATTTTTGAAAGATCTTTTAGCAGTCACAAGGATTATTGTACCTAAAACGTTTTTGGGAAACAATCCCTGCAGATAGTGTACAGTCAATTTCCAAAATATGATTCTGTATATACTTCAATAACCATAAAACTCCAAAACTGGCTCAAAAACAGGAAAGACACTTCAATTACTACAAGACACCCGGGACAGTGGGCAATGGATAACGTGTCTGACTATGGATCTGTAGATTGTAGGTTCGACTCCTACCTGGCTCGCTTAAATTGCCATGATCGTATAGTGGTTAGTACTCTGCGTTGTGGCCGCAGCAACCCCGGTTCGAATCCGGGTCACGGCATTTTGATTTTGTTTCTCAATCATCCATTTTTTCACAATACTGAATCTTAAGAAAATTTCAGAAAGTAGGCAGATTCTTTGAAGGTGCTTGCACTATTTGTGTTTAATGCTTATTATAAAGCTATCTTAACATGCTTTGAATAATTTAATTGTGAATTATTGTACTAAAGTACTGGGAATTTGACATAAATTCTAGAATTCAGGAAAGAAGAATGTTTGGGCTTCCTTCTGAGTAAGTTCATAACATTTTTGAAATATCTTTTAGCAGTCACAATTATTATTTTACCTAAAACGTTTTTGGGAAACAATCCCTGCAGATAGTCTACAGTCAATTTCCAAAATGTGATTCTGTATATACTTCAATAACCATAAAACTCTGAAAATAGGCTCAAAAACAGGAAAGACACTTCAATTACTACAAAACACGTGGGCCAGTGGCGCAATGGATAATGCGTCTGACTACGGATCAGAAGATTGTAGGTTCGACTCCTACCTGGCTCGCTTATATTGCCTTGATCGCATAGTGGTTAGTACTCTGAGTTGTGGCCGCAGCAACCCCGGTTCGAAAACAGGTCACGGCATTTTGATTTTGTTTCTCAATCATCCATTTTTTCACAAAACTCAATCTTAAGAAAATTTCAGAAAGTAAGCAGATTCTTTGAAGGTGCTTGCACTATTTGTGTTTAATGCTTATTATAAAGCTATCTTAACATGCTTTGAATAATTTAATTGTGAATTATTTTACTAAAGGACTGGGAATTTGACATAAATTCTGGAATTCAGGAAAGAAGAATGTTTGTGCTCTGTCTGAGTAAGTTCATTACATTTTTGAAAGATCTTTTAGCAGTCACAAGAATTATTGTACCTAAAACGTTTTTGGGAATCAATCCCTGCAGATAGTGTACAGTCAATTTCCAAAATGTGATTCTGTATATACTTCAATAACCATAAAACTTTAAAACAGGCTCAAAAACAGGAAAGACACTTCAATTACTACAGGGCACCTGGGCCAGTGGCGCAATGGATAACGTGTCTGACTATGGATCATAAGTTTGTAGGTTCGACTCCTACCTGGCTCGCTTAAATTGCCGTGATCGTAAAGTGGTTAGTACTCTGCGTTGTGGCCGCAGCAACCCCGATTCGAATCCGGGTCATGGCATTTTGATTTTGTTTCTCAATCATCCATTTTTTCACAATACTGAATCTTAAGAAAATTTCAGAAAGTAAGCAGATTCTTTGAAGGTGCTTGCACTATTTGTGTTTAATGCTTATTATAAAGCTATCTTAACATGCTTTGAATAATTTAATTGTGAATTATTGTACTAAAGTACTTGGAATTTGACATAAATTCTAGAATTCAGGAAAGAAGAATGTTTGGGCTTCCTTCTGAGTAAGTTCATCACATTTTTGAAATATCTTTTAGCAGTCACAATTATTATTTTACCTAAAACGTTTTTGGGAAACAATCCCTGCAGATAGTGTACAGTCAATTTCCAAAATGTGATTCTGTATACACTTCAATAACCATAAAACTCTGAAAACAGGCTCAAAAACAGGAAAGACACTTCAATTACTACAAAACACTTGGGCCAGTGGCGCAATGGATAACGTGTCTGACTACGGATCAGAAGATTGTAGGTTCGACTCCTACCTGGCTCGCTTATATTGCCATGATCGTATAGTGGTTAGTACTCTGAGTTGTGGCCGCAGCAACCCCAGTTCGAAAACAGGTCACGGCATTTTGATTTTGTTTCTCAATCATCCATTTTTTCACAATACTGAATCTTAAGAAAATTTCAGAAAGTAAGCAGATTCTTTGAAGGTGCTTGCACTATTTGTGTTAATGCTTATTATAAAGCTATCTTAATATGCTTTGAATATTTTAATTGTGAATTACTGTACTAAAGTACTGGGAATTTGACATAAATTCTAGAATTCAGGAAAGAAGAATGTTTGGGCTTCCTTCTGAGTAAGTTCATTACATTTTTGAAATATCTTTTAGCAGTCACAATTATTATTTTACCTAAAACGTTTTTGGGAAACAATCCCTGCAGATAGTGTACAGTCAATTTCCAAAATGTGATTCTGTATACACTTCCATAACCATAAAACTCTGAAAATAGGCTCAAAAACAGGAAAGACACTTCAATTACTACAAAACACGTGGGCCAGTGGCGCAATGGATAATGCGTCTGACTACGGATCAGAAGATTGTTGGTTTAATTCTTACCTGGCTCTCTTATATTTCCATGATTGTACAGTGGTTAGTACTCTGCGTTGTGGCCGCAGCAACCACGGTTCGAAAATGAGTCACGGCATTATGATTTTGTTTCTCAATCATCCATTTTTTCACAATACTGAATCTTAAGAAAATTTCAGAAAGTAAGCAGATTCTTTGAAGGTGCTTGCACTATTTGTGTTTAATGCTTATTATAAAGCTATCTTAACATGCTTTGAATAATTTAATTGTGAATTATTTTACTAAAGGACTAGGAATTTGACATAAATTCTAGAATTCAGGAAAGAAGAATGTTTGGGCTCTGTCTGAGTAAGTTCATTACATTTTTGAAAGATCTTTTAGCAGTCACAAGGATTATTGTACCTAAAACGTTTTTGGGAAACAATCCCTGCAGATAGTGTACAGTCAATTTCCAAAATGTGATTCTGTATATACTTCAATAACCATAAAACTCTGAAAATAGGCTCAAAAACAGGAAAGACACTTCAATTACTACAAAACACGTGGGCCAGTGGCGCAATGGATAACGCGTCTGACTACGGATCAGAAGATTGTAGGTTCGACTCCTACCTGGCTCGCTTATACTGCCTTGATCTCATAGTGGTTAGTACTCTGCGTTGTGGCCGCAGCAACCCCGGTTCGAAAACAGGTCACAGCATTTTGATTTTGTTTCTCAATCATCCATTTTTTCACAAAACTCAATCTTAAGAAAATTTCAGAAAGTAAGATGATTCTTTGAAGGTGCTTGCACTATTTGTGTTTAATGCTTATTATAAAGCTATCTTAACATGCTTTGAATAATTTAATTGTGAATTATTGTACTAAAGGACTAGGAATTTGACATAAATTCTGGAATTCAGGAAAGAAGAATGTTTGGGCTCTGTCTGAGTAAGTTCATCACATTTTTTAAAGATCTTTTAGCAGTCACAAGGATTATTTTACCTAAAACGTTTTTGGGAAACAATCCCTGCAGATAGTGTACAGTCAATTACCAAAATGTGATTCTGTATATACTTCAATAACCATAAAATTCTGAAAACAGGTTCAAAAACAGGAAAGACACTTCTATTACTACAAGACACCCGGGACAGTGGGCAATGGATAACGTATATGACTATGGATCTGTAGATTGTAGGTTCGACTCCTACCTGGCTCGCTTAATTTGCCGTGATTGTATAGTGGTTAGTACTCTGAGTTGTGGCCGCAGCAACCCCGGTTCGAAAACAGGTCACGGCATTTTGATTTTGTTTCTCAATCATCCATTTTTTCACAATACTGAATCTTAAGAAAATTTCAGAAAGTAAGCAGATTCTTTGAAGGTGCTTCCACTATTTGTGTTTAATGCTTATTATAAAGCTATCTTAACATGCTTTGAATAATTTAATTGTGAATTATTGTACTAAAGTACTTGGAATTTGACATAAATTCGAGAATTCAGGAAAGAAGAATGTTTGGGCTTCCTTCTGAGTAAGTTCATCACATTTTTGAAATATCTTTTAGCAGTCACAATTATTATTTTACCTAAAACGTTTTTGGGAAACAATCCCTGCAGATAGTGTACAGTCAATTTCCAAAATGTGATTCTGTATACACTTCAATAACCATAAAACTCCGAAAATCGGCTCAAAAACAGGAAAGACACTTCAATTACTACAAAACACTTGGGCCAGTGGCGCAATGGATAACGCGTCTGCCTACGGATCAGAAGATTGTAGGTTCGACTCCTACCTGGCTCGCTTATATTGCCTTGATCGTATAGTGGTTAGTACTCTGAGTTGTGGCCGCAGCAACCCCAATTTGAAAACAGGTCACAGCATTTTGATTTTGTTTCTCAATCATCCATTTTTTCACAATACTGAATCTTAAGAAAATTTCAGAAAGTAAGCAGATTCTTTGAAGGTGCTTGCACTATTTGTGTTTAATGCTTATTATAAAGCTATCTTAACATGCTTTGAATAATTTAATTGTGAATTATTGTACTAAAGGACTGGGAATTTGACATAAATTCTGGAATTCAGGAAAGAAGAATGTTTGGGCTCTGTCTGAGTAAGTTCATCACATTTTTTAAAGATCTTTTAGCAGTCACAAGGATTATTTTACCTAAAACGTTTTTGGGAAACAATCCCTGCAGATAGTGTACAGTCAATTTCCAAAATGTGATTCTGTATATACTTCAATAACCATAAAACTCCAAAACTGGCTCAAAAACAGGAAAGACACTTCAATTACTACAGGGCACCTGGGCCAGTGGCGCAATGGATAACATGTCTGACTGCGGATCATAAGTTTGTAGGTTCGACTCCTACCTGGCTCGCTTAAATTGACGTGATCGTATAGTGGTTAGTACTCTGCGTTGTGGCCGCAGCAACCCCGGTTTGAAAACAGGTCACGGCATTTTGATTTTGTTTCTCAATCATCCATTTTTTCACAATACTGAATCTTAAGAAAATTTCAGAAAGTAAGCAGATTCTTTGAAGGTGCTTGCACTATTTGTGTTTAATGCTTATTATAAAGCTATCTTAACATGCTTTGAATAATTTAATTGTGAATTATTTTAATAAAGGACTGGGAATTTGACATAAATTCTGGAATTCAGGAAAGAAGAATGTTTGGGCTCTGTCTGAGTAAGTTCATTACATTTTTGAAAGATCTTTTAGCAGTCACAAGGATTATTGTACCTAAAACGTTTTTGGGAATCAATCCCTGCAGATAGTGTATAGTCAATTTCCAAAATGTGATTCTGTATATACTTCAATAACCATAAAACTTTAAAACAGGCTCAAAAACAGGAAAGACACTTCAATTACTACAGGGCACCTGGGCCAGTGGCGCAATGGATAACGTGTCTGACTATGGATCATAAGATTGTAGGTTCGACTCCTACCTGGCTTGCTTATATTGCCGTGATCGTATAGTGGTTAGTACTCTGCGTTGTGGCCACAGCAACCCCAGTTCAAATCCGGGTCACGGCATTTTGATTTTGTTTCTCAATCATCCATTTTTTCACAATACTGAATCTTATGAAAATTTCAGAAAGTAAGCAGATTCTTTGAAGGTGCTTGCACTATTTGTGTTTAATGCTTATTATAAAGCTATCTTAACATGCTTTGAATAATTTAATTGTGAATTATTGTACTAAAGTACTTGGAATTTGACATAAATTCTAGAATTCAGGAAAGAAGAATGTTTGGGCTTCCTTCTGAGTAAGTTCATCACATTTTTGAAATATCTTTTAGCAGTCACAATTATTATTTTACCTAAAACGTTTTTGGGAAACAATCCCTGCAGATAGTGTACAGTAAATTTCCAATATGTGATTCTGTATACACTTCAATAACCATAAAACTCTGAAAATAGGCTCAAAAACAGGAAAGACACTTCAATTTCTACAAAACACTTGGGCCAGTGGCACGATGGATAACGCGTCTGACTACGGATCAGAAGATTGTAGGTTCGACTCCTACCTGGCTCGCTTATATTGCCTTGATCGTATAGTGGTTATTACTCTGAGTTGTGGCCGCAGCAACCCCAGTTCGAAAACAGGTCACGGCATTTTGATTTTGTTTCTCAATCATCCATTTTTTTACAATACTGAATCTTAAGAAAATTTCAGAAAGTAAGCAGATTCTTTGAAGGTGCTTGCACTATTTGTGTTTAATGCTTATTATAAAGCTATCTTAACATGCTTTGAATAATTTAATTGTGAATTATTGTACTAAAGTATTTGCAATTTGACATAGATTCTAGAATTCAGGAAAGAAGAATGTTTGGGCTCTGTCTGAGTAAGTTCATTACATTTTTGAAAGATCTTTTAGCAGTCACAAGGATTATTGTACCTAAAACGTTTTTGGGAAACAATCCCTGCAGATAGTGTACAGTCAATTTCCAAAATATGATTCTGTATATACTTCAATAACCATAAAACTCCAAAACTGGCTCAAAAACAGGAAAGACACTTCAATTACTACAAGACACCCGGGACAGTGGGCAATGGATAACGTGTCTGACTATGGATCTGTAGATTGTAGGTTCGACTCCTACCTGGCTCGCTTAAATTGCCATGATCGTATAGTGGTTAGTACTCTGCGTTGTGGCCGCAGCAACCCCGGTTCGAATCCGGGTCACGGCATTTTGATTTTGTTTCTCAATCATCCATTTTTTCACAATACTGAATCTTAAGAAAATTTCAGAAAGTAGGCAGATTCTTTGAAGGTGCTTGCACTATTTGTGTTTAATGCTTATTATAAAGCTATCTTAACATGCTTTGAATAATTTAATTGTATATTATTGTACTAAAGTACTGGGAATTTGACATAAATTCTAGAATTCAGGAAAGAAGAATGTTTGGGCTTCCTTCTGAGTAAGTTCATAACATTTTTGAAATATCTTTTAGCAGTCACAATTATTATTTTACCTAAAACGTTTTTGGGAAACAATCCCTGCAGATAGTCTACAGTCAATTTCCAAAATGTGATTCTGTATATACTTCAATAACCATAAAACTCTGAAAATAGGCTCAAAAACAGGAAAGACACTTCAATTACTACAAAACACGTGGGCCAGTGGCGCAATGGATAATGCGTCTGACTACGGATCAGAAGATTGTAGGTTCGACTCCTACCTGGCTCGCTTATATTGCCTTGATCGCATAGTGGTTAGTACTCTGAGTTGTGGCCGCAGCAACCCCGGTTCGAAAACAGGTCACGGCATTTTGATTTTGTTTCTCAATCATCCATTTTTTCACAAAACTCAATCTTAAGAAAATTTCAGAAAGTAAGCAGATTCTTTGAAGGTGCTTGCACTATTTGTGTTTAATGCTTATTATAAAGCTATCTTAACATGCTTTGAATAATTTAATTGTGAATTATTTTACTAAAGGACTGGGAATTTGACATAAATTCTGGAATTCAGGAAAGAAGAATGTTTGTGCTCTGTCTGAGTAAGTTCATTACATTTTTGAAAGATCTTTTAGCAGTCACAAGAATTATTGTACCTAAAACGTTTTTGGGAATCAATCCCTGCAGATAGTGTACAGTCAATTTCCAAAATGTGATTCTGTATATACTTCAATAACCATAAAACTTTAAAACAGGCTCAAAAACAGGAAAGACACTTCAATTACTACAGGGCACCTGGGCCAGTGGCGCAATGGATAACGTGTCTGACTATGGATCATAAGTTTGTAGGTTCGACTCCTACCTGGCTCGCTTAAATTGCCGTGATCGTAAAGTGGTTAGTACTCTGCGTTGTGGCCGCAGCAACCCCGGTTCGAATCCGGGTCATGGCATTTTGATTTTGTTTCTCAATCATCCATTTTTTCACAATACTGAATCTTAAGAAAATTTCAGAAAGTAAGCAGATTCTTTGAAGGTGCTTGCACTATTTGTGTTTAATGCTTATTATAAAGCTATCTTAACATGCTTTGAATAATTTAATTGTGAATTATTGTACTAAAGTACTTGGAATTTGACATAAATTCTAGAATTCAGGAAAGAAGAATGTTTGGGCTTCCTTCTGAGTAAGTTCATCACATTTTTGAAATATCTTTTAGCAGTCACAATTATTATTTTACCTAAAACGTTTTTGGGAAACAATCCCTGCAGATAGTGTACAGTCAATTTCCAAAATGTGATTCTGTATACACTTCAATAACCATAAAACTCTGAAAACAGGCTCAAAAACAGGAAAGACACTTCAATTACTACAAAACACTTGGGCCAGTGGCGCAATGGATAACGTGTCTGACTACGGATCAGAAGATTGTAGGTTCGACTCCTACCTGGCTCGCTTATATTGCCATGATCGTATAGTGGTTAGTACTCTGAGTTGTGGCCGCAGCAACCCCAGTTCGAAAACAGGTCACGGCATTTTGATTTTGTTTCTCAATCATCCATTTTTTCACAATACTGAATCTTAAGAAAATTTCAGAAAGTAAGCAGATTCTTTGAAGGTGCTTGCACTATTTGTGTTAATGCTTATTATAAAGCTATCTTAATATGCTTTGAATATTTTAATTGTGAATTACTGTACTAAAGTACTGGGAATTTGACATAAATTCTAGAATTCAGGAAAGAAGAATGTTTGGGCTTCCTTCTGAGTAAGTTCATTACATTTTTGAAATATCTTTTAGCAGTCACAATTATTATTTTACCTAAAACGTTTTTGGGAAACAATCCCTGCAGATAGTGTACAGTCAATTTCCAAAATGTGATTCTGTATACACTTCCATAACCATAAAACTCTGAAAATAGGCTCAAAAACAGGAAAGACACTTCAATTACTACAAAACACGTGGGCCAGTGGCGCAATGGATAATGCGTCTGACTACGGATCAGAAGATTGTTGGTTTAATTCTTACCTGGCTCTCTTATATTTCCATGATTGTACAGTGGTTAGTACTCTGCGTTGTGGCCGCAGCAACCACGGTTCGAAAATGAGTCACGGCATTATGATTTTGTTTCTCAATCATCCATTTTTTCACAATACTGAATCTTAAGAAAATTTCAGAAAGTAAGCAGATTCTTTGAAGGTGCTTGCACTATTTGTGTTTAATGCTTATTATAAAGCTATCTTAACATGCTTTGAATAATTTAATTGTGAATTATTTTACTAAAGGACTAGGAATTTGACATAAATTCTAGAATTCAGGAAAGAAGAATGTTTGGGCTCTGTCTGAGTAAGTTCATTACATTTTTGAAAGATCTTTTAGCAGTCACAAGGATTATTGTACCTAAAACGTTTTTGGGAAACAATCCCTGCAGATAGTGTACAGTCAATTTCCAAAATGTGATTCTGTATATACTTCAATAACCATAAAACTCCAAAACTGGCTCAAAAACAGGAAAGACACTTCAATTACTACAAGACACCCGGGACAGTGGGCAATGGATAACGTGTCTGACTATGGATCTGTAGATTGTAGGTTCGACTCCTACCTGGCTCGCTTAAATTGCCATGATCGTATAGTGGTTAGTACTCTGCGTTGTGGCCGCAGCAACCCCGGTTCGAATCCGGGTCACGGCATTTTGATTTTGTTTCTCAATCATCCATTTTTTCACAATACTGAATCTTAAGAAAATTTCAGAAAGTAAGCAGATTCTTTGAAGGTGCTTGCACTATTTGTGTTTAATGCTTATTATAAAGCTATCTTAACATGCTTTGAATAATTTAATTGTGAATTATTTTACTAAAGTACTGGGAATTTGACATAAATTCTAGAATTCAGGAAAGAAGAATGTTTGGGCTTCCTTCTGAGTAAGTTCATAACATTTTTGAAATATCTTTTAGCAGTCACAATTATTATTTTACCTAAAACGTTTTTGGGAAACAATCCCTGCAGATAGTCTACAGTCAATTTCCAAAATGTGATTCTGTATATACTTCAATAACCATAAAACTCTGAAAATAGGCTCAAAAACAGGAAAGACACTTCAATTACTACAAAACACGTGGGCCAGTGGCGCAATGGATAACGCGTCTGACTACGGATCAGAAGATTGTAGGTTCGACTCCTACCTGGCTCGCTTATACTGCCTTGATCTCATAGTGGTTAGTACTCTGCGTTGTGGCCGCAGCAACCCCGGTTCGAAAACAGGTCACAGCATTTTGATTTTGTTTCTCAATCATCCATTTTTTCACAAAACTCAATCTTAAGAAAATTTCAGAAAGTAAGATGATTCTTTGAAATATCTTTTAGCAGTCACAATTATTATTTTACCTAAAACGTTTTTGGGAAACAATCCCTGCAGATAGTGTACAGTCAATTTCCAAAATGTGATTCTGTATACACTTCAATAACCATAAAACTCTGAAAATAGGCTCAAAAACAGGAAAGACACTTCAATTACTACAAAACACGTGGGCCAGTGGTGCAATGGTTAACGCGTCTGACTACGGATCAGAAGATTGTTGGTTCAATTCCTACCTGGCTCGCTTATATTTCCATGATTGTACAGTGGTTAGTACTCTGCGTTGTGGCTGCAGCAACCACGGTTCGAAAACGGGTCTCGGCATTATGATTTTGTTTCTCAATCATCCATTTTTTCACAATACTGAATCTTAAGAAAATTTCAGAAAGTAAGAAGATTCTTTGAAGGTGCTTGCACTATTTGTTTTCAATGCTTATTATAAAGCTTTCTTAACATGCTTTGAATAATTTAATTGTGAATTATTTTAATAAAGGACTGGGAATTTGACATAAATTCTGAAATTCAGGAAAGAAGAATGTTTGGGCTCTGTCTGAGTAAGTTCATTACATTTTTGAAAGATCTTTTAGCAGTCACAAGGATTATTGTACCTAAAACGTTTTTGGGAATCAATCCCTGCAGATAGTGTACAGTCGATTTCCAAAATGTGATTCTGTATACACTTCAATAACCATAAAACTCTGAAAACAGGCTCAGAAACAGGAAAGACACTTCAATTACTACAAGGCAACTGGGCCGGTGGCGCAATGGATAACGCGTCTGACTGCGCATCAGAAGATTGTTGGTTCAATTCCTACCTGGCTCGCTTATATTTCCATGATTGTACAGTGGTTAGTACTTTGCGTTGAGGCTGCAGCAACCACGTTTCGAAAACGGGTCTCGGCATTATGATTTTGTTTCTCAATCATCCATTTTTTCACAATACTGTATCTTAAGAAAATTTCAGAAAGTAAGAAGATTCTTTGAAGGTGTTTGCACTATTTGTTTTCAATGCTTATTATAAAGCTTTCTTAACATGCTTTGAATAATTTAATTGTGAATTATTTTAATAAAGGACTGGGAATTTGACATAAATTCTGGAATTCAGGAAAGAAGAATGTTTGGGCTCTGTCTGAGTAAGTTCATTACATTTTTGAAAGATCTTTTAGCAGTCACAAGGATTATTGTACCTAAAACGTTTTTGGGAATCAATCCCTGCAGATAGTGTACAGTCAATTTCCAAAATGTGATTCTGTATATACTTCAATAACCATAAAACTTTAAAACAGGCTCAAAAACAGGAAAGACACTTCAATTACTACCGGGCACCTGGGCTAGTGGCGCAATGGATAACGTGTCTGACTATGGATCATAAGTTTGTAGGTTCGATTCCTACCTGGTTCGCTTAAATTGCCGTGATCGCATAGTGGTTAGTACTCTGCGTTGTGGCCGCAGCAACCCCGGTTCGAATCCGGGTCACGGCATTTTGATTTTGTTTCTCAATCATCCATTTTTTCACAATACTGAATCTTAAGAAAATTTCAGAAAGTAAGCAGATTCTTTGAAGGTGCTTGCACTATTTGTGTTTAATGCTTATTATAAAGCTATCTTAACATGCTTTGAATAATTTAATTGTGAATTATTGTACTAAAGTACTTGCAATTTGACATAAATTCTAGAATTCAGGAAAGAAGAATGTTTGGGCTTCCTTCTGAGTAAGTTCATCACATTTTTGAAATATCTTTTAGCAGTCACAATTATTATTTTACCTAAAACGTTTTTGGGAAACAATCCCTGCAGATAGTGTACAGTCAATTTCCAAAATGTGATTCTGTATACCCTTCAATAACCATAAAACTCTGAAAATAGGCTCAAAAACAGGAAAGACACTTCAATTTCTACAAAACACTTGGGCCAGTGGCGCAATGGATAACGCGTCTGACTACGGATCAGAAGATTGTAGGTTCGACTCCTACCTGGCTCGCTTATATTGCCTTGATCGTATAGTGGTTAGTACTCTGAGTTGTGGCCGCAGCAACCCCAGTTCAAAAACAGGTCACGGCATTTTGATTTTGTTTCTCAATCATCCATTTTTTCACAATACTGAATCTTAAGAAAATTTCAGAAAGTAAGCAGATTCTTTGAAGGTGCTTGCACTATTTGTGTTTAATGCTTATTATAAAGCTATCTTAACATGCTTTGAATAATTTAATTGTGAATTATTTTAATAAAGGACTGGGAATTTGACATAAATTCTGGAATTCAGGAAAGAAGAATGTTTGGGCTCTGTCTGAGTAAGTTCATTACAGTTTTGAAAGATCTTTTAGCAGTCACAAGGATTATTGTACCTAAAACATTTTTGGGAAACAATCCCTGCAGATAGTGTACAGTCAATTTCCAAAATGTGATTCTGTATATACTTCAATAACCATAAAACTCTGAAAACAGGCTGAAAAACAGGAAAGACACTTCAATTACTACAAGGCAACAGGGCCGGTGGGGCAATGGATAATGCGTCTGACTACGGATCAGAAGATTGTTGGTTCAATTCCTACCTGGCTCGCTTATATTTCCATGATTGTATAGTGGTTTGTACTCTGCGTTGTGGCCACAGCAACCCCGGTTCGTAAATGGGTCTTGGCATTACAATTTTGTTTCTCAATCATCCATTTTTTCACAATACTGAATCTTAAGAAAATTTCAGAAAGTAAGAAGATTCTTTGAAGGTGCTTGCACTATTTGTGTTTAATGCTTATTATAAAGCTATCTTAACATGCTTTGAATAATTTAATTGTGAATTATTGTACTAAAGGACTGGGAATTTGACATAAATTCTGGAATTCAGGAAAGAAGAATGTTTGGGCTCTGTCTGAGTAGTTCATCACATTTTTTTAAAGATCTTTTAGCAGTCACAAGGATTATTTTACCTAAAACGTTTTTGGGAAACAATCCCTGCAGATAGTGTACAGTCAATTACCAAAATGTGATTCTGTATATACTTCAATAACCATAAAATTCTGAAAACAGGCTCAAAAACTGGAAAGACACTTCAATTACTACAAGACACCCGGGACAGTGGGCAATGGATAACGTGTCTGACTATGGATCTGTAGATTGTAGGTTCGACTCCTACCTGGCTCGCTTAATTTGCCATGATCGTATAGTGGTTAGTACTCTGCGCTGTGGCCGCAGAAACCCCGGTTTGAATCCGGGTCACGGCATTTAGAATTTGTTTCTCAATCATCCATTTTTACACAATACTGAATCTTAAGAAAATTTCAGAAAGTAAGCAGATTCTTTGAAGGTGCTTGCACTATTTGTGTTTAATGCTCATTATAAAGCTATCTTAACATGCTTTGAATAATTTAATTGTGAATTATTGTACTAAAGTACTGGGAATTTGACATAAATTCTAGAATTCAGGAAAGAAGAATGTTTGGGCTTCCTTCTGTGTAAGTTCATCACATTTTTGAAATATCTTTTAGCAGTCACAATTATTATTTTACCTAAAACGTTTTTGGGAAACAATCCCTGCAGATAGTCTACAGTCAATTTCCAAAATGTGATTCTGTATATACTTCAATAACCATAAAACTCTGAAAATAGGCTCAAAAACAGGAAAGACACTTCAATTACTACAAAACACGTGGGCCAGTGGCGCAATGGATAACGCGTCTGACTACGGATCAGAAGATGGTAGGTTCGACTCCTACCTGGCTTGCTTATATTGCCTTGATCGCATAGTGGTTAGTACTGTGCGTTGTGGCTGCAGCAACCCTGGTTCGAAAACAGGTCACCGCATTTTGATTTTGTTTTTCAACCATCCATTTTTTCACAATACTGAATCTTAAGAAAATTTCAGAAAGTAAGCAGATTCTTTGAAGGTGCTTGCACTATTTGTGTTTAATGCTTATTATAAAGCTATCTTAACATGCTTTGAATAATTTAATTGTGAATTATTGTACTAAAGGACTAGGAATTTGACATAAATTCTGGAATTCAGGAAAGAAGAATGTTTGGGCTCTTCCTGAGTAAGTTCATCACATTTTTTAAAGATCTTTTAGCAGTCACAAGGATTATTCTACCTAAAACGTTTTTGGAAACAATCCCAGCAGATAGTGTACAGTCAATTTTCAAAATGTGATTCTGTATATACTTCAATAACCATAAAACTCCAAAACTGGCTCAAAAACAGGAAAGACGCTTCAATTACTACAGGGCACCAGGGACAGTGGCGCAATGGATAACGTGTCTGACTGCGGATCATAAGTTTGTAGGTTCTACTCCTACCTGGCTCGCTTAAATTGACGTGATCGTATAGTGGTTAGTACTCTGCGTTGTGGCCGCAGCAACCCCAGTTTGAAAACAGGTCACGGCATTTTGATTTTGTTTCACAATCATCCATTTTTTCACAATACTGAATCTTAAGAAAATTTCAGAAAGTAAGCAGATTCTTTGAAGGTGCTTGCACTATTTGTGTTTAATGCTTATTATAAAGCTTTCTTAACATGCTTTGAATAATTTAATTGTGAATTATTTTAATAAAGGACTGGGAATTTGACATAAATTCTGGAATTCAGGAAAGAAGAATGTTTGGGCTCTGTCTGAGTAAGTTCATTACATTTTTGAAAGATCTTTTAGCAGTCACAAGGATTATTGTACCTAAAACGTTTTTGGGAATCAATCCCTGCAGATAGTGTACAGTCGATTTCCAAAATGTGATTCTGTATACACTTCAATAACCATAAAACTCTGAAAACAGGCTCAGAAACAGGAAAGACACTTCAATTACTACAAGGCAACTGGGCCGGTGGCGCAATGGATAACGCGTCTGACTGCGGATCAGAAGATTGTTGGTTCAATTCCTACCTGGCTCGCTTATATTTCCATGATTGTACAGTGGTTAGTACTCTGCGTTGAGGCTGCAGCAGCCACGTTTCGAAAATGGGTCTCGGCATTATGATTTTGTTTCTCAATCATCCATTTTTTCACAATACTGAATCTTAAGAAAATTTCAGAAAGTAAGAAGATTCTTTGAAGGTGCTTGCACTATTTGTTTTCAATGCTTATTATAAAGCTTTCTTAACATGCTTTGAATAATTTAATTGTGAATTATTTTAATAAAGGACTGGGAATTTGACATAAATTCTGGAATTCAGGAAAGAAGAATGTTTGGGCTCTGTCTGAGTAAGTTCATTACATTTTTGAAAGATCTTTTAGCAGTCACAAGGATTATTGTACCTAAAACGTTTTTGGGAATCAATCCCTGCAGATAGTGTACAGTCAATTTCCAAAATGTGATTCTGTATATACTTCAATAACCATAAAACTTTAAAATAGGCTCAAAAACAGGAAAGACACTTCAATTACTACAGGGCACCTGGGCTAGTGGCGCAATGGATAACGTGTCTGACTATGGATCATAAGTTTGTAGGTTCGATTCCTACCTGGTTCGCTTAAATTGCCGTGATCGCATAGTGGTTAGTACTCTGCGTTGTGGCCGCAGCAACCCCGGTTCGAATCCGGGTCACGGCATTTTGATTTTGTTTCTCAATCATCCATTTTTTCACAATACTGAATCTTAAGAAAATTTCAGAAAGTAAGCAGATTCTTTGAAGGTGCTTGCACTATTTGTGTTTAATGCTTATTATAAAGCTATCTTAACATGCTTTGAATAATTTAATTGTGAATTATTGTACTAAAGTACTTGCAATTTGACATAAATTCTAGAATTCAGGAAAGAAGAATGTTTGGGCTTCCTTCTGAGTAAGTTCATCACATTTTTGAAATATCTTTTAGCAGTCACAATTATTATTTTACCTAAAACGTTTTTGGGAAACAATCCCTGCAGATAGTGTACAGTCAATTTCCAAAATGTGATTCTGTATACCCTTCAATAACCATAAAACTCTGAAAATAGGCTCAAAAACAGGAAAGACACTTCAATTTCTACAAAACACTTGGGCCAGTGGCGCAATGGATAACGCGTCTGACTACGGATCAGAAGATTGTAGGTTCGACTCCTACCTGGCTCGCTTATATTACCTTGATCGTATATTGGTTAGTACTCTGAGTTGTGGCCGCAGCAACCCCAGTTCAAAAACAGGTCACGGCATTTTGATTTTGTTTCTCAATCATCCATTTTTTCACAATACTGAATCTTAAGAAAATTTCAGAAAGTAAGCAGATTCTTTGAAGGTGCTTGCACTATTTGTGTTTAATGCTTATTATAAAGCTATCTTAACATGCTTTGAATAATTTAATTGTGAATTATTTTAATAAAGGACTGGGAATTTGACATAAATTCTGGAATTCAGGAAAGAAGAATGTTTGGGCTCTGTCTGAGTAAGTTCATTACAGTTTTGAAAGATCTTTTAGCAGTCACAAGGATTATTGTACCTAAAACATTTTGGGAAACAATCCCTGCAGATAGTGTACAGTCAATTTCCAAAATGTGATTCTGTATATACTTCAATAACCATAAAACTCTGAAAACAGGCTCAAAAACAGGAAAGACACTTCAATTACTACAAGGCAACAGGGCCGGTGGGGCAATGGATAATGCGTCTGACTACGGATCAGAAGATTGTTGGTTCAATTCCTACCTGGCTCGCTTATATTTCCATGATTGTATAGTGGTTAGTACTCTGCGCTGTGGCCGCAGCAACCCCGGTTCGAATCCGGGTCACGGCATTTAGAATTTGTTTCTCAATCATCCATTTTTACACAATACTGAATCTTAAGAAAATTTCAGAAAGTAAGCAGATTCTTTGAAGGTGCTTGCACTATTTGTGTTTAATGCTCATTATAAAGCTATCTTAACATGCTTTGAATAATTTAATTGTGAATTATTGTACTAAAGTACTGGGAATTTGACATAAATTCTAGAATTCAGGAAAGAAGAATGTTTGGGCTTCCTTCTGTGTAAGTTCATCACATTTTTGAAATATCTTTTAGCAGTCACAATTATTATTTAACCTAAAACGTTTTTGGGAAACAATCCCTGCAGATAGTCTACAGTCAATTTCCAAAATGTGATTCTGTATATACTTCAATAACCATAAAACTCTGAAAATAGGCTCAAAAACAGGAAAGACACTTCAATTACTACAAAACACGTGGGCCAGTGGCGCAATGGATAACGCGTCTGACTAAGGATCAGAAGATGGTAGGTTCGACTCCTACCTGGCTTGCTTATATTGCCTTGATCGCATAGTGGTTAGTACTCTGCGTTGTGGCTGCAGCAACCCCGGTTCGAAAACAGGTCACCGCATTTTGATTTTGTTTTTCAACCATCCATTTTTTCACAATACTGAATCTTAAGAAAATTTCAGAAAGTAAGCAGATTCTTTGAAGGTGCTTGCACTATTTGTGTTTAATGCTTATTATAAAGCTATCTTAACATGCTTTGAATAATTTAATTGTGAATTATTGTACTAAAGGACTAGGAATTTGACATAAATTCTGGAATTCAGGAAAGAAGAATGTTTGGGCTCTTCCTGAGTAAGTTCATCACATTTTTTAAAGATCTTTTAGCAGTCACAAGGATTATTTTACCTAAAACGTTTTTGGGAAACAATCCCTGCAGATAGTGTACAGTCAATTTCCAAAATGTGATTCTGCATACACTTCAATAACCATAAAACTCTGACAACAGGCTCAAAAACAGGAAAGACACTTCAATTACTACAAGGCAACTGGGCCGGTGGCGCAATGGATAACGCGTCTGACTTTGGATCAGAAGATTGTTGGTTCAGTTCCTACCTGGCTTGCTTAAATTGCCGAGATCGTATAGTAGTTAGTACTCTTCATTGTGGCCGCAGCAACCCCGGTTTGAAAACGGGTCACAGCATTTTGATTTTGTTTCACAATCATCCATTTTTTCACAATACTGAATCTTAAGAAAATTTCAGAAAGTAAGCAGATTCTTTGAAGGTGCTTGCACTATTTGTGTTTAATGCTTATTATAAAGCTATCTTAACATGCTTTGAATAATTTAATTGTGAATTATTGTACTAAAGGACTGGGAATTTGACATAAATTCTGGAATTCAGGAAAGAAGAATGTTTGGGCTCTGTCTGAGTAAGTTCATCACATTTTTTAAAGATCTTTTAGCAGTCACAAGGATTATTTTACCTAAAACGTTTTTGGAAACAATCCCAGCAGATAGTGTACAGTCAATTTCCAAAATGTGATTCTGTATATACTTCAATAACCATAAAACTCCAAAACTGGTTCAAAAACAGGAAAGACGCTTCAATTACTACAGGGCACCCGGGACAGTGGCGCAATGGATAACGTGTCTGACTGCGGATCATAAGTTTGTAGGTTCTACTCCTACCTGGCTCGCTTAAATTGACGTGATCGCATAGTGGTTAGTACTCTGCGTTGTGGCCGCAGCAACCCCAGTTTGAAAACAGGTCACCGCATTTTGATTTTGTTTCTCAATCATCCATTTTTTCACAATACTGAATCTTAAGAAAATTTCAGAAAGTAAGCAGATTCTTTGAAGGTGCTTGCACTATTTGTGTTTAATGCTTATTATAAAGCTATCTTAACATGCTTTGAATAATTTAATTGTGAATTATTGTACTAAAGTACTGGGAATTTGACATAAATTCTAGAATTCAGGAAAGAAGAATGTTTGGGCTTCCTTCTGAGTAAGTTCATCACATTTTTGAAATATCTTTTAGCAGTCACAATTATTATTTTACCTAAAACGTTTTTGGGAAACAATCCCTGCAGATAGTGTACAGTCAATTTCCAAAATGTGATTCTGTATACACTTCAATAACCATAAAACTCTGAAAATAGGCTCAAAAACAGGAAAGACACTTCAATTACTACAAAACACGTGGGCCAGTGGTGCAATGGATAACGCGTCTGACTACGGATCAGAAGATTATAGGTTCGACTCCTACCTGGCTCGCTTATATTGCCTTGATCGTATAGTGGTTAGTACTCTGCGTTGTGGCCGCAGCAACCCCCGTTCGAAAACGGGTCACAGCATTTTGATTTTGTTTCACAATCATCCATTTTTTCACAATACTGAATCTTAAGAAAATTTCAGAAAGTAAGCAGATTCTTTGAAGGTGCTTGCACTATTTGTGTTTAATGCTTCTTATAAAGCTATCTTAACATGCTTTGAATAATTAAATTGTGAATTATTGTACTAAAGGACTGGGAATTTGACATAAATTCTGGAATTCAGGAAAGAAGAATGTTTGGGCTCTGTCTGAGTAAGTTCATCACATTTTTTAAAGATCTTTTAGCAGTCACAAGGATTATTTTACCTAAAACGTTTTTGGAAACAATCCCAGCAGATAGTGTACAGTCAATTTCCAAAATGTGATTCTGTATATACTTCAATAACCATAAAACTCCAAAACTGGCTCAAAAACAGGAAAGACGCTTCAATTACTACAGGGCACCTGGGCCAGTGGCGCAATGAATAACGTGTCTGACTGCGGATCATAAGTTTGTAGGTTCTACTCCTACCTGGCTCGCTTAAATTGACGTGATCGTATAGTGGTTAGTACTCTGCGTTGTGGCCGCAGCAACCCCAGTTTAAAAACAGGTCACGGCATTTTGATTTTGTTTCTCAATCATCCATTTTTTCACAATACTGAATCTTAAGAAAATTTCAGAAAGTAAGCAGATTCTTTGAAGGTGCTTGCACTATTTGTGTTTAATGCTTATTATAAAGCTATCTTAACATGCTTTGAATAATTTAATTGTGAATTATTGTACTAAAGTACTTGCAATTTGACATAAATTCTAGAATTCAGGAAAGAAGAATGTTTGGGCTTCCTTCTGAGTAAGTTCATCACATTTTTGAAATATCTTTTAGCAGTCACAATTATTATTTTACCTAAAACGTTTTTGGGAAACAATCCCTGCAGATAGTGTACAGTCAATTTCCAAAATGTGATTCTGTATACCCTTCAATAACCATAAAACTCTGAAAATAGGCTCAAAAACAGGAAAGACACTTCAATTTCTACAAAACACTTGGGCCAGTGGCGCAATGGATAACGCGTCTGACTACGGATCAGAAGATTGTAGGTTCGACTCCTACCTGGCTCGCTTATATTACCTTGATCGTATAGTGGTTAGTACTCTGAGTTGTGGCCGCAGCAACCCCAGTTCAAAAACAGGTCACGGCATTTTGATTTTGTTTCTCAATCATCCATTTTTTCACAATACTGAATCTTAAGAAAATTTCAGAAAGTAAGCAGATTCTTTGAAGGTGCTTGCACTATTTGTGTTTAATGCTTATTATAAAGCTATCTTAACATGCTTTGAATAATTTAATTGTGAATTATTTTAATAAAGGACTGGGAATTTGACATAAATTCTGGAATTCAGGAAAGAAGAATGTTTGGGCTCTGTCTGAGTAAGTTCATTACAGTTTTGAAAGATCTTTTAGCAGTCACAAGGATTATTGTACCTAAAACATTTTGGGAAACAATCCCTGCAGATAGTGTACAGTCAATTTCCAAAATGTGATTCTGTATATACTTCAATAACCATAAAACTCTGAAAACAGGCTCAAAAACAGGAAAGACACTTCAATTACTACAAGGCAACAGGGCCGGTGGGGCAATGGATAATGCGTCTGACTACGGATCAGAAGATTGTTGGTTCAATTCCTACCTGGCTCGCTTATATTTCCATGATTGTATAGTGGTTAGTACTCTGCGCTGTGGCCGCAGCAACCCCGGTTCGAATCCGGGTCACGGCATTTAGAATTTGTTTCTCAATCATCCATTTTTACACAATACTGAATCTTAAGAAAATTTCAGAAAGTAAGCAGATTCTTTGAAGGTGCTTGCACTATTTGTGTTTAATGCTCATTATAAAGCTATCTTAACATGCTTTGAATAATTTAATTGTGAATTATTGTACTAAAGTACTGGGAATTTGACATAAATTCTAGAATTCAGGAAAGAAGAATGTTTGGGCTTCCTTCTGTGTAAGTTCATCACATTTTTGAAATATCTTTTAGCAGTCACAATTATTATTTAACCTAAAACGTTTTTGGGAAACAATCCCTGCAGATAGTCTACAGTCAATTTCCAAAATGTGATTCTGTATATACTTCAATAACCATAAAACTCTGAAAATAGGCTCAAAAACAGGAAAGACACTTCAATTACTACAAAACACGTGGGCCAGTGGCGCAATGGATAACGCGTCTGACTAAGGATCAGAAGATGGTAGGTTCGACTCCTACCTGGCTTGCTTATATTGCCTTGATCGCATAGTGGTTAGTACTCTGCGTTGTGGCTGCAGCAACCCCGGTTCGAAAACAGGTCACCGCATTTTGATTTTGTTTTTCAACCATCCATTTTTTCACAATACTGAATCTTAAGAAAATTTCAGAAAGTAAGCAGATTCTTTGAAGGTGCTTGCACTATTTGTGTTTAATGCTTATTATAAAGCTATCTTAACATGCTTTGAATAATTTAATTGTGAATTATTGTACTAAAGGACTAGGAATTTGACATAAATTCTGGAATTCAGGAAAGAAGAATGTTTGGGCTCTTCCTGAGTAAGTTCATCACATTTTTTAAAGATCTTTTAGCAGTCACAAGGATTATTCTACCTAAAACGTTTTTGGAAACAATCCCAGCAGATAGTGTACAGTCAATTTTCAAAATGTGATTCTGTATATACTTCAATAACCATAAAACTCCAAAACTGGCTCAAAAACAGGAAAGACGCTTCAATTACTACAGGGCACCAGGGACAGTGGCGCAATGGATAACGTGTCTGACTGCGGATCATAAGTTTGTAGGTTCTACTCCTACCTGGCTCGCTTAAATTGACGTGATCGTATAGTGGTTAGTACTCTGCGTTGTGGCCGCAGCAACCCCAGTTTGAAAACAGGTCACGGCATTTTGATTTTGTTTCTCAATCATCCATTTTTTCACAATACTGAATCTTAAGAAAATTTCAGAAAGTAAGCAGATTCTTTGAAGGTGCTTGCACTATTTGTGTTTAATGCTTATTATAAAGCTTTCTTAACATGCTTTGAATAATTTAATTGTGAATTATTTTAATAAAGGACTGGGAATTTGACATAAATTCTGGAATTCAGGAAAGAAGAATGTTTGGGCTCTGTCTGAGTAAGTTCATTACATTTTTGAAAGATCTTTTAGCAGTCACAAGGATTATTGTACCTAAAACGTTTTTGGGAATCAATCCCTGCAGATAGTGTACAGTCGATTTCCAAAATGTGATTCTGTATACACTTCAATAACCATAAAACTCTGAAAACAGGCTCAGAAACAGGAAAGACACTTCAATTACTACAAGGCACCTGGGCCGGTGGCGCAATGGATAACGCGTCTGACTGCGGATCAGAAGATTGTTGGTTCAATTCCTACCTGGCTCGCTTATATTTCCATGATTGTACAGTGGTTAGTACTCTGCGTTGAGGCTGCAGCAGCCACGTTTCGAAAATGGGTCTCGGCATTATGATTTTGTTTCTCAATCATCCATTTTTTCACAATACTGAATCTTAAGAAAATTTCAGAAAGTAAGAAGATTCTTTGAAGGTGCTTGCACTATTTGTTTTCAATGCTTATTATAAAGCTTTCTTAACATGCTTTGAATAATTTAATTGTGAATTATTTTAATAAAGGACTGGGAATTTGACATAAATTCTGGAATTCAGGAAAGAAGAATGTTTGGGCTCTGTCTGAGTAAGTTCATTACATTTTTGAAAGATCTTTTAGCAGTCACAAGGATTATTGTACCTAAAACGTTTTTGGGAATCAATCCCTGCAGATAGTGTACAGTCAATTTCCAAAATGTGATTCTGTATATACTTCAATAACCATAAAACTTTAAAACAGGCTCAAAAACAGGAAAGACACTTCAATTACTACAGGGCACCTGGGCTAGTGGCGCAATGGATAACGTGTCTGACTATGGATCATAAGTTTGTAGGTTCGATTCCTACCTGGTTCGCTTAAATTGCCGTGATCACATAGTGGTTAGTACTCTGCGTTGTGGCCGCAGCAACCCCGGTTCGAATCCGGGTCACGGCATTTTGATTTTGTTTCTCAATCATCCATTTTTTCACAATACTGAATCTTAAGAAAATTTCAGAAAGTAAGCAGATTCTTTGAAGGTGCTTGCACTATTTGTGTTTAATGCTTATTATAAAGCTATCTTAACATGCTTTGAATAATTTAATTGTGAATTATTGTACTAAAGTACTTGCAATTTGACATAAATTCTAGAATTCAGGAAAGAAGAATGTTTGGGCTTCCTTCTGAGTAAGTTCATCACATTTTTGAAATATCTTTTAGCAGTCACAATTATTATTTTACCTAAAACGTTTTTGGGAAACAATCCCTGCAGATAGTGTACAGTCAATTTCCAAAATGTGATTCTGTATACCCTTCAATAACCATAAAACTCTGAAAATAGGCTCAAAAACAGGAAAGACACTTCAATTTCTACAAAACACTTGGGCCAGTGGCGCAATGGATAACGCGTCTGACTACGGATCAGAAGATTGTAGGTTCGACTCCTACCTGGCTCGCTTATATTACCTTGATCGTATAGTGGTTAGTACTCTGAGTTGTGGCCGCAGCAACCCCAGTTCAAAAACAGGTCACGGCATTTTGATTTTGTTTCTCAATCATCCATTTTTTCACAATACTGAATCTTAAGAAAATTTCAGAAAGTAAGCAGATTCTTTGAAGGTGCTTGCACTATTTGTGTTTAATGCTTATTATAAAGCTATCTTAACATGCTTTGAATAATTTAATTGTGAATTATTTTAATAAAGGACTGGGAATTTGACATAAATTCTGGAATTCAGGAAAGAAGAATGTTTGGGCTCTGTCTGAGTAAGTTCATTACAGTTTTGAAAGATCTTTTAGCAGTCACAAGGATTATTGTACCTAAAACATTTTGGGAAACAATCCCTGCAGATAGTGTACAGTCAATTTCCAAAATGTGATTCTGTATATACTTCAATAACCATAAAACTCTGAAAACAGGCTCAAAAACAGGAAAGACACTTCAATTACTACAAGGCAACAGGGCCGGTGGGGCAATGGATAATGCGTCTGACTACGGATCAGAAGATTGTTGGTTCAATTCCTACCTGGCTCGCTTATATTTCCATGATTGTATAGTGGTTAGTACTCTGCGCTGTGGCCGCAGCAACCCCGGTTCGAATCCGGGTCACGGCATTTAGAATTTGTTTCTCAATCATCCATTTTTACACAATACTGAATCTTAAGAAAATTTCAGAAAGTAAGCAGATTCTTTGAAGGTGCTTGCACTATTTGTGTTTAATGCTCATTATAAAGCTATCTTAACATGCTTTGAATAATTTAATTGTGAATTATTGTACTAAAGTACTGGGAATTTGACATAAATTCTAGAATTCAGGAAAGAAGAATGTTTGGGCTTCCTTCTGTGTAAGTTCATCACATTTTTGAAATATCTTTTAGCAGTCACAATTATTATTTAACCTAAAACGTTTTTGGGAAACAATCCCTGCAGATAGTCTACAGTCAATTTCCAAAATGTGATTCTGTATATACTTCAATAACCATAAAACTCTGAAAATAGGCTCAAAAACAGGAAAGACACTTCAATTACTACAAAACACGTGGGCCAGTGGCGCAATGGATAACGCGTCTGACTAAGGATCAGAAGATGGTAGGTTCGACTCCTACCTGGCTTGCTTATATTGCCTTGATCGCATAGTGGTTAGTACTCTGCGTTGTGGCTGCAGCAACCCCGGTTCGAAAACAGGTCACCGCATTTTGATTTTGTTTTTCAACCATCCATTTTTTCACAATACTGAATCTTAAGAAAATTTCAGAAAGTAAGCAGATTCTTTGAAGGTGCTTGCACTATTTGTGTTTAATGCTTATTATAAAGCTATCTTAACATGCTTTGAATAATTTAATTGTGAATTATTGTACTAAAGGACTAGGAATTTGACATAAATTCTGGAATTCAGGAAAGAAGAATGTTTGGGCTCTTCCTGAGTAAGTTCATCACATTTTTTAAAGATCTTTTAGCAGTCACAAGGATTATTTTACCTAAAACGTTTTTGGGAAACAATCCCTGCAGATAGTGTACAGTCAATTTCCAAAATGTGATTCTGCATACACTTCAATAACCATAAAACTCTGACAACAGGCTCAAAAACAGGAAAGACACTTCAATTACTACAAGGCAACTGGGCCGGTGGCGCAATGGATAACGCGTCTGACTTTGGATCAGAAGATTGTTGGTTCAGTTCCTACCTGGCTTGCTTAAATTGCCGAGATCGTATAGTAGTTAGTACTCTTCATTGTGGCCGCAGCAACCCTGGTTTGAAAACGGGTCACAGCATTTTGATTTTGTTTCACAATCATCCATTTTTTCACAATACTGAATCTTAAGAAAATTTCAGAAAGTAAGCAGATTCTTTGAAGGTGCTTGCACTATTTGTGTTTAATGCTTATTATAAAGCTATCTTAACATGCTTTGAATAATTTAATTGTGAATTATTGTACTAAAGGACTGGGAATTTGACATAAATTCTGGAATTCAGGAAAGAAGAATGTTTGGGCTCTGTCTGAGTAAGTTCATCACATTTTTTAAAGATCTTTTAGCAGTCACAAGGATTATTTTACCTAAAACGTTTTTGGAAACAATCCCAGCAGATAGTGTACAGTCAATTTCCAAAATGTGATTCTGTATATACTTCAATAACCATAAAACTCCAAAACTGGTTCAAAAACAGGAAAGACGCTTCAATTACTACAGGGCACCCGGGACAGTGGCGCAATGGATAACGTGTCTGACTGCGGATCATAAGTTTGTAGGTTCTACTCCTACCTGGCTCGCTTAAATTGACGTGATCGCATAGTGGTTAGTACTCTGCGTTGTGGCCGCAACAACCCCAGTTTGAAAACAGGTCACCGCATTTTGATTTTGTTTCTCAATCATCCATTTTTTCACAATACTGAATCTTAAGAAAATTTCAGAAAGTAAGCAGATTCTTTGAAGGTGCTTGCACTATTTGTGTTTAATGCTTATTATAAAGCTATCTTAACATGCTTTGAATAATTTAATTGTGAATTATTGTACTAAAGTACTGGGAATTTGACATAAATTCTAGAATTCAGGAAAGAAGAATGTTTGGGCTTCCTTCTGAGTAAGTTCATCACATTTTTGAAATATCTTTTAGCAGTCACAATTATTATTTTACCTAAAACGTTTTTGGGAAACAATCCCTGCAGATAGTGTACAGTCAATTTCCAAAATGTGATTCTGTATACACTTCAATAACCATAAAACTCTGAAAATAGGCTCAAAAACAGGAAAGACACTTCAATTACTACAAAACACGTGGGCCAGTGGTGCAATGGATAACGCGTCTGACTACGGATCAGAAGATTATAGGTTCGACTCCTACCTGGCTCGCTTATATTGCCTTGATCGTATAGTGGTTAGTACTCTGCGTTGTGGCCGCAGCAACCCCCGTTCGAAAACGGGTCACAGCATTTTGATTTTGTTTCACAATCATCCATTTTTTCACAATACTGAATCTTAAGAAAATTTCAGAAAGTAAGCAGATTCTTTGAAGGTGCTTGCACTATTTGTGTTTAATGCTTCTTATAAAGCTATCTTAACATGCTTTGAATAATTAAATTGTGAATTATTGTACTAAAGGACTGGGAATTTGACATAAATTCTGGAATTCAGGAAAGAAGAATGTTTGGGCTCTGTCTGAGTAAGTTCATCACATTTTTTAAAGATCTTTTAGCAGTCACAAGGATTATTTTACCTAAAACGTTTTTGGAAACAATCCCAGCAGATAGTGTACAGTCAATTTCCAAAATGTGATTCTGTATATACTTCAATAACCATAAAACTCCAAAACTGGCTCAAAAACAGGAAAGACGCTTCAATTACTACAGGGCACCTGGGCCAGTGGCGCAATGAATAACGTGTCTGACTGCGGATCATAAGTTTGTAGGTTCTACTCCTACCTGGCTCGCTTAAATTGACGTGATCGTATAGTGGTTAGTACTCTGCGTTGTGGCCGCAGCAACCCCAGTTTGAAAACAGGTCACGGCATTTTGATTTTGTTTCTCAATCATCCATTTTTTCACAATACTGAATCTTAAGAAAATTTCAGAAAGTAAGCAGATTCTTTGAAGGTGCTTGCACTATTTGTGTTTAATGCTTATTATAAAGCTATCTTAACATGCTTTGAATAATTTAATTGTGAATT
Organism: Taudactylus pleione; assembly: GCA_031769625.1. Taxonomy (NCBI): domain Eukaryota; kingdom Metazoa; phylum Chordata; class Amphibia; order Anura; family Myobatrachidae; genus Taudactylus; species Taudactylus pleione. The sequence continues at coordinate 3,105,803 of JAUIMM010000550.1, forward strand.
ATTGTACTAAAGTACTTGGAATTTGACATAAAATCTAGAATTCAGGAAAGAAGAATGTTTGGGCTTCCTTCTGAGTAAGTTCATCAAATTTTTGAAATATCTTTTAGCAGTCACAATTATTATTTTACCTAAAACGTTTTTGGGAAACAATCCCTGCAGATAGTGTACAGTCAATTTCCAAAATGTGATTCTGTATACACTTCAATAACCATAAAACTCTGAAAATAGGCTCAAAAACAGGAAAGACACTTCAATTACTACAAAACACTTGGGCCAGTGGTGCAATGGATAACGTGTCTGACTACGGATCAGAAGATTGTAGGTTCGACTCCTACCTGGCTCGCTTATATTGCCTTGATCGTATAGTGGTTAGTACTCTGCGTTGTGGCCGCAGCAACCCCGGTTCGAAAACAGGTCACGGCATTTTGATTTTGTTTCTCAATCATCCATTTTTTCACAATACTGAATCTTAAGAAAATTTCAGAAAGTAAGCAGATTCTTTGAAGGTGCTTGCACTATTTGTGTTTAATGCTTATTATAAAGCTATCTTAACATGCTTTGAATAATTTAATTGTGAATTATTTTAATAAAGGACTGGGAATTTGACATAAATTCTGGAATTCAGGAAAGAAGAATGTTTGGGCTCTGTCTGAGCAAGTTCATTAAATTTTTGAAAGATCTTTTAGCAGTCACAAGGATTATTGTACCTAAAACATTTTTGGGAAACAATCCCTGCAGATAGTGTACAGTCAATTTCCACAATGTGATTCTGTATATACTTCAATAACCATAAAACTCTGAAAACAGGCTCAAAAACAGGAAAGACACTTCAATTACTACAGGGCACCTGGGCCAGTGCGCAATGGATAACGTGTCTGACTGCGGATCATAAGTTTGTAGGTTCGACTCCTACCTGGCTCGCTTATATTGCCTTGATCGTATAGTGGTTCGTACTCTGCGTTGTGGCCGCAGCAACCCCGGTTCGAAAACAGGTCACGGCATTTTGATTTTGTTTCTCAATCATCCATTTTTTCACAATACTGAATCTTAAGAAAATTTCTGAAAGTAAGCAGATTCTTTGAAGGTGCTTGCACTATTTGTGTTTAATGCTTATTATAAAGCTATCTTAACATGCTTTGAATAATTTAATTGTGAATTATTGTACTAAAGTACTGGGAATTTGACATAAATTCTAGAATTCAGGAAAGAAGAATGTTTGGGCTTCCTTCTGAGTAAGTTCATTACATTTTTGAAATATCTTTTAGCAGTCACAATTATTATTTTACCTAAAACGTTTTTGGGAAACAATCCCTGCAGATAGTGTACAGTCAATTTCCAAAATGTGATTCTGTATACACTTCCATAACCATAAATCTCTGAAAATAGGCTCAAAAACAGGAAAGACACTTCAATTACTACAAAACACGTGGGCCAGTGGCGCAATGGATAACGCGTCTGACTACGGATCAGAAGATTGTTGGTTCAATTCTTACCTGGCTCGCTTATATTTCCATGATTGTACAGTGGTTACTACTCTGCGTTGTGGCCGCAGCAACCACGGTTCGAAAATGGGTCACGGCATTATGATTTTGTTTCTCAATCATCCATTTTTTCACAATACTGAATCTTAAGAAAATTTCAGAAAGTAAGCAGATTCTTTGAAGGTGCTTGCACTATTTGTGTTTAATGCTTATTATAAAGCTATCTTAACATGCTTTGAATAATTTAATTGTGAATTATTGTACTAAAAGACTGGGAATTTGACATAAATTCTGGAATTCAGGAAAGAAGAATGTTTGGGCTCTGTCTGAGTAAGTTCATCACATTTTTTAAAGATCTTTTAGCAGTCACAAGGATTATTTTACCTAAAACTTTTTTAGGAAACAATCCCTGCAGATAGTGTACAGTCAATTTCCAAAATGTGATTCTGTATATACTTCAATAACCATAAAACTCTAAAACAGGCTCAAAAACAGGAAAGACACTTCAATTACTACAAGACACCTGGGACAGTGGGCAATGGATACCGTGTCTGATTACGGATCATAAGTTTGTAGGTTTGACTCCTACCTGGCTCGCTTAAATTGCCATGACCGTATAGTGGTTAGTACTCTGCGTTGTGGCTGCAGCAACCCCGGTTCGAATCCGGGTTACGGCATTTTCATTTTGTTTCTCAATCATCCATTTTTTCACAATACTGAATCTTAAGAAAATTTCAGAAAGTAAGCAGATTCTTTGAAGGTGCTTGCACTATTTGTGTTTAATGCTTATTATAAAGCTGTCTTAACATGCTTTGAATAATTTAATTGTGAATTATTGTACTAAAGTACTGGGAATTTGACATAAATTCTAGAATTCAGGAAAGAAGAATGTTTGGGCTTCCTTCTGAGTAAGTTCATCACATTTTTGAAATATCTTTTAGCAGTCACAATTATTATTTTACCTAAAACTTTTTTGGGAAACAATCCCTGCAGATAGTGTACAGTCAATTTCCAAAATGTGATTCTGTATATACTTCAATAACCATAAAACTCTGAAAATAGGCTCAAAAACAGGAAAGACACTTCAATTACTACAAAACACATGGGCCAGTGGCGCAATGGATAACGCGTCTGACTATGGATCAGAAGATTGTAGGTTTGACTCCTACCTGGCTTGCTTATATTTCCGTGATCGTATAGTGGTTAGTACTCTGTGTTGTGGCCGCAGCAACCCAGGTTCAAAAACAGGTCACAGCATTTTGATTTTGTTTCTCAATCATCCATTTTTTCACAATACTGAATCTTAAGAAAATTTCAGAAAGTAAGAAGATTCTTTGAAGGTGCTTGCACTATTTGTTTTTAATGCTTATTATAAAGCTTTCTTAACATGCTTTGAATAATTTAATTGTGAATTATTGTACTAAAGGACTGGGAATTTGACATAAATTCTGGAATTCAGGAAAGAAGAATGTTTGGGCTCTGTCTGAGTAAGTTCATTACATTTTTGAAAGATCTTTTAGCAGTCACAAGGATTATTGTACCTAAAACGTTTTTGGGAAACAATCCCTGCAGATAGTGTACAGTCAATTTCCAAAATGTGATTCTGTATATACTTCAATAACCATAAAACTCCAAAACTGGCTCAAAAACAGGAAAGACACTTCAATTACTACAGGGCACCTGGGCCAGTGGCGCAATGGATAACGTGTCTGACTACGGATAATAAGTTTGTAGGTTCGACTCCTACCTGGCTCGCATAAATTGCCGTGATCGTATAGTGGTTAGTACTCTGCTTTGTGGCCGCAGCAACCCCGGTTCGAATCCGGGTCACGGCATTTTGATTTTGTTTCTCAATCATCCATTTTTTCACAATACTGAATCTTAAGAAAATTTCAGAAAGTAAGCAGATTCTTTGAAGGTGCTTGCACTATTTGTGTTTAATGCTTATTATAAAGCTATCTTAACATGCTTTGAATAATTTAATTGTGAATTATTGTACTAAAGTACTGGGAATTTGACATAAATTCTAGAATTCAGGAAAGAAGAATGTTTGGGCTTCCTTCTGAGTAAGTTCATCACATTTTTGAAATATCTTTTAGCAGTCACAATTATTATTTTACCTAAAACGTTTTTGGGAAACAATCCCTGCAGATAGTCTACAGTCAATTTCCAAAATGTGATTCTGTATATACTTCAATAACCATAAAACTCTAAAATAGGCTCAAAAACAGGCAAGACACTTCAATTACTACAAAACACGTGGGCCAGTGGCGCAATGGATAACGCGTCCTACTACGGATCAGAAGATTGTAGGTTGGACTCCTACCTGGCTTGCTTATATTGCTTTGATCGCATAGTGGTTAGTACTCTGCGTTGTGGCCGCAGCAACCCCGGTTCGAAAACAGGTCACGGCATTTTGATTTTGTTTCTCAATCATCCATTTTTTCACAATACTGAATCTTAAGAAAATTTCAGAAAGTAAGCAGATTCTTTGAAGGTGCTTGCACTATTTGTGTTTAATGCTTATTATAAAGCTATCTTAACATGCTTTGAATAATTTAATTGTGAATTATTTTAATAAAGGACTGGGAATTTGACATAAATTCTGGAATTCAGGAAAGAAGAATGTTTGGGCTCTGTCTGAGTAAGTTCATTACATTTTTGAAAGATCTTTTAGCAGTCACAAGGATTATTGTACCTAAAACGTTTTTGGGAATCAATCCCTGCAGATAGTGTACAGTCAATTTCCAAAATGTGATTCTGTATATACTTCAATAACCATAAAACTTTAAAACAGGCTCAAAAACAGGAAAGACACTTCAATTACTACAGGGCACCTGGGCTAGTGGCGCAATGGATAACGTGTCTGACTATGGATCATAAGTTTGTAGGTTCGATTCCTACCTGGTTCGCTTAAATTGCCGTGATCGCATAGTGGTTAGTACTCTGCGTTGTGGCCACAGCAACCCCGGTTCGAATCCGGGTCACGGCATTTTGATTTTGTTTCTCAATCATCCATTTTTTCACAATACTGAATCTTAAGAAAATTTCAGAAAGTAAGCAGATTCTTTGAAGGTGCTTGCACTATTTGTGTTTAATGCTTATTATAAAGCTATCTTAACATGCTTTGAATAATTTAATTGTGAATTATTGTACTAAAGTACTTGCAATTTGACATAAATTCTAGAATTCAGGAAAGAAGAATGTTTGGGCTTCCTTCTGAGTAAGTTCATCACATTTTTGAAATATCTTTTAGCAGTCACATTTATTATTTTACCTAAAACGTTTTTGGGAAACAATCCCTGCAGATAGTGTACAGTCAATTTCCAAAATGTGATTCTGTATACCCTTCAATAACCATAAAACTCTGAAAATAGGCTCAAAAACAGGAAAGACACTTCAATTTCTACAAAACACTTGGGCCAGTGGCGCAATGGATAACGCGTCTGACTACGGATCAGAAGATTGTTGGTTCAATTCCTACCTGGCTCGCTTATATTTCCATGATTGTATAGTGGTTTGTACTCTGCGTTGTGGCCGCAGCAACCCCAGTTCGAAAATGGGTCTTGGCATTACAATTTTGTTTCTCAATCATCCATTTTTTCACAATACTGAATCTTAAGAAAATTTCAGAAAGTAAGAAGATTCTTTGAAGGTGCTTGCACTATTTGTGTTTAATGCTTATTATAAAGCTATCTTAACATGCTTTGAATAATTTAATTGTGAATTATTGTACTAAAGGACTGGGAATTTGACATAAATTCTGGAATTCAGGAAAGAAGAATGTTTGGGCTCTGTCTGAGTAGTTCATCACATTTTTTAAAGATCTTTTAGCAGTCACAATGATTATTTTACCTAAAACGTTTTTGGGAAACAATCCCTGCAGATAGTGTACAGTCAATTACCAAAATGTGATTCTGTATATACTTCAATAACCATAAAATTCTGAAAACAGGCTCAAAAACTGGAAAGACACTTCTATTACTACAAGACACCCGGGACAGTGGGCAATGGATAACGTGTCTGACTAAGGATCTGTAGATTGTAGGTTCGACTCCTACCTGGCTCGCTTAATTTGCCATGATCGTATAGTGGTTAGTACTCTGCGCTGTGGCCGCAGCAACCCCGGTTCGAATCCGGGTCACGGCATTTAGAATTTGTTTCTCAATCATCCATTTTTACACAATACTGAATCTTAAGAAAATTTCAGAAAGTAAGCAGATTCTTTGAAGGTGCTTGCACTATTTGTGTTTAATGCTCATTATAAAGCTATCTTAACATGCTTTGAATAATTTAATTGTGAATTATTGTACTAAAGTACTGGGAATTTGACATAAATTCTAGAATTCAGGAAAGAAGAATGTTTGGGCTTCCTTCTGAGTAAGTTCATCACATTTTTGAAATATCTTTTAGCAGTCACAATTATTATTTTACCTAAAACGTTTTTGGGAAACAATCCCTGCAGATAGTGTACAGTCAATTTCCAAAATGTGATTCTGTATACACTTCAATAACCATAAAACTCTGAAAATAGGCTCAAAAACAGGAAAGACACTTCAATTACTACAAAACACGTGGGCCAGTGGTGCAATGGATAACGCATCTGACTACGGATCAGAAGATTATAGGTTCGACTCCTACCTGGCTCGCTTATATTTCCTTGATCGTATAGTGGTTAGTACTCTGCGTTGTGGCCGCAGCAACCCCCGTTCGAAAACGGGTCACAGCATTTTGATTTTGTTTCACAATCATCCATTTTTTCACAATACTGAATCTTAAGAAAATTTCAGAAAGTAAGCAGATTCTTTGAAGGTGCTTGCACTATTTGTGTTTAATGCTTCTTATAAAGCTATCTTAACATGCTTTGAATAATTTAATTGTGAATTATTGTACTAAAGGACTGGGAATTTGACATAAATTCTGGAATTCAGGAAAGAAGAATGTTTGGGCTCTGTCTGAGTAAGTTCATCACATTTTTTAAAGATCTTTTAGCAGTCACAAGGATTATTTTACCTAAAACGTTTTTGGAAACAATCCCAGCAGATAGTGTACAGTCAATTTCCAAAATGTGATTCTGTATATACTTCAATAACCATAAAACTCCAAAACTGGCTCAAAAACAGGAAAGACGCTTCAATTACTACAGGGCACCTGGGCCAGTGGCGCAATGAATAACGTGTCTGACTGCGGATCATAAGTTTGTAGGTTCTACTCCTACCTGGCTCGCTTAAATTGACGTGATCGTATAGTGGTTAGTACTCTGCGTTGTGGCCGCAGCAACCCCAGTTTGAAAACAGGTCACGGCATTTTGATTTTGTTTCTCAATCATCCATTTTTTCACAATACTGAATCTTAAGAAAATTTCAGAAAGTAAGCAGATTCTTTGAAGGTGCTTGCACTATTTGTGTTTAATGCTTATTATAAAGCTATCTTAACATGCTTTGAATAATTTAATTGTGAATTATTGTACTAAAGTACTTGGAATTTGACATAAATTCTAGAATTCAGGAAAGAAGAATGTTTGGGCTTCCTTCTGAGTAAGTTCATCAAATTTTTGAAATATCTTTTAGCAGTCACAATTATTATTTTACCTAAAACGTTTTTGGGAAACAATCCCTGCAGATAGTGTACAGTCAATTTCCAAAATGTGATTCTGTATACACTTCAATAACCATAAAACTCTGAAAATAGGCTCAAAAACAGGAAAGACACTTCAATTACTACAAAACACGTGGGCCAGTGGTGCAATGGATAACGCGTCTGACTACGGATCAGAAGATTGTAGGTTCGACTCCTACCTGGCTCGCTTATATTGCCTTGATCGTATAGTGGTTAGTACTCTGCGTTGTGGCCGCAGCAACCCCGGTTCGAAAACAGGTCACGGCATTTTGATTTTGTTTCTCAATCATCCATTTTTTCACAATACTGAATCTTAAGAAAATTTCAGAAAGTAAGCAGATTCTTTGAAGGTGCTTGCACTATTTGTGTTTAATGCTTATTATAAAGCTATCTTAACATGCTTTGAATAATTTAATTGTGAATTATTGTACTAAAGGACTGGGAATTTGACATAAATTCTAGAATTCAGGAAAGAAGAATGTTTGGGCTTCCTTCTGAGTAAGTTCATCACATTTTTGAAATATCTTTTAGCAGTCACAATTATTATTTTACCTAAAACGTTTTTGGGAAACAATCCCTGCAGATAGTCTACAGTCAATTTCCAAAATGTGATTCTGTATACACTTCAATAACCATAAAACTCTGAAAATAGGCTCAAAAACAGGAAAGACACTTCAATTACTACAAAACAAGTGGGCCAGTGGTGCAATGGATAACGCGTCTGACTACGGATCAGAAGATCATAGGTTCGACTCCTACCTGGCTCGCTTATATTGCCTTGATCGTATAGTGGTTAGTACTCTGCGTTGTGGCCGCAGCAACCCCCGTTCGAAAACGGGTCACAGCATTTTGATTTTGTTTCACAATCATCCATTTTTTCACAATACTGAATCTTAAGAAAATTTCAGAAAGTAAGCAGATTCTTTGAAGGTGCTTGCACTATTTGTGTTTAATGCTTATTATAAAGCTATCTTAACATGCTTTGAATAATTTAATTGTGAATTATTGTACTAAAAGACTGGGAATTTGACATAAATTCTGGAATTCAGGAAAGAAGAATGTTTGGGCTCTGTCTGAGTAAGTTCATCACATTTTTTAAAGATCTTTTAGCAGTCACAAGGATTATTTTACCTAAAACTTTTTTAGGAAACAATCCCTGCAGATAGTGTACAGTCAATTTCCAAAATGTGATTCTGTATATACTTCAATAACCATAAAACTCTAAAACAGGCTCAAAAACAGGAAAGACACTTCAATTACTACAAGACACCTGGGACAGTGGGCAATGGATACCGTGTCTGATTACGGATCATAAGTTTGTAGGTTTGACTCCTACCTGGCTCGCTTAAATTGCCATGACCGTATAGTGGTTAGTACTCTGCGTTGTGGCTGCAGCAACCCCGGTTCGAATCCGGGTTACGGCATTTTCATTTTGTTTCTCAATCATCCATTTTTTCACAATACTGAATCTTAAGAAAATTTCAGAAAGTAAGCAGATTCTTTGAAGGTGCTTGCACTATTTGTGTTTAATGCTTATTATAAAGCTGTCTTAACATGCTTTGAATAATTTAATTGTGAATTATTGTACTAAAGTACTGGGAATTTGACATAAATTCTAGAATTCAGGAAAGAAGAATGTTTGGGCTTCCTTCTGAGTAAGTTCATCACATTTTTGAAATATCTTTTAGCAGTCACAATTATTATTTTACCTAAAACTTTTTTGGGAAACAATCCCTGCAGATAGTGTACAGTCAATTTCCAAAATGTGATTCTGTATATACTTCAATAACCATAAAACTCTGAAAATAGGCTCAAAAACAGGAAAGACACTTCAATTACTACAAAACACATGGGCCAGTGGCGCAATGGATAACGCGTCTGACTATGGATCAGAAGATTGTAGGTTTGACTCCTACCTGGCTTGCTTATATTTCCGTGATCGTATAGTGGTTAGTACTCTGTGTTGTGGCCGCAGCAACCCAGGTTCAAAAACATGTCACAGCATTTTGATTTTGTTTCTCAATCATCCATTTTTTCACAATACTGAATCTTAAGAAAATTTCAGAAAGTAAGAAGATTCTTTGAAGGTGCTTGCACTATTTGTTTTTAATGCTTATTATAAAGCTTTCTTAACATGCTTTGAATAATTTAATTGTGAATTATTGTACTAAAGGACTGGGAATTTGACATAAATTCTGGAATTCAGGAAAGAAGAATGTTTGGGCTCTGTCTGAGTAAGTTCATTACATTTTTGAAAGATCTTTTAGCAGTCACAAGGATTATTGTACCTAAAACGTTTTTGGGAAACAATCCCTGCAGATAGTGTACAGTCAATTTCCAAAATGTGATTCTGTATATACTTCAATAACCATAAAACTCCAAAACTGGCTCAAAAACAGGAAAGACACTTCAATTACTACAGGGCACCTGGGCCAGTGGCGCAATGGATAACGTGTCTGACTACGGATAATAAGTTTGTAGGTTCGACTCCTACCTGGCTCGCATAAATTGCCGTGATCGTATAGTGGTTAGTACTCTGCTTTGTGGCCGCAGCAACCCCGGTTCGAATCCGGGTCACGGCATTTTGATTTTGTTTCTCAATCATCCATTTTTTCACAATACTGAATCTTAAGAAAATTTCAGAAAGTAAGCAGATTCTTTGAAGGTGCTTGCACTATTTGTGTTTAATGCTTATTATAAAGCTATCTTAACATGCTTTGAATAATTTAATTGTGAATTATTGTACTAAAGTACTGGGAATTTGACATAAATTCTAGAATTCAGGAAAGAAGAATGTTTGGGCTTCCTTCTGAGTAAGTTCATCACATTTTTGAAATATCTTTTAGCAGTCACAATTATTATTTTACCTAAAACGTTTTTGGGAAACAAGCCCTGCAGATAGTCTACAGTCAATTTCCAAAATGTGATTCTGTATATACTTCAATAACCATAAAACTCTAAAATAGGCTCAAAAACAGGCAAGACACTTCAATTACTACAAAACACGTGGGCCAGTGGCGCAATGGATAACGCGTCCTACTACGGATCAGAAGATTGTAGGTTCGACTCCTACCTGGCTTGCTTATATTGCTTTGATCGCATAGTGGTTAGTACTCTGCGTTGTGGCCGCAGCAACCCCGGTTCGAAAACAGGTCACGGCATTTTGATTTTGTTTCTCAATCATCCATTTTTTCACAATACTGAATCTTAAGAAAATTTCAGAAAGTAAGCAGATTCTTTGAAGGTGCTTGCACTATTTGTGTTTAATGCTTATTATAAAGCTATCTTAACATGCTTTGAATAATTTAATTGTGAATTATTTTAATAAAGGACTGGGAATTTGACATAAATTCTGGAATTCAGGAAAGAAGAATGTTTGGGCTCTGTCTGAGTAAGTTCATTACATTTTTGAAAGATCTTTTAGCAGTCACAAGGATTATTGTACCTAAAACGTTTTTGGGAATCAATCCCTGCAGATAGTGTACAGTCAATTTCCAAAATGTGATTCTGTATATACTTCAATAACCATAAAACTTTAAAACAGGCTCAAAAACAGGAAAGACACTTCAATTACTACAGGGCACCTGGGCTAGTGGCGCAATGGATAACGTGTCTGACTATGGATCATAAGTTTGTAGGTTCGATTCCTACCTGGTTCGCTTAAATTGCCGTGATCGCATAGTGGTTAGTACTCTGCGTTGTGGCCGCAGCAACCCCGGTTCGAATCCGGGTCACGGCATTTTGATTTTGTTTCTCAATCATCCATTTTTTCACAATACTGAATCTTAAGAAAATTTCAGAAAGTAAGCAGATTCTTTGAAGGTGCTTGCACTATTTGTGTTTAATGCTTATTATAAAGCTATCTTAACATGCTTTGAATAATTTAATTGTGAATTATTGTACTAAAGTACTTGCAATTTGACATAAATTCTAGAATTCAGGAAAGAAGAATGTTTGGGCTTCCTTCTGAGTAAGTTCATCACATTTTTGAAATATCTTTTAGCAGTCACAATTATTATTTTACCTAAAACGTTTTTGGGAAACAATCCCTGCAGATAGTGTACAGTCAATTTCCAAAATGTGATTCTGTATACCCTTCAATAACCATAAAACTCTGAAAATAGGCTCAAAAACAGGAAAGACACTTCAATTTCTACAAAACACTTGGGCCAGTGGCGCAATGGATAACGCGTCTGACTACGGATCAGAAGATTGTAGGTTCGACTCCTACCTGGCTCGCTTATATTGCCTTGATCGTATAGTGGTTAGTACTCTGAGTTGTGGCTGCAGAAACCCCAGTTCAAAAACAGGTCACGGCATTTTGATTTTGTTTCTCAATCATCCATTTTTTCACAATACTGAATCTTAAGAAAATTTCAGAAAGTAAGCAGATTCTTTGAAGGTGCTTGCACTATTTGTGTTTAATGCTTATTATAAAGCTATCTTAACATGCTTTGAATAATTTAATTGTGAATTATTTTAATAAAGGACTGGGAATTTGACATAAATTCTGGAATTCAGGAAAGAAGAATGTTTGGGCTCTGTCTGAGTAAGTTCATTACAGTTTTGAAAGATCTTTTAGCAGTCACAAGGATTATTGTACCTAAAACATTTTGGGAAACAATCCCTGCAGATAGTGTACAGTCAATTTCCAAAATGTGATTCTGTATATACTTCAATAACCATAAAACTCTGAAAACAGGCTCAAAAACAGGAAAGACACTTCAATTACTACAAGGCAACAGGGCCGGTGGGGCAATGGATAATGCGTCTGACTACGGATCAGAAGATTGTTGGTACAATTCCTACCTGGCTCGCTTATATTTCCATGATTGTATAGTGGTTTGTACTCTGCGTTGTGGCCGCAGCAACCCCAGTTCGAAAATGGGTCTTGGCATTACAATTTTGTTTCTCAATCATCCATTTTTTCACAATACTGAATCTTAAGAAAATTTCAGAAAGTAAGAAGATTCTTTGAAGGTGCTTGCACTATTTGTGTTTAATGCTTATTATAAAGCTATCTTAACATGCTTTGAATAATTTAATTGTGAATTATTGTACTAAAGGACTGGGAATTTGACATAAATTCTGGAATTCAGGAAAGAAGAATGTTTGGGCTCTGTCTGAGTAGTTCATCACATTTTTTAAAGATCTTTTAGCAGTCACAAGGATTATTTTACCTAAAACGTTTTTGGGAAACAATCCCTGCAGATAGTGTACAGTCAATTACCAAAATGTGATTCTGTATATACTTCAATAACCATAAAATTCTGAAAACAGGCTCAAAAACTGGAAAGACACTTCTATTACTACAAGACACCCGGGACAGTGGGCAATGGATAACGTGTCTGACTAAGGATCTGTAGATTGTAGGTTCGACTCCTTCCTGGCTCGCTTAATTTGCCATGATCGTATAGTGGTTAGTACTCTGCGCTGTGGCCGCAGCAACCCCGGTTCGAATCTGGGTCACGGCATTTAGAATTTGTTTCTCAATCATCCATTTTTACACAATACTGAATCTTAAGAAAATTTCAGAAAGTAAGCAGATTCTATTAAAGGTGCTTGCACTATTTGTGTTTAATGCTCATTATAAAGCTATCTTAACATGCTTTGAATAATTTAATTGTGAATTATTGTACTAAAGTACTGGGAATTTGACATAAATTCTAGAATTCAGGAAAGAAGAATGTTTGGGCTTCCTTCTGTGTAAGTTCATCACATTTTTGAAATATCTTTTAGCAGTCACAATTATTATTTAACCTAAAACGTTTTTGGGAAACAATCCCTGCAGATAGTCTACAGTCAATTTCCAAAATGTGATTCTGTATATACTTCAATAAACATAAAACTCTGAAAATAGGCTCAAAAACAGGAAAGACACTTCAATTACTACAAAACACGTGGGCCAGTGGCGCAATGGATAACGCGTCTGACTAAGGATCAGAAGATGGTAGGTTCGACTCCTACCTGGCTTGCTTATATTGCCTTGATCGCATAGTGGTTAGTACTCTGCGTTGTGGCTGCAGCAACCCCGGTTCGAAAACAGGTCACCGCATTTTGATTTTGTTTTTCAACCATCCATTTTTTCACAATACTGAATCTTAAGAAAATTTCAGAAAGTAAGCAGATTCTTTGAAGGTGCTTGCACTATTTGTGTTTAATGCTTATTATAAAGCTATCTTAACATGCTTTGAATAATTTAATTGTGAATTATTGTACTAAAGGACTAGGAATTTGACATAAATTCTGGAATTCAGGAAAGAAGAATGTTTGGGCTTCCTTCTGAGTAAGTTCATCACATTTTTGAAATATCTTTTAGCAGTCACAATTATTATTTTACCTAAAACGTTTTTGGGAAACAATCCCTGCAGATAGTGTACAGTCAGTTTCCAAAATGTGATTCTGTATACACTTCAATAACCATAAAACTCTGAAAATAGGCTCAAAAACAGGAAAGACACTTCAATTACTACAAAACACGTGGGCCAGTGGTGCAATGGATAACGCGTCTGACTACGGATCAGAAGATTATAGGTTCGACTCCTACCTGGCTCGCTTATATTGCCTTGATCGTATAGTGGTTAGTACTCTGCGTTGTGGCCGCAGCAACCCCCGTTCGAAAACGGGTCACAGCATTTTGATTTTGTTTCACAATCATCCATTTTTTCACAATACTGAATCTTAAGAAAATTTCAGAAAGTAAGCAGATTCTTTGAAGGTGCTTGCACTATTTGTGTTTAATGCTTCTTATAAAGCTATCTTAACATGCTTTGAATAATTTAATTGTGAATTATTGTACTAAAGGACTGGGAATTTGACATAAATTCTGGAATTCAGGAAAGAAGAATGTTTGGGCTCTGTCTGAGTAAGTTCATCACATTTTTTAAAGATCTTTTAGCAGTCACAAGGATTATTTTACCTAAAACGTTTTTGGAAACAATCCCAGCAGATAGTGTACAGTCAATTTCCAAAATGTGATTCTGTATATACTTCAATAACCATAAAACTCCAAAACTGGCTCAAAAACAGGAAAGACGCTTCAATTACTACAGGGCACCTGGGCCAGTGGCGCAATGAATAACGCGTCTGACTGCGGATCATAAGTTTGTAGGTTCTACTCCTACCTGGCTCGCTTAAATTGACATGATCGTATAGTGGTTAGTACTCTGCGTTGTGGCCGCAGCAACCCCAGTTTGAAAACAGGTCACGGCATTTTGATTTTGTTTCTCAATCATCCATTTTTTCACAATACTGAATCTTAAGAAAATTTCAGAAAGTAAGCAGATTCTTTGAAGGTGCTTGCACTATTTGTGTTTAATGCTTATTATAAAGCTATCTTAACATGCTTTGAATAATTTAATTGTGAATTATTGTACTAAAGTACTTGGAATTTGACATAAATTCTAGAATTCAGGAAAGAAGAATGTTTGGGCTTCCTTCTGAGTAAGTTCATCAAATTTTTGAAATATCTTTTAGCAGTCACAATTATTATTTTACCTAAAACGTTTTTGGGAAACAATCCCTGCAGATAGTCTACAGTCAATTTCCAAAATGTGATTCTGTATATACTTCAATAACCATAAAACTCTGAAAATAGGCTCAAAAACAGGAAAGACACTTCAATTACTACAAAACACGTGGGCCAGTGGCGCAATGGATAACGCGTCTGACTAAGGATCAGAAGATGGTAGGTTCGACTCCTACCTGGCTTGCTTATATTGCCTTGATCGCATAGTGGTTAGTACTCTGCGTTGTGGCTGCAGCAACCCCGGTTCGAAAACAGGTCACCGCATTTTGATTTTGTTTTTCAACCATCCATTTTTTCACAATACTGAATCTTAAGAAAATTTCAGAAAGTAAGCAGATTCTTTGAAGGTGCTTGCACTATTTGTGTTTAATGCTTATTATAAAGCTATCTTAACATGCTTTGAATAATTTAATTGTGAATTATTGTACTAAAGGACTAGGAATTTGACATAAATTCTGGAATTCAGGAAAGAAGAATGTTTGGGCTCTTCCTGAGTAAGTTCATCACATTTTTTAAAGATCTTTTAGCAGTCACAAGGATTATTTTACCTAAAACGTTTTTGGGAAACAATCCCTGCAGATAGTGTACAGTCAATTTCCAAAATGTGATTCTGCATACACTTCAATAACCATAAAACTCTGAAAACAGGCTCAAAAACAGGAAAGACACTTCAATTACTACAAGGCAACTGGGCCGGTGGCGCAATGGATAACGCGTCTGACTTTGGATCAGAAGATTGTTGGTTCAGTTCCTACCTGGCTCGCTTAAATTGCTGAGATCGTATAGTAGTTAGTACTCTTCGTTGTGGCCGCAGCAACCCCGGTTCGAAAACGGGGCACAGCATTTTGATTTTGTTTCACAATCATCCATTTTTTCACAATACTGAATCTTAAGAAAATTTCAGAAAGTAAGCAGATTCTTTGAAGGTGCTTGCACTATTTGTGTTTAATGCTTATTATAAAGCTATCTTAACATGCTTTGAATAATTTAATTGTGAATTATTGTACTAAAGGACTGGGAATTTGACATAAATTCTGGAATTCAGGAAAGAAGAATGTTTGGGCTCTGTCTGAGTAAGTTCATCACATTTTTTAAAGATCTTTTAGCAGTCACAAGGATTATTTTACCTAAAACGTTTTTGGAAACAATCCCAGCAGATAGTGTACAGTCAATTTCCAAAATGTGATTCTGTATATACTTCAATAACCATAAAACTCCAAAACTGGCTCAAAAACAGGAAAGACGCTTCACTTACTACAGGGCACCCGGGACAGTGGCGCAATGGATAACGTGTCTGACTGCGGATCATAAGTTTGTAGGTTCTACTCCTACCTGGCTCGCTTAAATTGACGTGATCGCATAGTGGTTAGTACTCTGCGTTGTGGCCGCAGCAACCCCAGTTTGAAAACAGGTCACGGCATTTTGATTTTGTTTCTCAATCATCCATTTTTTCACAATACTGAATCTTAAGAAAATTTCAGAAAGTAAGCAGATTCTTTGAAGGTGCTTGCACTATTTGTGTTTAATGCTTATTATAAAGCTATCTTAACATGCTTTGAATAATTTAATTGTGAATTATTGTACTAAAGTACTGGGAATTTGACATAAATTCTAGAATTCAGGAAAGAAGAATGTTTGGGCTTCCTTCTGAGTAAGTTCATCACATTTTTGAAATATCTTTTAGCAGTCACAATTATTATTTTACCTAAAACGTTTTTGGGAAACAATCCCTGCAGATAGTGTACAGTCAATTTCCAAAATGTGATTCTGTATACACTTCAATAACCATAAAACTCTGAAAATAGGCTCAAAAACAGGAAAGACACTTCAATTACTACAAAACACGTGGGCCAGTGGTGCAATGGATAACGCGTCTGACTACCGATCAGAAGATTATAGGTTCGACTCCTACCTGGCTCGCTTATATTGCCTTGATCGTATAGTGGTTAGTACTCTGCGTTGTGGCCGCAGCAACCCCTGTTCGAAAACGGGTCACAGCATTTTGATTTTGTTTCACAATCATCCATTTTTTCACAATACTGAATCTTAAGAAAATTTCAGAAAGTAAGCAGATTCTTTGAAGGTGCTTGCACTATTTGTGTTTAATGCTTCTTATAAAGCTATCTTAACATGCTTTGAATAATTTAATTGTGAATTATTGTACTAAAGGACTGGGAATTTGACATAAATTCTGGAATTCAGGAAAGAAGAATGTTTGGGCTCTGTCTGAGTAAGTTCATCACATTTTTTAAAGATCTTTTAGCAGTCACAAGGATTATTTTACCTAAAACGTTTTTGGAAACAATCCCAGCAGATAGTGTACAGTCAATTTCCAAAATGTGATTCTGTATATACTTCAATAACCATAAAACTCCAAAACTGGCTCAAAAACAGGAAAGACGCTTCAATTACTACAGGGCACCTGGGCCAGTGGCGCAATGAATAACGTGTCTGACTGCGGATCATAAGTTTGTAGGTTCTACTCCTACCTGGCTCGCTTAAATTGACGTGATCGTATAGTGGTTAGTACTCTGCGTTGTGGCCGCAGCAACCCCAGTTTGAAAACAGGTCACGGCATTTTGATTTTGTTTCTCAATCATCCATTTTTTCACAATACTGAATCTTAAGAAAATTTCAGAAAGTAAGCAGATTCTTTGAAGGTGCTTGCACTATTTGTGTTTAATGCTTATTATAAAGCTATCTTAACATGCTTTGAATAATTTAATTGTGAATTATTGTACTAAAGTACTTGGAATTTGACATAAATTCTAGAATTCAGGAAAGAAGAATGTTTGGGCTTCCTTCTGAGTAAGTTCATCAAATTTTTGAAATATCTTTTAGCAGTCACAATTATTATTTTACCTAAAACGTTTTTGGGAAACAATCCCTGCAGATAGTGTACAGTCAATTTCCAAAATGTGATTCTGTATACACTTCAATAACCATAAAACTCTGAAAATAGGCTCAAAAACAGGAAAGACACTTCAATTACTACAAAACACGTGGGCCAGTGGTGCAATGGATAACGCGTCTGACTACGGATCAGAAGATTGTAGGTTCGACTCCTACCTGGCTCGCTTATATTGCCTTGATCGTATAGTGGTTAGTACTCTGCGTTGTGGCCGCAGCAACCCCGGTTCAAAAACAGGTCACGGCATTTTGATTTTGTTTCTCAATCATCCATTTTTTCACAATACTGAATCTTAAGAAAATTTCAGAAAGTAAGCAGATTCTTTGAAGGTGCTTGCACTATTTGTGTTTAATGCTTATTATAAAGCTATCTTAACATGCTTTGAATAATTTAATTGTGAATTATTTTAATAAAGGACTGGGAATTTGACATAAATTCTGGAATTCAGGAAAGAAGAATGTTTGGGCTCTGTCTGAGTAAGTTCATTAAATTTTTGAAAGATCTTTTAGCAGTCACAAGGATTATTGTACCTAAAACATTTTTGGGAAACAATCCCTGCAGATAGTGTACAGTCAATTTCCACAATGTGATTCTGTATATACTTCAATAACCATAAAACTCTGAAAACAGGCTCAAAAACAGGAAAGACACTTCAATTACTACAGGGCACCTGGGCCAGTGCGCAATGGATAACGTGTCTGACTGCGGATCATAAGTTTGTAGGTTCGACTCCTACCTGGCTCGCTTATATTGCCTTGATCGTATAGTGGTTCGTACTCTGCGTTGTGGCCGCAGCAACCCCGGTTCGAAAACAGGTCACGGCATTTTGATTTTGTTTCTCAATCATCCATTTTTTCACAATACTGAATCTTAAGAAAATTTCAGAAAGTAAGCAGATTCTTTGAAGGTGCTTGCACTATTTGTGTTTAATGCTTATTATAAAGCTATCTTAACATGCTTTGAATAATTTAATTGTGAATTATTGTACTAAAGTACTGGGAATTTGACATAAATTCTAGAATTCAGGAAAGAAGAATGTTTGGGCTTCCTTCTGAGTAAGTTCATCACATTTTTGAAATATCTTTTAGCAGTCACAATTATTATTTTACCTAAAACGTTTTTGGGAAACAATCCCTGCAGATAGTGTACAGTCAATTTCCAAAATGTGATTCTGTATACACTTCAATAACCATAAAACTCTGAAAATAGGCTCAAAAACAGGAAAGACACTTCAATTACTACAAAACAAGTGGGCCAGTGGTGCAATGGATAACGCGTCTGACTACGGATCAGAAGATTATAGGTTCGACTCCTACCTGGCTCGCTTATATGCCTTGATCGTATAGTGGTTAGTACTCTGCATTGTGGCCGCAGCAACCCCCGTTCGAAAACGGGTCACAGCATTTTGATTTTGTTTCACAATCATCCATTTTTTCACAATACTGAATCTTAAGAAAATTTCAGAAAGTAAGCAGATTCTTTGAAGGTGCTTGCACTATTTGTGTTTAATGCTTCTTATAAAGCTATCTTAACATGCTTTGAATAATTTAATTGTGAATTATTGTACTAAAGGACTGGGAATTTGACATAAATTCTGGAATTCAGGAAAGAAGAATGTTTGGGCTCTGTCTGAGTAAGTTCATCACATTTTTTAAAGATCTTTTAGCAGTCACAAGGATTATTTTACCTAAAACGTTTTTGGAAACAATCCCAGCAGATAGTGTGCAGTCAATTTCCAAAATGTGATTCTGTATATACTTCAATAACCATAAAACTCCAAAACTGGCTCAAAAACAGGAAAGACGCTTCAATTACTACAGGGCACCTGGGCCAGTGGCGCAATGAATAACGTGTCTGACTGCGGATCATAAGTTTGTAGGTTCTACTCCTACCTGGCTCGCTTAAATTGACGTGATCGTATAGTGGTTAGTACTCTGCGTTGTGGCCGCAGCAACCCCAGTTTGAAAACAGGTCACGGCATTTTGATTTTGTTTCTCAATCATCCATTTTTTCACAATACTGAATCTTAAGAAAATTTCAGAAAGTAAGCAGATTCTTTGAAGGTGCTTGCACTATTTGTGTTTAATGCTTATTATAAAGCTATCTTAACATGCTTTGAATAATTTAATTGTGAATTATTGTACTAAAGTACTTGGAATTTGACATAAATTCTAGAATTCAGGAAAGAAGAATGTTTGGGCTTCCTTCTGAGTAAGTTCATCAAATTTTTGAAATATCTTTTAGCAGTCACAATTATTATTTTACCTAAAACGTTTTTGGGAAACAATCCCTGCAGATAGTGTACAGTCAATTTCCAAAATGTGATTCTGTATACACTTCAATAACCATAAAACTCTGAAAATAGGCTCAAAAACAGGAAAGACACTTCAATTACTACAAAACACGTGGGCCAGTGGTGCAATGGATAACGCGTCTGACTACTGATCAGAAGATTGTAGGTTCGACTCCTACCTGGCTCGTTTATATTGCCTTGATCGTATAGTGGTTAGTACTCTGCGTTGTGGCCGCAGAAACCCCGGTTCGAAAACAGGTCACGGCATTTTGATTTTGTTTCTCAATCATCCATTTTTTCACAATACTGAATCTTAAGAAAATTTCAGAAAGTAAGCAGATTCTTTGAAGGTGCTTGCACTATTTGTGTTTAATGCTTATTATAAAGCTATCTTAACATGCTTTGAATAATTTAATTGTGAATTATTTTAATAAAGGACTGGGAATTTGACATAAATTCTGGAATTCAGGAAAGAAGAATGTTTGGGCTCTGTCTGAGTAAGTTCATTAAATTTTTGAAAGATCTTTTAGCAGTCACAAGGATTATTGTACCTAAAACATTTTTGGGAAACAATCCCTGCAGATAGTGTACAGTCAATTTCCACAATGTGATTCTGTATATACTTCAATAACCATAAAACTCTGAAAACAGGCTCAAAAACAGGAAAGACACTTCAATTACTACAGGGCACCTGGGCCAGTGCGCAATGGATAACGTGTCTGACTGCGGATCATAAGTTTGTAGGTTCGACTCCTACCTGGCTCGCTTATATTGCCTTGATCGTATAGTGGTTCGTACTCTGCGTTGTGGCCGCAGCAACCCCGGTTCGAAAACAGGTCACGGCATTTTGATTTTGTTTCTCAATCATCCATTTTTTCACAATACTGAATCTTAAGAAAATTTCAGAAAGTAAGCAGATTCTTTGAAGGTGCTTGCACTATTTGTGTTTAATGCTTATTATAAAGCTATCTTAACATGCTTTGAATAATTTAATTGTGAATTATTGTACTAAAGTACTGGGAATTTGACATAAATTCTAGAATTCAGGAAAGAAGAATGTTTGGGCTTCCTTCTGAGTAAGTTCATCACATTTTTGAAATATCTTTTAGCAGTCACAATTATTATTTTACCTAAAACGTTTTTGGGAAACAATCCCTGCAGATAGTGTACAGTCAATTTCCAAAATGTGATTCTGTATACACTTCAATAACCATAAAACTCTGAAAATAGGCTCAAAAACAGGAAAGACACTTCAATTACTACAAAACAAGTGGGCCAGTGGTGCAATGGATAACGCGTCTGACTACGGATCAGAAGATTATAGGTTCGACTCCTACCTGGCTCGCTTATATTGCCTTGATCGTATAGTGGTTAGTACTCTGCGTTGTGGCCGCAGCAACCCCCGTTCGAAAACGGGTCACAGCATTTTGATTTTGTTTCACAATCATCCATTTTTTCACAATACTGAATCTTAAGAAAATTTCAGAAAGTAAGCAGATTCTTTGAAGGTGCTTGCACTATTTGTGTTTAATGCTTCTTATAAAGCTATCTTAACATGCTTTGAATAATTTAATTATGAATTATTGTACTAAAGGACTGGGAATTTGACATAAATTCTGGAATTCAGGAAAGAAGAATGTTTGGGCTCTGTCTGAGTAAGTTCATCACATTTTTTAAAGATCTTTAAGCAGTCACAAGGATTATTTTACCTAAAACGTTTTTGGAAACAATCCCAGCAGATAGTGTACAGTCAATTTCCAAAATGTGATTCTGTATATACTTCAATAACCATAAAACTCCAAAACTGGCTCAAAAACAGGAAAGACGCTTCAATTACTACAGGGCACCTGGGCCAGTGGCGCAATGAATAACGTGTCTGACTGCGGATCATAAGTTTGTAGGTTCTACTCCTACCTGGCTCGCTTATATTGCCTTGATCGTATAGTGGTTCGTACTCTGCGTTGTGGCCGCAGCAACCCCGGTTCGAAAACAGGTCACGGCATTTTGATTTTGTTTCTCAATCATCCATTTTTTCACAATACTGAATCTTAAGAAAATTTCAGAAAGTAAGCAGATTCTTTGAAGGTGCTTGCACTATTTGTGTTTAATGCTTATTATAAAGCTATCTTAACATGCTTTGAATAATTTAATTGTGAATTATTTTAATAAAGGACTGGGAATTTGACATAAATTCTGGAATTCAGGAAAGAAGAATGTTTGGGCTCTGTCTGAGTAAGTTCATTAAATTTTTGAAAGATCTTTTAGCAGTCACAAGGATTATTGTACCTAAAACGTTTTTGGGAATCAATCCCTGCAGATAGTGTATAGTCAATTTCCAAAATGTGATTCTGTATATACTTCAACAACCATAAAACTTTAAAACAGGCTCAAAAACAGGAAAGACACTTCAATTACTACAGGGCACCTGGGCCAGTGGCGCAATGGATAATGTTTCTGACTATGGATCATAAGTTTGTAGGTTCGACTCCTACCTGGCTCGCTTAAATTGCAGTGATCGTATAGTGGTTAGTACTCTGCGTTGTGGCCGCAGCAACCCCGGTTCGAATCCGGGTCACGGCATTTTGATTTTGTTTCTCAATCATCCATTTATTCACAATACTGAATCTTATGAAAATTTCAGAAAGTAAGCAGATTCTTTGAAGGTGCTTGCACTATTTGTGTTTAATGCTTATTATAAAGCTATCTTAACATGCTTTGAATAATTTAATTGTGAATTATTGTACTAAAGTACTGGGAATTTGACATAAATTCTAGAATTCAGGAAAGAAGAATGTTTGGGCTTCCTTCTGAGTAAGTTCATTACATTTTTGAAATATCTTTTAGCAGTCACAATTATTATTTTACCTAAAACGTTTTTGGGAAACAATCCCTGCAGATAGTGTACAGTCAATTTCCAAAATGTGATTCTGTATACACTTCCATAACCATAAATCTCTGAAAATAGGCTCAAAAACAGGAAAGACACTTCAATTACTACAAAACACGTGGGCCAGTGGCGCAATGGATGACGCGTCTGGCTACGGATCAGAAGATTGTTGGTTCAATTCTTACCTGGCTCGCTTATATTTCCATGATTGTACAGTGGTTAGTACTCTGCGTTGTGGCCGCAGCAACCACGGTTCGAAAATGGGTCACGGCATTATGATTTTGTTTCTCAATCATCCATTTTTTCACAATACTGAATCTTAAGAAAATTTCAGAAAGTAAGCAGATTCTTTGAAGGTGCTTGCACTATTTGTGTTTAATGCTTATTATAAAGCTATCTTAACATGCTTTGAATAATTTAATTGTGAATTATTTACTAAAGGACTGGGAATTTGACATAAATTCTGGAATTCAGGAAAGAAGAATGTTTGGGCTCTGTCTGAGTAAGTTCATTACATTTTTGAAATATCTTTTAGCAGTCACAAGGATTATTGTACCTAAAACGTTTTTGGGAAACAATCCCTGCAGATAGTGTACAGTCAATTTCCAAAATGTGATTCTGTATATACTTCAATAACCATAAAAACTCTGAAAACAGGCTCAAAAACTGGAAAGACACTTCAATTACTACAAGACAACTGGGCCGGTAGTGCAATGGATAACGCGTCTGACTACGGGTCAGAAGATAGTTGGTTCAATTCCTACCTGGCTCGCTTATATTTCCATGATTGTACAGTGGTTAGTACTCTGCGTTGTGGCCGCAACAACCAAGGTTCGAAAATGGGTCACAGCATTTTGATTTTGTTTCACAATCATCCATTTTTTCACAATACTGAATCTTAAGAAAATTTCAGAAAGTAAGCAGATTCTTTGAAGGTGCTTGCACTATTTGTGTTTAATGCTTATTATAAAGCTATCTTAACATGCTTTGAATAATTTAATTGTGAATTATTGTACTAAAAGACTGGGAATTTGACATAAATTCTGGAATTCAGGAAAGAAGAATGTTTGGGCTCTGTCTGAGTAAGTTCATCACATTTTTTAAAGATCTTATAGCAGTCACAAGGATTATTTTACCTAAAACTTTTTTAGGAAACAATCCCTGCAGATAGTGTACAGTCAATTTCCAAAATGTGATTCTGTATATACTTCAATAACCATAAAACTCTAAAACAGGCTCAAAAACAGGAAAGACACTTCTATTGCTACAAGACACCTGGGACAGTGGGCAATGGATACCGTGTCTGATTACGGATCATAAGTTTGTAGGTTTGACTCCTACCTGGCTCGCTTAAATTGCCATGACCGTATAGTGGTTAGTACTCTGCGTTGTGGCTGCAGCAACCCCGGTTCGAATCCGGGTTACGGCATTTTCATTTTGTTTCTCAATCATCCATTTTTTCACAATACTGAATCTTAAGAAAATTTCAGAAAGTAAGCAGATTCTTTGAAGGTGCTTGCACTATTTGTGTTTAATGCTTATTATAAAGCTGTCTTAACATGCTTTGAATAATTTAATTGTGAATTATTGTACTAAAGTACTGGGAATTTGACATAAACTCTAGAATTCAGGAAAGAAGAATGTTTGGGCTTCCTTCTGAGTAAGTTCATCACATTTTTGAAATATCTTTTAGCAGTCACAATTATTATTTTACCTAAAACTTTTTTGGGAAACAATCCCTGCAGATAGTGTACAGTCAATTTCCAAAATGTGATTCTGTATATACTTCAATAACCATAAAACTCTGAAAATAGGCTCAAAAACAGGAAAGACACTTCAATTACTACAAAACACATGGGCCAGTGGCGCAATGGATAACGCGTCTGACTATGGATCAGAAGATTGTAGGTTTGACTCCTACCTGGCTTGCTTATCTTTTCGTGATCGTATAGTGGTTAGTACTCTGCGTTGTGGCCGCAGCAACCCAGGTTCAAAAACAGGTCACAGCATTTTGATTTTGTTTCTCAATCATCCATTTTTTCACAATACTGAATCTTAAGAAAATTTCAGAAAGTAAGAAGATTCTTTGAAGGTGCTTGCACTATTTGTTTTTAATGCTTATTATAAAGCTTTCTTAACATGCTTTGAATAATTTAATTGTGAATTATTGTACTAAAGGACTGGGAATTTGACATAAATTCTGGAATTCAGGAAAGAAGAATGTTTGGGCTCTGTCTGAGTAAGTTCATTACATTTTTGAAAGATCTTTTAGCAGTCACAAGGATTATTGTACCTAAAACGTTTTTGGGAAACAATCCCTGCAGATAGTGTACAGTCAATTTCCAAAATGTGATTCTGTATATACTTCAATAACCATAAAACTCCAAAACTGGCTCAAAAACAGGAAAGACACTTCAATTACTACAGGGCACCTGGGCCAGTGGCGCAATGGATAACGTGTCTGACTACGGATAATAAGTTTGTAGGTTCGACTCCTACCTGGCTCGCATAAATTGCCGTGATCGTATAGTGGTTAGTACTCTGCTTTGTGGCCGCAGCAACCCCGGTTCGAATCCGGGTCACGGCATTTTGATTTTGTTTCTCAATCATCCATTTTTTCACAATACTGAATCTTAAGAAAATTTCAGAAAGTAAGCAGATTCTTTGAAGGTGCTTGCACTATTTGTGTTTAATGCTTATTATAAAGCTATCTTAACATGCTTTGAATAATTTAATTGTGAATTATTGTACTAAAGTACTGGGAATTTGACATAAATTCTAGAATTCAGGAAAGAAGAATGTTTGGGCTTCCTTCTGAGTAAGTTCATCACATTTTTGAAATATCTTTTAGCAGTCACAATTATTATTTTACCTAAAACGTTTTTGGGAAACAATCCCTGCAGATAGTCTACAGTCAATTTCCAAAATGTGATTCTGTATATACTTCAATAACCATAAAACTCTAAAATAGGCTCAAAAACAGGCAAGACACTTCAATTACTACAAAACACGTGGGCTAGTGGCGCAATGGATAACGCGTCCTACTACGGATCAGAAGATTGTAGGTTGGACTCCTACCTGGCTTGCTTATATTGCTTTGATCGCATAGTGGTTAGTACTCTGCGTTGTGGCCGCAGCAACCCCGGTTCGAAAACAGGTCACGGCATTTTGATTTTGTTTCTCAATCATCCATTTTTTCACAATACTGAATCTTAAGAAAATTTCAGAAAGTAAGCAGATTCTTTGAAGGTGCTTGCACTATTTGTGTTTAATGCTTATTATAAAGCTATCTTAACATGCTTTGAATAATTTAATTGTGAATTATTTTAATAAAGGACTGGGAATTTGACATAAATTCTGGAATTCAGGAAAGAAGAATGTTTGGGCTCTGTCTGAGTAAGTTCATTACATTTTTGAAAGATCTTTAAGCAGTCACAAGGATTATTGTACCTAAAACGTTTTTGGGAATCAATCCCTGCAGATAGTGTACAGTCAATTTCCAAAATGTGATTCTGTATATACTTCAATAACCATAAAACTTTAAAACAGGCTCAAAAACAGGAAAGACACTTCAATTACTACAGGGCACCTGGGCCAGTGGCGCAATGGATAACGTGTCTGACTATGGATCATAAGTTTGTAGGTTCGACTCCTACCTGGCTCGCTTAAATTGCCGTGATCGTATAGTGGTTAGTACTCTGCGTTGTGGCTGCAGCAACCCCGGTTCGAATCCGGATCACGGCATTTAGATTTTGTTTCTGAATCATCCATTTTTTCACAATACTGAATCTTAAGAAAATTTCAGAAAGTAAGCAGATTCTTTGAAGGTGCTTGCACTATTTGTGTTTAATGCTTATTATAAAGCTATCTTAACATGCTTTGAATACTTTAATTGTGAATTATTGTACTAAAGTACTGGGAATTTGACATAAATTCTAGAATTCTGGAAAGAAGAATGTTTGGGCTTCCTTCTGAGTAAGTTCATCACATTTTTGAAATATCTTTTAGCAGTCACAATTATTATTTTACCTAAAACGTTTTTGGGAAACAATCCCTGCAGATAGTGTACAGTCAATTTCCAAAATGTGATTCTGTATATACTTCAATAACCATAAAACTCTGAAAACAGGCTCAAAAACAGGAAAGACACTTCAATTACTACAAGACATCTGGGCCGGTAGTGCAATGGATAACGCGTCTGACTACGGATCAGAAGATTGTTGGTTCAATTCCTACCTGGATTGCTTATATTTCCATGATTGTACAGTGGTTAGTACTCTGCGTTGTGGCCGCAGCAACCACGGTTCGAAAATGAGTCATGGCATTATGATTTTGTTTCTCAATCATCCATTTTTTCACAATACTGAATCTTAAGAAAATTTCAGAAAGTAAGCAGATTCTTTGAAGGTGCTTGCACTATTTGTGTTTAATGCTTATTATAAAGCTATCTTAACATGCTTTGAATAATTTAATTGTGAATTATTGTACTAAAGTACTGGGAATTTGACATAAATTCTAGAATTCAGGAAAGAAGAATGTTTGGGCTTCCTTCTGAGTAAGTTCATCACATTTTTGAAATATCTTTTAGCAGTCACAATTATTATTTTACCTAAAACTTTTTTGGGAAACAATCCCTGCAGATAGTGTACAGTCAATTTCCAAAATGTGATTCTGTATATACTTCAATAACCATAAAACTCTGAAAATAGGCTCAAAAACAGGAAAGACACTTCAATTACTACAAAACACGTGGGCCAGTGGCGCAATGGATAACGCGTCTGACTACGGATCAGAAGATTGTAGGTTTGACTCCTACCTGGCTTGCTTATATTTCCGTGATCGTATAGTGGTTAGTACTCTGCGTTGTGGCCGCAGCAACCCAGGTTCGAAAACAGGTCACAGCATTTTGATTTTGTTTCTCAATCATCCATTTTTTCACAATACTGAATCTTAAGAAAATTTCAGAAAGTAAGAAGATTCTTTGAAGGTGCTTGCACTATTTGTGTTTAATGCTTATTATAAAGCTATCTTAACATGCTTTGAATAATTTAATTGTGAATTATTGTACTAAAAGACTGGGAATTTGACATAAATTCTGGAATTCAGGAAAGAAGAATGTTTGGGCTCTGTCTGAGTAAGTTCATTACATTTTTGAAATATCTTTTAGCAGTCACAAGGATTATTGTACCTAAAACGTTTTTGGGAAACAATCCCTGCAGATAGTGTACAGTCAATTTCCAAAATGTGATTCTGTATATACTTCAATAACCATAAAAACTCTGAAAACAGGCTCAAAAACTGGAAAGACACTTCAATTACTACAAGACAACTGGGCCGGTAGTGCAATGGATAACGCGTCTGACTACGGGTCAGAAGATAGTTGGTTCAATTCCTACCTGGCTCGCTTATATTTCCATGATTGTACAGTGGTTAGTACTCTGCGTTGTGGCCGCAACAACCAAGGTTCGAAAATGGGTCACAGCATTTTGATTTTGTTTCACAATCATCCATTTTTTCACAATACTGAATCTTAAGAAAATTTCAGAAAGTAAGCAGATTCTTTGAAGGTGCTTGCACTATTTGTGTTTAATGCTTATTATAAAGCTATCTTAACATGCTTTGAATAATTTAATTGTGAATTATTGTACTAAAAGACTGGGAATTTGACATAAATTCTGGAATTCAGGAAAGAAGAATGTTTGGGCTCTGTCTGAGTAAGTTCATCACATTTTTTAAAGATCTTATAGCAGTCACAAGGATTATTTTACCTAAAACTTTTTTAGGAAACAATCCCTGCAGATAGTGTACAGTCAATTTCCAAAATGTGATTCTGTATATACTTCAATAACCATAAAACTCTAAAACAGGCTCAAAAACAGGAAAGACACTTCTATTGCTACAAGACACCTGGGACAGTGGGCAATGGATACCGTGTCTGATTACGGATCATAAGTTTGTAGGTTTGACTCCTACCTGGCTCGCTTAAATTGCCATGACCGTATAGTGGTTAGTACTCTGCGTTGTGGCTGCAGCAACCCCGGTTCGAATCCGGGTTACGGCATTTTCATTTTGTTTCTCAATCATCCATTTTTTCACAATACTGAATCTTAAGAAAATTTCAGAAAGTAAGC
Organism: Taudactylus pleione; assembly: GCA_031769625.1. Classification (NCBI taxonomy): domain Eukaryota; kingdom Metazoa; phylum Chordata; class Amphibia; order Anura; family Myobatrachidae; genus Taudactylus; species Taudactylus pleione. The sequence goes on from JAUIMM010000550.1 coordinate 3,134,653, forward strand.
AGATTCTTTGAAGGTGCTTGCACTATTTGTGTTTAATGCTTATTATAAAGCTGTCTTAACATGCTTTGAATAATTTAATTGTGAATTATTGTACTAAAGTACTGGGAATTTGACATAAACTCTAGAATTCAGGAAAGAAGAATGTTTGGGCTTCCTTCTGAGTAAGTTCATCACATTTTTGAAATATCTTTTAGCAGTCACAATTATTATTTTACCTAAAACTTTTTTGGGAAACAATCCCTGCAGATAGTGTACAGTCAATTTCCAAAATGTGATTCTGTATATACTTCAATAACCATAAAACTCTGAAAATAGGCTCAAAAACAGGAAAGACACTTCAATTACTACAAAACACATGGGCCAGTGGCGCAATGGATAACGCGTCTGACTATGGATCAGAAGATTGTAGGTTTGACTCCTACCTGGCTTGCTTATCTTTTCGTGATCGTATAGTGGTTAGTACTCTGCGTTGTGGCCGCAGCAACCCAGGTTCAAAAACAGGTCACAGCATTTTGATTTTGTTTCTCAATCATCCATTTTTTCACAATACTGAATCTTAAGAAAATTTCAGAAAGTAAGAAGATTCTTTGAAGGTGCTTGCACTATTTGTTTTTAATGCTTATTATAAAGCTTTCTTAACATGCTTTGAATAATTTAATTGTGAATTATTGTACTAAAGGACTGGGAATTTGACATAAATTCTGGAATTCAGGAAAGAAGAATGTTTGGGCTCTGTCTGAGTAAGTTCATTACATTTTTGAAAGATCTTTTAGCAGTCACAAGGATTATTGTACCTAAAACGTTTTTGGGAAACAATCCCTGCAGATAGTGTACAGTCAATTTCCAAAATGTGATTCTGTATATACTTCAATAACCATAAAACTCCAAAACTGGCTCAAAAACAGGAAAGACACTTCAATTACTACAGGGCACCTGGGCCAGTGGCGCAATGGATAACGTGTCTGACTACGGATAATAAGTTTGTAGGTTCGACTCCTACCTGGCTCGCATAAATTGCCGTGATCGTATAGTGGTTAGTACTCTGCTTTGTGGCCGCAGCAACCCCGGTTCGAATCCGGGTCACGGCATTTTGATTTTGTTTCTCAATCATCCATTTTTTCACAATACTGAATCTTAAGAAAATTTCAGAAAGTAAGCAGATTCTTTGAAGGTGCTTGCACTATTTGTGTTTAATGCTTATTATAAAGCTATCTTAACATGCTTTGAATAATTTAATTGTGAATTATTGTACTAAAGTACTGGGAATTTGACATAAATTCTAGAATTCAGGAAAGAAGAATGTTTGGGCTTCCTTCTGAGTAAGTTCATCACATTTTTGAAATATCTTTTAGCAGTCACAATTATTATTTTACCTAAAACGTTTTTGGGAAACAATCCCTGCAGATAGTCTACAGTCAATTTCCAAAATGTGATTCTGTATATACTTCAATAACCATAAAACTCTAAAATAGGCTCAAAAACAGGCAAGACACTTCAATTACTACAAAACACGTGGGCTAGTGGCGCAATGGATAACGCGTCCTACTACGGATCAGAAGATTGTAGGTTGGACTCCTACCTGGCTTGCTTATATTGCTTTGATCGCATAGTGGTTAGTACTCTGCGTTGTGGCCGCAGCAACCCCGGTTCGAAAACAGGTCACGGCATTTTGATTTTGTTTCTCAATCATCCATTTTTTCACAATACTGAATCTTAAGAAAATTTCAGAAAGTAAGCAGATTCTTTGAAGGTGCTTGCACTATTTGTGTTTAATGCTTATTATAAAGCTATCTTAACATGCTTTGAATAATTTAATTGTGAATTATTTTAATAAAGGACTGGGAATTTGACATAAATTCTGGAATTCAGGAAAGAAGAATGTTTGGGCTCTGTCTGAGTAAGTTCATTACATTTTTGAAAGATCTTTAAGCAGTCACAAGGATTATTGTACCTAAAACGTTTTTGGGAATCAATCCCTGCAGATAGTGTACAGTCAATTTCCAAAATGTGATTCTGTATATACTTCAATAACCATAAAACTTTAAAACAGGCTCAAAAACAGGAAAGACACTTCAATTACTACAGGGCACCTGGGCCAGTGGCGCAATGGATAACGTGTCTGACTATGGATCATAAGTTTGTAGGTTCGACTCCTACCTGGCTCGCTTAAATTGCCGTGATCGTATAGTGGTTAGTACTCTGCGTTGTGGCTGCAGCAACCCCGGTTCGAATCCGGATCACGGCATTTAGATTTTGTTTCTGAATCATCCATTTTTTCACAATACTGAATCTTAAGAAAATTTCAGAAAGTAAGCAGATTCTTTGAAGGTGCTTGCACTATTTGTGTTTAATGCTTATTATAAAGCTATCTTAACATGCTTTGAATACTTTAATTGTGAATTATTGTACTAAAGTACTGGGAATTTGACATAAATTCTAGAATTCTGGAAAGAAGAATGTTTGGGCTTCCTTCTGAGTAAGTTCATCACATTTTTGAAATATCTTTTAGCAGTCACAATTATTATTTTACCTAAAACGTTTTTGGGAAACAATCCCTGCAGATAGTGTACAGTCAATTTCCAAAATGTGATTCTGTATATACTTCAATAACCATAAAACTCTGAAAACAGGCTCAAAAACAGGAAAGACACTTCAATTACTACAAGACAACTGGGCCGGTAGTGCAATGGATAACGCGTCTGACTACGGATCAGAAGATTGTTGGTTCAATTCCTACCTGGATTGCTTATATTTCCATGATTGTACAGTGGTTAGTACTCTGCGTTGTGGCCGCAGCAACCACGGTTCGAAAATGAGTCATGGCATTATGATTTTGTTTCTCAATCATCCATTTTTTCACAATACTGAATCTTAAGAAAATTTCAGAAAGTAAGCAGATTCTTTGAAGGTGCTTGCACTATTTGTGTTTAATGCTTATTATAAAGCTATCTTAACATGCTTTGAATAATTTAATTGTGAATTATTGTACTAAAGTACTGGGAATTTGACATAAATTCTAGAATTCAGGAAAGAAGAATGTTTGGGCTTCCTTCTGAGTAAGTTCATCACATTTTTGAAATATCTTTTAGCAGTCACAATTATTATTTTACCTAAAACTTTTTTGGGAAACAATCCCTGCAGATAGTGTACAGTCAATTTCCAAAATGTGATTCTGTATATACTTCAATAACCATAAAACTCTGAAAATAGGCTCAAAAACAGGAAAGACACTTCAATTACTACAAAACACGTGGGCCAGTGGCGCAATGGATAACGCGTCTGACTACGGATCAGAAGATTGTAGGTTTGACTCCTACCTGGCTTGCTTATATTTCCGTGATCGTATAGTGGTTAGTACTCTGCGTTGTGGCCGCAGCAACCCAGGTTCGAAAACAGGTCACAGCATTTTGATTTTGTTTCTCAATCATCCATTTTTTCACAATACTGAATCTTAAGAAAATTTCAGAAAGTAAGAAGATTCTTTGAAGGTGCTTGCACTATTTGTGTTTAATGCTTATTATAAAGCTATCTTAACATGCTTTGAATAATTTAATTGTGAATTATTGTACTAAAAGACTGGGAATTTGACATAAATTCTGGAATTCAGGAAAGAAGAATGTTTGGGCTCTGTCTGAGTAAGTTCATCACATTTTTTAAAGATCTTTTAGCAGTCACAAGGATTATTTTACCTAAAACGTTTTTGGGAAACAATCCCTGCAGATAGTGTACAGTCAATTTCCAAAATGTGATTCTGTATATACTTCAATAACCATAAAACTCTAAAACAGGCTCAAAAACAGGAAAGACACTTCAATTACTACAAAACACGTGGGTCAGTGGCGCAATGGATAACGCGGCTGACTACGGTTCAGAAGATTGTAGGTTCGACTCCTACCTGGCTTGCTTATATTGCTTTGATCGCATAGTGGTTAGTACTCTGCGTTGTGGCCGCAGCAACCCTGGTTTGAAAACATGTCACGGCATTTTGATTTTGTTTCTCAATCATCCATTTTTTCACAATACTGAATCTTAAGAAAATTTCAGAAAGTAAGCAGATTCTTTGAAGGTGCTTGCACTATTTGTGTTTAATGCTTATTATAAAGCTATCTTAACATGTTTTGAATAATTTAATTGTGAATTATTTTAATAAAGGACTGGGAATTTGACATAAATTCTGGAATTCAGGAAAGAAGAATGTTTGGGCTCTGTCTGAGTAAGTTCATTACATTTTTGAAAGATCTTTAAGCAGTCACAAGGATTATTGTACCTAAAACGTTTTTGGGAATCAATCCCTGCAGATAGTGTACAGTCAATTTCCAAAATGTGATTCTGTATATACTTCAATAACCATAAAACTTTAAAACAGGCTCAAAAACAGGAAAGACACTTCAATTACTACAGGGCACCTGGGCCAGTGGCGCAATGGATAACGTGTCTGACTATGGATCATAAGTTTGTAGGTTCGACTCCTACCTGGCTCGCTTAAATTGCCGTGATCGTATAGTGGTTAGTACTCTGCGTTGTGGCTGCAGCAACCCCGGTTCGAATCCGGATCACGGCATTTTGATTTTGTTTCTGAATCATCCATTTTTTCACAATACTGAATCTTAAGAAAATTTCAGAAAGTAAGCAGATTCTTTGAAGGTGCTTGCACTATTTGTGTTTAATGCTTATTATAAAGCTATCTTAACATGCTTTGAATAATTTAATTGTGAATTATTTTAATAAAGGACTGGGAATTTGACATAAATTCTGGAATTCAGGAAAGAAGAATGTTTGGGCTCTGTCTGAGTAAGTTCATTACATTTTTGAAAGATCTTTAAGCAGTCACAAGGATTATTGTACCTAAAACGTTTTTGGGAATCAATCCCTGCAGATAGTGTACAGTCAATTTCCAAAATGTGATTCTGTATATACTTCAATAACTATAAAACTCTAAAACAGGCTCAAAAACAGGAAAGACACTTCAATTACTACAAGACACCTGGGACAGTGGGCAATGGATACCGTGTCTGACTACGGATCATAAGTTTGTAGGTTCTACTCCTACCTGGCTCGCTTAAATTGCCATGATCGTATAGTGGTTAGTACTCTGCGTTGTGGCCGCAGCAACCCCGGTTTGAATCCGGATTACGGCATTTTGATTTTGTTTCTCAATCATCCATTTTTTCACAATACTGAATCTTAAGAAAATTTCAGAAAGTAAGCAGATTCTTTGAAGGTGCTTGCACTATTTGTGTTTAATGCTTATTATAAAGCTATCTTAACATGCTTTGAATAATTTAATTGTGAATTATTGTACTAAAGTACTGGGAATTTGACATAAATTCTAGAATTCAGGAAAGAAGAATGTTTGGGCTTCCTTCTGAGTAAGTTCATCACATTTTTGAAATATCTTTTAGCAGTCACAATTATTATTTTACCTAAAACGTTTTTGGGAAACAATCCCTGCAGATAGTGTACAGTCAATTTCCAAAATGTGATTCTGTATATACTTCAATAACCATAAAACTCTGAAAACAGGCTCAAAAACAGGAAAGACACTTCAATTACTACAAGACAACTGGGCCGGTAGTGCAATGGATAACGCGTCTGACTACGGATCAGAAGATTGTTGGTTCAATTCCTACCTGGCTTGCTTATATTTCCATGATTGTACAGTGGTTAGTACTCTGCGTTGTGCCCGCAGCAACCACGGTTCGAAAATGAGTCACTGCATTATGATTTTGTTTCTCAAACATCCATTTTTTCACAATACTGAATCTTAAGAAAATTTCAGAAAGTAAGAAAGTAAGAAGAATGTTTGGGCTTCCTTCTGAGTAAGTTCATCACATTTTTGAAATATCTTTTAGCAGTCACAATTATTATTTTACCTAAAACGTTTTTGGGAAACAATCCCTGCAGATAGTGTACAGTCAATTTCCAAAATGTGATTCTGTATATACTTCAATAACCATAATTGTGAATTATTGTACTAAAGGACTGGGAATTTGACATAAATTCTGGAATTCAGGAAAGAAGAATGTTTGGGCTCTGTCTGAGTAAGTTCATTACATTTTTGAAAGATCTTTTAGCAGTCACAAGGATTATTTTACCTAAAACGTTTTTGGGAAACAATCCCTGCAGATAGTGTACAGTCAATTTCCAAAATGTGATTCTGTATGTACTTCAATAACCATAAAACTCTAAAACAGGCTCAAAAACAGGAAAGACACTTCAATTATTCCAAGACACCTGGGACAGTGGGTAATGGATACCGTGTCTGACTACGGATCATAAGTTTGTAGGTTCGACTCCTACCTGGCTCGCTTAAATTGCAGAGATCGTATAGTGGTTAGTACTCTGCGTTGTGGCCGCAGCAACCCCGGTTCGAATCTTGGTTACGGCATTTTGATTTTGTTTCTCAATCATCCATTTTTTCACAATACTGAATCTTAAGAAAATTTCACAAAGTAAGCAGATTCTTTGAAGGTGCTTGCACTATTTGTGTTTAATGCTTATTATAAAGCTATCTTAACATGCTTTGAATAATTTAATTGTGAATTATTGTACTAAAGTACTGGGAATTTGACATAAATTCTAGAATTCAGGAAAGAAGAATGTTTGGGCTTCCTTCTGAGTAAGTTCATCACATTTTTGAAATATCTTTTAGCAGTCGCAATTATTATTTTACCTAAAACGTTTTTGGGAAACAATCCCTGCAGATAGTCTACAGTCAATTTCCAAAATGTGATTCTGTATATACTTCAATAACCATAAAACTCTGAAAATAGGCTCAAAACCAGGAAAGACACTTCAATTACTACAAAACACGTGGGCCAGTGGCGCAATGGATAACGCGTCTGACTACGGATCAGAAGATTGTAGGTTCGACTCCTACCTGGCTCGCTTATAATTCAGTGATCGTATAGTGGTTAGTACTCTGCGTTGTGGCCGCAGCAACCCTGGTTCGAAAACAGGTCACAGCATTTTGATTTTGTTTCTCAATCATCCATTTTTTCACAATACTGAATCTTGAGAAAATTTCAGAAAATAAACAGATTCTTTGAACGTGCTTGCACTATTTGTGTTTAATGCTTATTATAAAGCTATCTTAACATGCTTTGAATAATTTAATTGTGAATTATTGTACTAAAGGACTGGGAATTTGACATAAATTCTCGAATTCAGGAAAGAAGAATGTTTGGGCTCTGTCTGAGTAAGTTCATTACATTTTTGAAAGACCTTTTAGCAGTCACAAGGATTATTGTACCTAAAACGTTTTTGGGAAACAATCCCTGCAGATAGTGTACAGTCAATTTCCAAAATGTGATTCTGTATATACTTCAATAACCATAAAACTCTAAAACAGGCTCAAAAACAGGAAAGACACTTCAATTACTACAGAGCACCTGGCCAGTGGCGCAATGGATAACGTGTCTGACTACGGATCAGAAGTTTGTAGGTTCGACTCCTACCTGGCTCGCTTAAATTACTGTGATCGTATAGTGGTTAGTACTCGGCATTGTGGCCGCAGCAACCCCGGTTCAAAAAAGGGTCACAGCATTTTGATTTTGTTTCTCAATTATCCATTTTTTCACAATACTGAATCTTAAGAAAATTTCAGAAAGTAAGCAGATTCTTTGAAGGTGCTTGCACTATTTGTGTTTAATGCTTCTTATAAAGCTATCTTAACATGCTTTGAATAATTTAATTGTGAATTATTGTACTAAAGGACTGGGAATTTGACATCAATTCTGGAATTCAGGAAAGAAGAATGTTTGGGCTCTGTCTGAGTAAGTTCATGACATTTTTGAAAGATCTTTTAGCAGTCACAAGGATTATTGTACCTAAAACTTTTTTGGGAAACAATCCCTGCAGATAGTGTACAGTCAATTTCCAAAATGTGATTCTGTATATACTTCAATAACCATAAAACTCTAAAACAGGCTCAAAAACAGGAAAGACACTTCAATTACTACAGGGCACCTGGGCCAGTGGCGCAATGGATAACGTGTCTGACTACGGATCATAAGTTTGTAGGTTCGACTCCTACCTGGCTCACTTAAATTGCCATGATCGTATAGTGGTTAGTACTCTGCGTTGTGGCCGCAGCAACCCCGGTACGAAAAAGGGTCACTGCATTTTGATTTTGTTTCTCAATCATCTATTTTTTCACTATACTGAATCTTAAGAAAATTTCAGAAAATAAGCAGATTCTTTGAAGGTGCTTGCACTATTTGTGTTTAATGCTTATTATAAAGCTATCTTAACATGCTTTGAATAATTTAATTGTGAATTATTGTACTAAAGGACTGGGAATTTGACATAAATTCTGGAATTCAGGAAAGAAGAATGTTTGGGCTCTGTCTGAGTAAGTTCATTCCATTTTTGAAAGATCTTATTTCAGTCACAAGGATTATTGTACCTAAAACGTTTTTGGGAAACAATCCCTGCAGATAGTGTACAGTTAATTTCCAAAATGTGATTCTGTATATACTTCAATAACCAACTAACTCTAAAACAGGCTCAAAAACTGGAAAGACACTTCAATTACTACAGGGCACCTGGGCCAGTGGCGCAATGGATAACGTGTCTGACTTTGGATCATAAGTTTGTATGTTCGACTCCTACCTGGCTCGCTTAAATTGCCGTGATCGTATAGTGGTTAGTACTCTTCTTTGTGGCCGCAGCAACCCCGGTTCGAATCCGGGTCACGGCATTTTGATTTTGTTTCTCAATCATCCATTTTTTCACAATACTGAATCTTAAGAAAATTTCAGAAAGTAAGCAGATTCTTTGAAGGTGCTTGCACTATTTGTGTTTAATGCTTATTATAAAGCTATCTTAACATGCTTTGAATAATTTAATTGTGAATTATTGTACTAAAAGACTGGGAATTTGACATAAATTCTGGAATTCAGGAAAGAAGAATGTTTGGGCTCTGTCTGAGTAAGTTCATCACATTTTTTAAAGATCTTTTAGCAGTCACAAGGATTATTTTACCTAAAACGTTTTTGGGAAACAATCCCTGCAGATAGTGTACAGTCAATTTCCAAAATGTGATTCTGTATATACTTCAATAACCATAAAACTCTGAAAATAGGCTCAAAAACAGGAAAGACACTTCAATTACTACTAAACACGTGGGCCAGTGGCGCAATGGATAACGCGTCTGACTACGGATCAGAAGATTGTAGGTTCGACTCCTTCCTGCCTTGCTTATATTTCCGTGATCGTATAGTGGTTAGTACTCTGCGTTGTGGCCGCAGCAACCCAGGTTCAAAAACATGTCACGGCATTTTGATTTTGTTTCTCAATCATCCATTTCTTTACAATACTGAATCTTGAGAAAATTTCAGAAAGTAAGCAGATTCTTTGAAGGTGCTTGCACTATTTGTGTTTAATGCTTATTATAAACCTATCTTAACATGCTTTGAATAATTTAATTGTGAATTATTGTACTAAAGGACTGGGAATTTGACATAAATTCTGGAATTCAGGAAAGAAGAATGTTTGGGCTCTGTCTGAGTAAGTTCATTACATTTTTGAAAGATCTTTTAGCAGTCACAAGGATTATTGTACCTAAAACGTTTTTGGGAAACAATCCCTGCAGATAGTGTACAGTCAATTTCCAAAATGTGATTCTGTATATACTTCAATAACCATAAAACTCTGAAAATAGGCTCAAAAACAGGAAAGACACTTCAATTACTACAAAACACGTGGGCCAGTGGCGCAATGGATAACGTGTCTGACTACAGATCAGAAGATTGTAGGTTCGACTCCTACCTGGCTCACTTATAATTCAGTGATCGTATAGTGGTTAGTACTCTGCGTTGTGGCTGCAGCAACCCTGGTTCGAAAACAGGTCACGGCATTTTGATTTTGTTTCTCAATCATCCATTTTTTCACAATACTGAATCTTGAGAAAATTTCAGAAAATAAGCAGATTCTTTGAAGGTGCTTGCACTATTTGTGTTTAATGCTTATTATAAAGATATCTTAAAATGCTTTGAATAATTTAATTGTGAATTATTGTCCTAAAGGACTGGGAATTTGACTTAAATTCTGGAATTCAGGAAAGAAGAATGTTTGGGCTCTGTCTGAGTAAGTTCATTAAATTTTTGAAAGATCTTTTAGGAGTCACAAGGATTATTGTACCTTAAACGTTTTTGGGAAACAATCCCTGCAGATAGTGTACAGTCAGTTTCCAAAATGTGATTCTGTATATACTTCAATAACCATAAAATTCTGAAAACAGGCTCAGAAACAGGAAAGACACTTCAATTACTACAAGACACCTGGGACAGTGGGCAATGGATAACGCATCTGACTATGGATCTGAAGATGGTAGGTTCGACTCCTACCTGTCTCACTTAAATTGCCATGATCGTATAGTGGTTAGTACTCTGCGTTGAGGCCGCAGCAACCCAGGTTCGAATCCGGGTCACGGCATTTTGATTTTGTTTCTCAATCATCCAATTTTTCACAATACTGAATCTTGAGAAAATTTCAGAAAGTAAGCAGATTCTTTGAAGGTGCTTGCACTATTTGTGTTTAATGCTTATTATAAACCTATCTTAACATGCTTTGAATAATTTAATTGTGAATTATTGTACTAAGGGACTGGGAATTTGACATCAATTCTGGAATTCAGGAAAGAAGAATGTTTGGGCTCTGTCTGAGTCAGTTCATTACATTTTTGAAAGATCTTTTAGCAGTCACAAGGATTATTGTACCTAAAACGTTTTTGGGAAACAATCCCTGCAGATAGTGTACAGTCAATTTCCAAAATGTGATTCTGTATATACTTCAATAACCATAAAACTCTAAAACAGGCTCAAAAACAGGAAAGACACTTCAATTACTACAGGGCACCTGGGCCAGTGGCGCAATGGATAATGTGTCTGACTACGGATCATAAGTTTGTAGGTTCCACTCCTACCTGGCTCGCTTAAATTGCCGTGATCGTATAGTGGTTAGTAGTACTCTGCGTTGTAGCCACAGCAACCCTGGTTTGAAACCGGGTCACAGCATTTTGATTTTATTTCTGAATCATCCATTTTTTCACAAAATTGAATCTTAAGACAATTTTAGAAACTAAGCAGATTCTTTGAAGGTACTTGCACTATTTGTGTTTAATGCTTATTATTAAGCTATCTTATCATGCTTTAAATAATTTAATTGTGAATTATTGTACTAAAGGACTGGGAATTTGACATAAATTCTAGAATTCAGGAAAGAAGAATGTTTGAGCTTCGTTCTGAGTAAGTTCATCACATTTTTGAAAGATCTTTTAGCAGTCACAAGGATTATTTTACCTAAAATGTTTTTGGGAAACAATCCCTGCAGATAGTGTACAGTCAATTTCCAAAATGTGATTCTGTATGTACTTCAATAACCATAAAACTCTGAAAATAGGCTCAAAAACAGGAAAGACACTTCAATTACTACAAAACACGTGGGCCATGGTGCAAAGGATAACGCGTCTGACAACGGATCAGAAGATTGTAGGTTCGTCTCCTACCTGGCTCGCTTATATTGCCGTGATCGTATAGTGGTTAGTACTCTGCGTTGTGGCCGCAGCAACCCTGGTTCTAAACAGGTCATGGTGTTTTGATTTTGATTCTCAATCATCCATTTTTTCACAATACTGAATCTTAAGAAAATTTCAGAAAGTAAGCAGATTCTTTGAAGGTGCTTGCACTATTTGTGTTTAATGCTTATTATAAAGCTATCTTAACATGCTTTGAATAATTTAATTGTGAATTATTGTACTAAAGGACTGGGAATTTGACATAAATTCTGGAATTCAGGAAAGAAGAACGTTTGGGCTCTGTCTGAGTAAATTCATCACATTTTTTAAAGATCTTTTAGCAGTCACAAGGATTATTGTACCTAAAACGACTTTGGGAAACAATCCCTGCAGATATTGTACAGTCAATTTCCAAAATGTTATTCTGTATATACTTCAATAACCATAAAACTCTGAAAACAGGCTCAAAAACAGGAAAGACACTTCAATTACTACAAGACACCTGTGCCGGTGGAGCAATGAATAATGCATCTGACTATGGATCAGAAGATTGTAGGTTCGACTCCTACCTGGCTTGCTTAAATTGCCGTGATCGTATAGTGGTTAGTAGTACTCTGCGTTGCAGCCGCAGCAACCCTGGTTTGATTCCGGGTCACAGCATTTTGATTTTGTTTCTGAATCATCCATTTTTTCACAAAATTGAATCTTAAGACAAATTTAGAAACTAAGCAGATTCTTTGAAGGTGCTTGCACTATTTGTGTTTAATGCTTATTCTAAAGCTATCTTAACATGCTTTGAATAATTTATATGTGAATTATTGTACTAAAGGACTGGGAATTTGACATAAATTCTGAAATTAAGGAAAGAAGAATGTTTGGGCTCTGTCTGAGTAAGTTCATTACATTTTTGAAAGATCTTTTAGGAGTCACAAGGATTATTGTACCTAAAACGACTTTGGGAAACAATCCCTGCAGATAGTGTACTGTCAATTTCCAAAATATGATTCTGTATATACTTCAATAACCATAAAACTCTGAAAACAGGCTCAAAAACTGGAAAGACACTCCAATTACTACAGGGCACCTGGGTCAGTGGGCAATGGATAACGCATCTGACTATGGATCTGAAGATTGTAGGTTCGACTCCTACTTGGCTTACTTAAATTGCCATGATCGTATAGTGGTTAGTACTCTGCGTTGTGGCCGCAGCAACCCCGGTTCAAAAACGGGTCACAGCATTTTGATTTTGTTTCACAATCATCCATTTTTTCACAATACTGAATCTTGAGAAAATTTCTGAAAATAAGCAGATTCTTTGAAGGTGCTTGCACTATTTGTGTTTAATGCTTATTATAAAGCTATCTTAACATGCTTTGAATAATTTATTTGTGAATTATTGTACTAAAGGACTGGGAATTTGACTTAAATTCTGGAATTAAGGAAAGAAGAATGTTTGGGCTCTGTCTGAGTAAGTTCATTAAATTTTTGAAAGATCTTTTAGGAGTCACAAGGATTATTGTACCTAAAATGTTTTTGGGAAACAATCCCTGCAGATAGTGTACAGTCAATTTCCAAAATGTGATTCTGTATATACTTCAATAACCATAAAACTCTGAAAATAGGCTCAAAAACAGGAAAGATACTTCAATTACTGCAAAACACGTGGGCCAGTGGCGCAATGGATAACGCGTCTGACAACGGATCAGAAGATTGTAGGTTCGACTCCTACCTGGCTCGCTTATATTGTCGTGATCGTATAGTGGTTATTACTCTTCGTTGTGGCCGCACCAACCCCTGTTCGAAAACAGGTCACGGCATTTTGATTTTGTTTCTCAATCATCCATTTTTTCACAATACTGAATCTTAAGAAAATTTCAGAATGTAAGCAGATTCTTTGAAGGTGCTTGCACTATTTGTGTTTAATGCTTATTATAAAGCTATCTTAACATGCTTTGAATAATTTAATTGTGAATTCTTTTACTAAAGGATTGGGAATTTGACATAAATTCTGGATTTCAGGAAAGAATAATGTTTGGGCTCTGTCTGAGTAAGTTCATTACATTTTTGAAAGATCTTTTAGCAGTCACAAGGATTATTGTAATTAAAACGTTTTTGTGAAACAATCCCTGCAGATAGTGTACAGTCAATTTCCAAAATGTGATTCTGTTGTTACTTCAATAACCATAAAACTTTAAAACAGGCTCAAAAACAGGAAAGACACTTCAATTACTACAAGACACCTGGGACAGTGGGCAATGGATAACGCGTCTGACTATGGATCAGAAGATTGTAGGTTCGACTCCTACCTAGCTCACTTAAATTGTCATGATCGTATAGAGGTTAGTACTCTGCGTTGTGGCAGCAGCAACCCAGGTTTGAATCCGGGTCACGGCATTTTGATTTTGTTTCTCAATCATCCATTTTTTCACAATACTGAATCTTGAGAAAATTTCTGAAAATAAGCAGATTCTTTGAAGGTGCTTGCACTATTTGTGTTTAATGCTTATTATAAAGCTATCTTATCATGCTTTGAATAATTTATTTGTGAATTATTGTACTAAAGGACTGGGAATTTGACTTAAATTCTGGAATTAAGGAAAGAAGAATTTTTGAGCTTCGTTCTGAGTAAGTTCATCACATTTTTGAAAGATCTTTTAGCAGTCACAAGGATTATTTTACCTAAAATGTTTTTGGGAAACAATCCCTGCAGATAGTGTACAGTCAATTTCCAAAATTTGATTCTGTATATACTTCAATAACCATAAAACTCTGAAAACAAGCTCAAAAACAGGAAAGACACTTCAATTACTACAAGACACCAGGGACAGTGGGCAATGGTTAATGCGTCTGACTATGGATCAGAAGATTGTAGGTTCGACTCATACGTGGCTCGCTTAAATTACTGTGATCGTATAGTGGTTTTACTCTGCGTTGTGGCTGCAGCAATCCTGGTTCAAATCCATGACACGGCATTTTGATTTTGTTTCTCAATCATCCATTTTTTCACAATACTGAATTTTAAGAAAATTTCAGAAAGTAAGCAGATTCTTTGAAGGTGCTTGCACTATTTGTGTTTAATGCTTATTATAAAGCTATCTTAACATATTTGAATAATATAATTGTGAATTATTGTACTAAAGGACTGGGAATTTGACATAAATTCTGGAATTCAGGAAAGAAGAATGTTTGGGCTCTGTCTGAGTAAGTTCATCCCATTTTTTAAAGATCTTTTAGCAGTCACAAGGATTATTGTACCTAAAACGACTTTGGGAAACAATCCCTGCAGATAGTGTACAGTCAAACTCCAAAATGTGATTCTGTATATACTTCAATAACCATAAAACTCTGAAAACAGGCTCAAAAACAGGAAAGATACTTCAATTACTACAACACACCTGGGTTAGTGGAGCAATGGATAATGCATCTGACTACGGATCAGTAGATTGTAGGTTCGACTCCTACCTGGCTCGCTTAAATTGCTGTGATCGTATAGTGGTTAGTACTCTGCGTTGTGGCCGCAGCAACCCTGGTTCGAATCCGGGTCATAGCATTTTGATTTTGTTTCTGGATCATCCATTTTTTCACAAATTTGAATCTTAAGACAATTTCAGAAAGTAAGCAGATTCTTTGAAGGTGCTTGCACTATTTGTATTTAATGCTTATTATAAAGCTATCTTATCATGCTTTAAATAATTTAATTGTGAATTATTGTACTAAAGGACTGGGAATTTGACATAAATTCTGGAATTCAGGAAAGAAGAATGTTTGGCCTCAGTCTGAGTAAGTTCATAAAATTTTTAAAAGATCTTTTAGGAGTCACAAGGATTATTCTACCTAAAACGTTTTTGGGAAACAATCCCTGCAGATAGTGTACATTCAATTTCCAAAATGTGATTCTGTATATACTTCAATAACCATAAAACTCTGAAAACAGGCTCAAAAACAGGAAAGACACTTCAATTACTACAACACACCTGGGTTGGTGGAGCAATGCATAATGCATCTGACTACGGATCAGAAGATTGTAGGTTCGACTCCTACCTGGCTCGCTTAAATTGCTATGATCGTATAGTGGTTAGTACTCTGCGTTGTGGCCGCAGCAACCCTGGTTCGAATCCAGGTCACAGCTTTTTGATTTTGTTTCTGAATCATCCATTTTTTCACAAAATTGAATCTTAAGACAATTTCAGAAACTAGGCAGATTCATTGAAGGTGCTTGCACTATTTGTATTTAATGCTTATTATAAAGCTATCTTATCATGCTTTAAATAATTTAATTGTGAATTATTGTACTAAAGGACTGGGAATTTGACATAAATTCTAGAATTCAGGAAAGAAGAATGTTTGAGCTTCGTTCTGAGTAAGTTCATCACATTTTTGAAAGATCTTTTAGGAGTCATAAGGATTATTGTACGTAAAACGTTTTGGGGAAACAATCACTGCAGATAGTGTACAGTCAATTTCCAAAATGTGATTTTGTATATACTTCAATAACCATAAAACATTAAAACAGGCTCAAAAACAGGAAAGACACTTAAATTACTACAAGACACCTGGGACAGTGGGCAAGGGATAACACGACTGACTATGGATCTAAAGATTGTAGGTTCGACTCCTACCTGGCTCGCTTAAATTGCCGTGATCGTATAGTGGTTAGTACTCTGCGTTGTGGCTGCAGCAACCCCAGTTCGAATCCGGGTCACGGCATTTTGATTTTGTTTCTCAATCATCCATTTTTTCACAATACTGAATCTTAAGAAAATTTCAGAAAGTAAGCAGATTTTTTGAAGGTGCTTGCACTATTTGTGTTTAATGCTTATTATAAAGCTATCTTAACATGCTTTGAATAATTTAATTGTGAATTATTGTACTAAAGGACTGGGAATTTGACATAAATTCTAGAATTCAGGAAAGAAGAATGTTTGAGCTTCGTTCTGAGTAAGTTCATCACATTTTTGAAAGATCTTTTAGCAGTCACAAGGATTATTTTACCTAAAATGTTTTTGGGAAACAATCCCTGCAGATAGTGTACAGTCAATTTCCAAAATGTGATTCTGTATGTACTTCAATAACCATAAAACTCTGAAAATAGGCTCAAAAACAGGAAAGACACTTCAATTACTACAAAACACGTGGGCCATGGTGCAAAGGATAACGCGTCTGACAACGGATCAGAAGATTGTAGGTTCGTCTCCTACCTGGCTCGCTTATATTGCCGTGATCGTATAGTGGTTAGTACTCTGCGTTGTGGCCGCAGCAACCCTGGTTCTAAACAGGTCATGGTGTTTTGATTTTGATTCTCAATCATCCATTTTTTCACAATACTGAATCTTAAGAAAATTTCAGAAAGTAAGCAGATTCTTTGAAGGTGCTTGCACTATTTGTGTTTAATGCTTATTATAAAGCTATCTTAACATGCTTTGAATAATTTAATTGTGAATTATTGTACTAAAGGACTGGGAATTTGACATAAATTCTGGAATTCAGGAAAGAAGAACGTTTGGGCTCTGTCTGAGTAAATTCATCACATTTTTTAAAGATCTTTTAGCAGTCACAAGGATTATTGTACCTAAAACGACTTTGGGAAACAATCCCTGCAGATATTGTACAGTCAATTTCCAAAATGTTATTCTGTATATACTTCAATAACCATAAAACTCTGAAAACAGGCTCAAAAACAGGAAAGACACTTCAATTACTACAAGACACCTGTGCCGGTGGAGCAATGAATAATGCATCTGACTATGGATCAGAAGATTGTAGGTTCGACTCCTACCTGGCTTGCTTAAATTGCCGTGATCGTATAGTGGTTAGTAGTACTCTGCGTTGCAGCCGCAGCAACCCTGGTTTGATTCCGGGTCACAGCATTTTGATTTTGTTTCTGAATCATCCATTTTTTCACAAAATTGAATCTTAAGACAAATTTAGAAACTAAGCAGATTCTTTGAAGGTGCTTGCACTATTTGTGTTTAATGCTTATTCTAAAGCTATCTTAACATGCTTTGAATAATTTATATGTGAATTATTGTACTAAAGGACTGGGAATTTGACATAAATTCTGAAATTAAGGAAAGAAGAATGTTTGGGCTCTGTCTGAGTAAGTTCATTACATTTTTGAAAGATCTTTTAGGAGTCACAAGGATTATTGTACCTAAAACGACTTTGGGAAACAATCCCTGCAGATAGTGTACTGTCAATTTCCAAAATATGATTCTGTATATACTTCAATAACCATAAAACTCTGAAAACAGGCTCAAAAACTGGATAGACACTCCAATTACTACAGGGCACCTGGGTCAGTGGGCAATGGATAACGCGTCTGACTATGGATCTGAAGATTGTAGGTTCGACTCCTACTTGGCTTACTTAAATTGCCATGATTGTATAGTGGTTAGTACTCTGCGTTGTGGCCGCAGCAACCCCGGTTCAAAAACGGGTCACAGCATTTTGATTTTGTTTCACAATCATCCATTTTTTCACAATACTGAATCTTGAGAAAATTTCTGAAAATAAGCAGATTCTTTGAAGGTGCTTGCACTATTTGTGTTTAATGCTTATTATAAAGCTATCTTAACATGCTTTGAATAATTTATTTGTGAATTATTGTACTAAAGGACTGGGAATTTGACTTAAATTCTGGAATTAAGGAAAGAAGAATGTTTGGGCTCTGTCTGAGTAAGTTCATTAAATTTTTGAAAGATCTTTTAGGAGTCACAAGGATTATTGTACCTAAAATGTTTTTGGGAAACAATCCCTGCAGATAGTGTACAGTCAATTTCCAAAATGTGATTCTGTATATACTTCAATAACCATAAAACTCTGAAAATAGGCTCAAAAACAGGAAAGATACTTCAATTACTGCAAAACACGTGGGCCAGTGGCGCAATGGATAACGCGTCTGACAACGGATCAGAAGATTGTAGGTTCGACTCCTACCTGGCTCGCTTATATTGTCGTGATCGTATAGTGGTTATTACTCTTCGTTGTGGCCGCACCAACCCCTGTTCGAAAACAGGTCACGGCATTTTGATTTTGTTTCTCAATCATCCATTTTTTCACAATACTGAATCTTAAGAAAATTTCAGAATGTAAGCAGATTCTTTGAAGGTGCTTGCACTATTTGTGTTTAATGCTTATTATAAAGCTATCTTAACATGCTTTGAATAATTTAATTGTGAATTCTTTTACTAAAGGATTGGGAATTTGACATAAATTCTGGATTTCAGGAAAGAATAATGTTTGGGCTCTGTCTGAGTAAGTTCATTACATTTTTGAAAGATCTTTTAGCAGTCACAAGGATTATTGTAATTAAAACGTTTTTGTGAAACAATCCCTGCAGATAGTGTACAGTCAATTTCCAAAATGTGATTCTGTTGTTACTTCAATAACCATAAAACTTTAAAACAGGCTCAAAAACAGGAAAGACACTTCAATTACTACAAGACACCTGGGACAGTGGGCAATGGATAACGCGTCTGACTATGGATCAGAAGATTGTAGGTTCGACTCCTACCTAGCTCACTTAAATTGTCATGATCGTATAGAGGTTAGTACTCTGCGTTGTGGCAGCAGCAACCCAGGTTTGAATCCGGGTCACGGCATTTTGATTTTGTTTCTCAATCATCCATTTTTTCATAATACTGAATCTTGAGAAAATTTCTGAAAATAAGCAGATTCTTTGAAGGTGCTTGCACTATTTGTGTTTAATGCTTATTATAAAGCTATCTTATCATGCTTTGAATAATTTATTTGTGAATTATTGTACTAAAGGACTGGGAATTTGACTTAAATTCTGGAATTAAGGAAAGAAGAATTTTTGAGCTTCGTTCTGAGTAAGTTCATCACATTTTTGAAAGATCTTTTAGCAGTCACAAGGATTATTTTACCTAAAATGTTTTTGGGAAACAATCCCTGCAGATAGTGTACAGTCAATTTCCAAAATTTGATTCTGTATATACTTCAATAACCATAAAACTCTGAAAACAAGCTCAAAAACAGGAAAGACACTTCAATTACTACAAGACACCAGGGACAGTGGGCAATGGTTAATGCGTCTGACTATGGATCAGAAGATTGTAGGTTCGACTCATACGTGGCTCGCTTAAATTACTGTGATCGTATAGTGGTTTTACTCTGCGTTGTGGCTGCAGCAATCCTGGTTCAAATCCATGACACGGCATTTTGATTTTGTTTCTCAATCATCCATTTTTTCACAATACTGAATTTTAAGAAAATTTCAGAAAGTAAGCAGATTCTTTGAAGGTGCTTGCACTATTTGTGTTTAATGCTTATTATAAAGCTATCTTAACATATTTGAATAATATAATTGTGAATTATTGTACTAAAGGACTGGGAATTTGACATAAATTCTGGAATTCAGGAAAGAAGAATGTTTGGGCTCTGTCTGAGTAAGTTCATCCCATTTTTTAAAGATCTTTTAGCAGTCACAAGGATTATTGTACCTAAAACGACTTTGGGAAACAATCCCTGCAGATAGTGTACAGTCAAACTCCAAAATGTGATTCTGTATATACTTCAATAACCATAAAACTCTGAAAACAGGCTCAAAAACAGGAAAGATACTTCAATTACTACAACACACCTGGGTTAGTGGAGCAATGGATAATGCATCTGACTACGGATCAGTAGATTGTAGGTTCGACTCCTACCTGGCTCGCTTAAATTGCTGTGATCGTATAGTGGTTAGTACTCTGCGTTGTGGCCGCAGCAACCCTGGTTCGAATCCGGGTCATAGCATTTTGATTTTGTTTCTGGATCATCCATTTTTTCACAAATTTGAATCTTAAGACAATTTCAGAAAGTAAGCAGATTCTTTGAAGGTGCTTGCACTATTTGTATTTAATGCTTATTATAAAGCTATCTTATCATGCTTTAAATAATTTAATTGTGAATTATTGTACTAAAGGACTGGGAATTTGACATAAATTCTGGAATTCAGGAAAGAAGAATGTTTGGGCTCAGTCTGAGTAAGTTCATAAAATTTTTAAAAGATCTTTTAGGAGTCACAAGGATTATTCTACCTAAAACGTTTTTGGGAAACAATCCCTGCAGATAGTGTACATTCAATTTCCAAAATGTGATTCTGTATATACTTCAATAACCATAAAACTCTGAAAACAGGCTCAAAAACAGGAAAGACACTTCAATTACTACAACACACCTGGGTTGGTGGAGCAATGCATAATGCATCTGACTACGGATCAGAAGATTGTAGGTTCGACTCCTACCTGGCTCGCTTAAATTGCTATGATCGTATAGTGGTTAGTACTCTGCGTTGTGGCCGCAGCAACCCTGGTTCGAATCCAGGTCACAGCTTTTTGATTTTGTTTCTGAATCATCCATTTTTTCACAAAATTGAATCTTAAGACAATTTCAGAAACTAGGCAGATTCATTGAAGGTGCTTGCACTATTTGTATTTAATGCTTATTATAAAGCTATCTTATCATGCTTTAAATAATTTAATTGTGAATTATTGTACTAAAGGACTGGGAATTTGACATAAATTCTAGAATTCAGGAAAGAAGAATGTTTGAGCTTCGTTCTGAGTAAGTTCATCACATTTTTGAAAGATCTTTTAGGAGTCATAAGGATTATTGTACGTAAAACGTTTTGGGGAAACAATCACTGCAGATAGTGTACAGTCAATTTCCAAAATGTGATTTTGTATATACTTCAATAACCATAAAACATTAAAACAGGCTCAAAAACAGGAAAGACACTTAAATTACTACAAGACACCTGGGACAGTGGGCAAGGGATAACACGACTGACTATGGATCTAAAGATTGTAGGTTCGACTCCTACCTGGCTCGCTTAAATTGCCGTGATCGTATAGTGGTTAGTACTCTGCGTTGTGGCTGCAGCAACCCCAGTTCGAATCCGGGTCACGGCATTTTGATTTTGTTTCTCAATCATCCATTTTTTCACAATACTGAATCTTAAGAAAATTTCAGAAAGTAAGCAGATTTTTTGAAGGTGCTTGCACTATTTGTGTTTAATGCTTATTATAAAGCTATCTTAACATGCTTTGAATAATTTAATTGTGAATTATTGTACTAAAGGACTGGGAATTTGACATAAATTCTTGAATTCAGGAAAGAAGAATGTTTGGGCTCTGTCTGAGTAAGTTCATTCAATTTTTGAAAGATCTTTTAGGAGACACAAGGATTATTGTACCTAAAACGTTTTTGGGAAACAATCCCTGCAGATAGTGTACAGTCAATTTCCAAAATGTGATTCTGTATGTACTTCATGAACCTTAAAACGCTGAAAACAGGCTCAAAAACAGGAAAGACACTTCAATTACTTCAAGACACCTGGGCCAGTGGTGCAATGGATAACGCGTCTGACTATGGATCAGAAGATTGTAGGTTTTACTCCTAGCTGGCTTGCTTATATTGCCGTGATCGTATAGTGGTTAGTACTCTATGTTGTAGCCGCAGCAACCCCGGTTCGAAAACTGGTCATTGCGTTTTGATTTTGTTTCTCAATCATCCATTTTTTCACAATACTGAATCTTAAGAAAATTTCAGAAAGTAAGCAGATTCTTTGAAGGTGCTTGCACTATTTGTGTTTAATGCTTATTATAAAGCTATCTTAACATATTTGAATAATATAATTGTGAATTATTGTGCTAAAGGACTGGGAATTTGACATAAATTCTGGAATTCAGGAAAGAAGAATGTTTGGCTCTGTCTGAGTAAGTTCATTAAATTTTTGAAAGTTCTTTTAGAAGTCACAAGGATTATTGTACCTAAAATGTTTTTGGGAAACAATCCCTGCAGATAGTGTACAGTCAAACTCCAAAATGTGATTCTGTATATACTTCAATAACCATAAAACTCTGAAAACAGGCTCAAAAACAGGAAAGACACTTCTATTACTACAAGACACCTGGGACTGTGGGCAATGGATAACGCGTCTGACTATGGATCAGAAGATTGTAGGTTTGACTCCTACCTGGTTCGCTTAAATTGCTGTGATCGTATAGTGGTTAGTACTCTGCGTTGTGGCCGCAGCAACCCTGGTTCGAATCCGGGTCACAGCTTTTTGATTTTGTTTCTGAATCATCCATTTTTTCACAAAATTGAATCTTAAGACAATTTCAGAAACTAAGCAGATTCATTGAAGGTGCTTGCACTATTTGTATTTAATGCTTATTATAAAGCTATCTTATCATGCTTTAAATAATTTAATTGTGAATTATTGTACTAAAGGACTGGGAATTTGACATAAATTCTAGAATTCAGGAAAGAAGAATGTTTGAGCTTCATTCTGAGTAAGTTCATCACATTTTTGAAAGATCTTTTAGGAGTCATAAGGATTATTGTACGTAAAACGTTTTGGGGAAACAATCACTGCAGATAGTGTACAGTCAATTTCCAAAATGTGATTTTGTATATACTTCAATAACCATAAAACTTTAAAACAGGCTCAAAAACAGGAAAGACACTTAAATTACTACAAGACACCCGGGACAGTGGGCAAGGGATAACACGACTGACTATGGATCTAAAGATTGTAGGTTCGACTCCTACCTGGCTCACTTAAATTGCCGTGATCGTATAGTGGTTAGTACTCTGCGTTGTGGCTGCAGCAACCCCAGTTCGAATCCGGGTCACGGCATTTTGATTTTGTTTCTCAATCATCCATTTTTATACAATACTGAATCTTAAGAAAATTTCAGAAAGTAAGCAGATTTTTTGAAGGTGCTTGCACTATTTGTGTTTAATGCTTATTATAAAGCTATCTTAACATGCTTTGAATAATTTAATTGTGAATTATTGTACTAAAGGACTGGGAATTTGACATAAATTCTTGAATTCAGGAAAGAAGAATGTTTGGGCTCTGTCTGAGTAAGTTCATTAAATTTTAGAAAGATCTTTTAGGAGACACAAGGATTATTGTACCTAAAACGTTTTTGGGAAACAATCCCTGCAGATAGTGTACAGTCAATTTCCAAAATGTGATTCTGTATGTAATTCATGAACCTTAAAACTCTGAAAACAGGCTCAAAAACAGGAAAGACACTTCAATTACTTCAAGACACCTGGGCCAGTGGTGCAAAGGATAACGCTTCTGACTATGGATCAGAAGATTGTAGGTTTTACTCCTACCTGGCTTGCTTATATTGCCGTGATCGTATAGCGGTTAGTACTCTATGTTGTAGCCGCAGCAACCCCGGTTCGAAAACTGGTCATTGCGTTTTGATTTTGTTTCTCAATCATCCATTTTTTCACAATACTGAATCTTAAGAAAATTTCAGAAAGTAAGCAGATTCTTTGAAGGTGCTTGCACTATTTGTGTTTAATGCTTATTATAAAGCTATCTTAACATGCTTTGAATAACTTAATTGTGAATTATTGTACCAAAGGACTGGGAATTTGACATAAATTCTGGAATTCAGAAAAGAAGAATGTTTGGGCTCTGTCTGAGTAAGTTCATTAAATTTTTGAAAGATCTTTTAGGAGTCACAAGGATTATTGTACCTAAAATGTTTTTGGGAAACAATCCCTGCAGATAGTGTACAGTCAATTTCCAAAATGTGATTCTGGATATACTTCAATAACCATAAATCTCTAAAAACAGGCTCAAAAACAGGAAAGACACTTCAATTACTAAAAGACACCTGGGTTGGAGGCGCAATGGATAACGCGTCTAACTATGTATCAGAAGATTGTAGGTTCGACTCCTACCTGGCTCGCCTACATTGCCGTGATCGTATAGTGGTTAGTACTCTGCGTTGTGGCCACAGCAACCCCGGTTCGAAAATGGGTCATTGCATTTTGATTTTGTTTCTGAATCATCCATTTTTTCACAAAATTGAATCTTAAGACAATTTCAGAAAGTAAGCAGAATCTTTGAAGGTGCTTGGACTATTTGTGTTTAATGATTATTATAAAGCTATCTTAACATGCTTTGAATAATTTAATTGTGAAGTATTGTACTAAAGGACTGGGAATTTGACATAAATTCTGGAATTCAGGAAAGTAGAATGTTTGGGCTCTGTCTGATTAAGTTCATTAAATTTTTGAAAGATCTTTTAGGAGTCACATGGATTATTGTACCTAAAATGTTATTGGGAAAAAATCCCTGCAGATAGTGTACAGTCAAACTCCAAAATGTGATTCTGTATATACTTCAATAACCATAAAACTCTGAAAACAGGCTCAAAAACAAGAAAGACACTTCAATTACTACAAGACACCTGGGACAGTGGCGCAATGGATAACGCGTCTGACTACGCATCAGAAGATTGTAGGTTCGACTCCTACCTGACTCGCTAATATTGTCGTGATCGTATAGTGGTTAGTACTCTGTGTTGTGGCCGCAGCAACTCTGGATCAAATCCGGGTCACAGCATTTTGATTTTGTTTCTCAATCATCCATTTTTTCACAATACTGAATCTTGAGAAAATTTCAGAAAATAAGTTGATTCTTTGAAGGTGCTTCCACTATTTGTGTTTAATGCTTATTATAAAGCTATCTTAACATGCTTTGAATAATTTAATTGTGAATTATTGTACTAAAGGACTGGGAATTTGACATAAATTCTGGAATTCAGGAAAGAAGAATGTTTGGCTCTGTCTGAGTAAGTTCATTAAATTTTAGAAAGATCTTATAGGAGTCACAAGGATTATTGTACCTAAAATGTTTTTGGGAAACAATCCCTGCAGATAGAGTACAGTCAATTTCCAAAATGTGATTCTGTATATACTTCAATAACCATAAAACTCTGAAAACAGGCTCAAAAACAGGAAAGACACTTCAATTACTAAAAGACACCTGGGCTGGTGGCGCAATGGATAACGTGTCTGACTACGGATCAGAAGATTGTAGGTTTGACTCCTACCTGGCTTGTTTATATTGCCGGGATTGTATAGTGGTTAGTACTCTAGGTTGTGGTCGCAGTAACCCCGAATCGAAAATGGGTCTCGAAATTTTGATTTTGTTTCTCAATCATGTATTTTTTCACAATACTGAATCTTTAGAAATTTCAGAAAGTAAGCAGATTCTTTGAAGGTGCTTGCACTATTTGAGTTTAATGCTTATTATAAAGCTAACTTAACATACTTTGAATAATTTAATTGTGAATTATTGTACTAATGGACTGGGAATTTTACATAAATTCAGGAATTAAGGAAAGAAGAATGTTTGGGCTCTGTCTGAGTAAGTTCATTAAATTTTTGAAAGATCTTTTAGGAGTCACAAGGATTATTGTACCTAAAACGTTTTTGGGAAACAATCAATGCAGATAGTGTACAGTCAAATTCCATAATGTGATTCTGTATATACTTCAATAACCATAAAACTCTAAAACAGGCTCAAAAACAGGAAAGACACTTCACTTACTACTAGACACCTGGGACAGTGGGCAATGGATAACGTGTCTGACTATGGATCAGAAGATTGTAGGTTCGACTTCTACCTGGCTCGCTTAAATTGCCGTGATCGTATAGTGGTTAGTACTCTGCGTTGTGGCCGCAGCAACCCCGGTTCGAAAATGGGTCACGGCATTTTGATATTGTTTCTGAATCATCCATTTTTCACAAAATTGAATCTTAAGACAATTTCAGAAAGTAAGCAGAATCTTTGAAGGTGCTTGGACTATTTGTGTTTAATGCTTATTATAAAGCTATCTTAACATGCTTTGAATAACTTAATTGTGAATTATTGTACCAAAGGACTGGGAATTTAAACATAAATTCTGCAATTCAGAAAAGAAGAATGTTTGGGCTCTGTCTGAGTAAGTTCATCACATTTTTGAAAGATCTTTTAGCAGTCACAAGGATTATTGTACCTAAAATGTTTTTGGGAAACAATCCCTGCAGATAGTGTACAGTCAAACTCCAAAACGTGATTCTGTATATACTTCAATAACCATAAAATTCTGAAAACAGGCTCAAAAACAGGAAAGACACTTCAATTACTACAAGACACCTGGGACAGTGGCGCAATGGAAAACGTGTCTGACTACGCATCAGAAGATTGTAGGTTCGACTCCTACCTGAATCGCTAATATTGCCGAGATCGTATAGTGGTTAGTAGTCTGTGTCGTGGCCGCAGCAACTCTGGATCAAATCCGGGTCACCGCATTTTGATTTTGTTTCTCAATCATCCA
Organism: Taudactylus pleione; assembly: GCA_031769625.1. Classification (NCBI taxonomy): domain Eukaryota; kingdom Metazoa; phylum Chordata; class Amphibia; order Anura; family Myobatrachidae; genus Taudactylus; species Taudactylus pleione. Next base: position 3,161,314 of record JAUIMM010000550.1, read on the forward strand.
TTTTTTCACAATACTAAATCTTGAGAAAATTTCAGAAAATAAGCAGATTCTTTGAAGGTGCTTGCACTATTTGTGTTTAATGCTTATTATAAAGCTATCTTAACATGCTTTGAATAATTTAATTGTGAAGTATTGTACTAAAGGACTGGGAATTTGACATAAATTCTGGAATTCAGGAAAGAAGAATGTTTGGGCTCTGTCTGAGTAAGTTCATTAAATTTTTGAAAGATCTTTTAGGAGTCACAAGGATTATTGTACCTAAAATGTTTTTGGGAAACAATCCCTGCAGATAGTGTACAGTCAATTTCCAAAATGTGATTCTGTATATACTTCAATAACCATAAAACTCTGAAAACAGGCTCAAAAACAGGAAAGACACTTCAATTGCTAAAAGACACCTGGGCTGGTGGTGCAATGGATAACGCGTCTGACTACGGATCAGAAGATTGTAGGTTTGACTCCTACCTGGCTTGTTTATATTGCCGTGATTGTATAGTGGTTAGCACTCTGCATTGTGGCCGCAGTAACCCCGGTTCGAAAATGGGTCGTGGCATTTTGATATTGTTTCTGAATCATCCATTTTTCACAAAATTGAATCTTTAGAAATTTCAGAAAGTAAGCAGATTCTTTGAAGGTGCTTGCACTATTTGAGTTTAATGCTTATTATAAAGCTATCTTAACATGCTTTGAATAACTTAATTGTGAATTATTGTACCAAAGGACTGGGAATTTAAACATAAATTCTGGAATTCAGAAAAGAAGAATGTTTGGGCTCTGTCTGAGTAAGTTCATCACATTTTTGAAAGATCTTTTAGCAGTCACAAGGATTATTGTACCTAAAATGTTTTTGGGAAACAATCCCTGCAGATAGTGTACAGTCAAACTCCAAAATGTGATTCTGTATATACTTCAATAACCATAAAACTCTGAAAACAGGCTCAAAAACAGGAAAGACACTTCAATTACTACAAGACACCTGGGACAGTGGCGCAATGGAAAACGTGTCTGACTACGCATCAGAAGATTGTAGGTTCGACTCCTACCTGAATCGCTAATATTGCCGAGATCGTATAGTGGTTAGTAGTCTGTGTCGTGGCCGCAGCAACTCTGGATCAAATCCGGGTCACGGCATTTTGATTTTGTTTCTCAATCATCCATTTTTTCACAATACTAAATCTTGAGAAAATTTCAGAAAATAAGCAGATTCTTTGAAGGTGCTTGCACTATTTGTGTTTAATGCTTATTATAAAGCTATCTTAACATGCTTTGAATAATTTAATTGTGAAGTATTGTACTAAAGGACTGGGAATTTGACATAAATTCTGGAATTCAGGAAAGAAGAATGTTTGGGCTCTGTCTGAGTAAGTTCATTAAATTTTTGAAAGATCTTTTAGGAGTCACAAGGATTATTGTACCTAAAATGTTTTTGGGAAACAATCCCTGCAGATAGTGTACAGTCAATTTCCAAAATGTGATTCTGTATATACTTCAATAACCATAAAACTCTGAAAACAGGCTCAAAAACAGGAAAGACACTTCAATTGCTAAAAGACACCTGGGCTGGTGGTGCAATGGATAACGCGTCTGACTACGGATCAGAAGATTGTAGGTTCGACTCCTACCTGGCTTGTTTATATTGCCGTGATTGTATAGTGGTTAGCACTCTGCATTGTGGCCGCAGTAACCCCGGTTCGAAAATGGGTCGTGGCATTTTGATTTTGTTTCTCAATCATCCATTTTTTCACAATACTGAATCTTTAGAAATTTCAGAAAGTAAGCAGATTCTTTGAAGGTGCTTGCACTATTTGAGTTTAATGCTTATTATAAAGCTATCTTAACATACTTTGAATAATTTAATTGTGAATTATTGTACTAAAGGACTGGGAATTTGACATAAATTCTGGAATTAAGGAAAGAAGAATGTTTGGGCTCTGTCTGAGTAAGTTCATTACATTTTTGAAAGATCTTTTAGCAGTCACAAGGATTATTGTACCTAAAACGATTTTGGGAAACAATCCCTGCAGATAGTGTACAGTAAATTTCCAAAATGTGATTCTGTATTTACTTCAATAACCATAAAACTCTGAAAACAGGCTCAAAAACAGGAAAGACACTTCAATTACTTCCAGACACTTGGGCTGGTGGTGCAAAGGATAATGCGTCTGACTAAGGATCAGAAGATTGTATGTTCGTCTCCTACCTGGCTCGCTTATATTGCCGTGATTGTATAGTGGTTAGTACTCTGAATTGTGGCCGCAGCAACCCCGGTTCGAAAATGGGTCTCGGCATTTTGATTTTGTTTCTCAATCATCCATTTTTTCACAATACTGAATCTTTAGAAAATTCAGAAAGTAAGCAGATTCTTTGAAGGTGCTTGCACTATTTGTGTTTAATGCTTATTATAAAGCTATCTTAACATGCTTTAAATAATTTAATTGTGAATTATTGTACTAAAGGACTGGGAATTTGACATAAATTCTAGAATTCAGGAAAGAAGAATGTTTGAGCTTCGTTCAGAGTAAGTTCATCACATTTTTGAAAGATCTTTTTGCAGTCACAAGGATTATTGTACCTAAAACGTTTTTGGGAAACAATCCCTGCAGATAGTGTACAGCCAATTTCCAAAATGTTATTCTGTATATACTTCAATAACCATAAAGCTCTAAAACATGCTCATAAACAGGAAAGACACTTCAATGACTACAAGACACCTGGGCCAGTAGCGCAATTAATAACGTGTCTGACTACGGATCGTAAAATTGTAGGTTCGACTCCTACCTCGCTCGTTTAAACTGCCGTCACTGTATAATGGTTAGTACTCTGTGTTGTGGCTGCAGCAACCCGGCTCGAATCCGGTTCACGGCTTTTTGATTTTGTTTCTCAATCATCCTTTTTTTCCCAATATTGAATCTTAAGACAGTTTCAGAAAGTAAGCAGATTCTTTGAAGGTGCTTGCACTATTTGTGTTTATTGCTTATTATAAAGCTATCTTAACATGCCTTGAATAATTTAATTGTGAATTATTGTACTAAAGGACTGGGAATTTGACATAAATTCTGGAATTCAGGAAAGATGAATGTTTGGGCTCTGTCTGAGTAAGTTTATCACATTTTTGAAAGATCTCTTTGCAGTCACAAGGATTATTGTACCTAAAACGTTTTTGGGAAACAATCCCTGCAGATAGTGTACAGTCAATTTCCAAAATGTGATTCTGTATATACTTCAATAACCATAAAACTCTAAAACAGGCTCAACAACAGGAAAGACACTTCAATTACTACAAGACACCTGGGTTAGTGGCACAATGGATAACGCATCAGGCTACGGATCAGAAGATTGTAGGTTTGACTCCTCTCTGGCTCGCTTAAAGTGCTGTGATTGTATAGTTGTTAGAACTCTGCATTGTGGCAGCAGTAACCCCGGTTTGAATTTGGGTCACGGCATTTTGATTTTGTTTCTCAATCATCCATTTTTTCACAGTATTGAATCTTAAGACAATTTCTGAAAGTAAGCAGATTCTTTGACGGTGCTTGCACTATTTGTCTTTCATGTTTTTTATAAAGCTATCTTAACATGCTTTGAATAATTTAATTGTGAATTATTGAACTAAAGGACTTGGAATTTGACATAAATTCTGGAATTTAGGAAAGAAGAATGTTTGGGCTCTGTCTGAGTAAGTTCATCACATTTTTGAAAGATCTTTTAGCAGTCACAAGGATTATTGTACCTAAAACGTTTTTGGGAAACAAGCCCTGCAGATAGGGTACAGTCAATTCCAAAAATGTGATTCTCTCTATATTTCAATAACCATAAAACTCATTTCGAATCCGTGTCACGTTGTTTTGATTTTGTTTCTCAATCATCCATTTTTTTACAATATTGAATCTTAAGACAATTTCATAAAGTCAGCAGATTCTTTGAAGGTGCTTGCACTATTTGTGTTTAATGCTTATTATAAAGCTTTTCTTAACATGCTTTGAATAATTTTATTGTGAATTATTGTACTAATGGACTGGGAATTTGAAATAAATTCTGGAATTCAGGAAAGAAGAATGTTTGTTCTCTGTCTGAGTAAGTTCATCACATTTTTGAAAGAACTTTTAGCAGTCAGAAGGATTATTGTACCTAAAATGTTTTTGGGAATCAAGCCCTGCAGATAGTGTACATTCAATTCCCAAAATGTGATTCTGTATATACTTCAGTAATCATAAAACTCTAAAACAGGCTCAAAAACAGGGAAGACACTTCAATTACTACAAGACACATGGGCCGGTGGCGCAATGGATAATGAATCTGACTACGGATCAGAAGATTGTAGGTTTGATTCCTGCCTGGCTTTGTTAAATTTCTGTGATCATATAGTGGTTAGTACTCTGCATTGTGGCCACAGCAACCCAAGTTCAAAGCTGTGTCACAGCATTTTTTATTTTTTTCTGAATCATCCATTTTTTCACAATATTGAATCTTTAGACAATTTCAGAAAGTAAGCAGATTATTTGAAGGTGCTTGCACTATGTGTGTTTAATGCTTATTATAAAGGGTATGCAGTCCGGAAGCTGCCGGACCTAATACCAACAGCCAGCTTCCCGACTACTTAATATCAGCGATAGTTAAATGACAGGCATCTAAATCTAGATGCCTGTCATATTTCAATGCCGGGAGACTGGCAACCAGCATCCCGATCAAAGGGACGCCGGTCGCCGAGCCCAGATAGCAGTGAGGGGAGGGTTTGGTTTAGGGCTCCCGTGGGGGACTTAGGGTTAGGCACCCCCCCGGGAGGTTAGGGCTAGGCTAAAGGAAGGGTGGGTTAGGATTAGGCACCCCCGGGGGTCTTAGGTTTAGGCAGAGGGGAAGGGGGGGTTAGATTTAGGCACTTAGAGGGGGGACTAGGGTTAGGCACTGGGGGGGAAGGTTAGGGTTAGGCACCCTTAAGGGAAGGTTAGTGTTAGGGGCTAGAAATAGGTCAGAAGATATTTACCTTGGACGTTCGGAATTTCCTCCTCTGCCAGGATGCCGCTGTCGGGATTCCAACCTCCGAGCATATTTCCGGTGGTAAATCATAGCGATTCCTTATAAAGCTATCTTAACATGCTTTCAATAATTTAATCGTGAATGATTGTACTTAAAGACTGGGAATTTCACATAGATTGTGGAATTCAGAAAATTAGAATGTTTGGGCTCTGTCTGAGTAAGTTCATCACATTTTTTAAAAATCTTTTAGCATTCACAAGGATTATTGTACCTAAAATATTTTTTAATAAACAAGCCCTGCAGAAAATGTACAGTCAATTCCCAAATTGTGATCCTATATATACTTTAATATCTATAAAACTCTAAAACAGGCTCAAAAACAGGATAGAAACTTCAATTGTTATAAGACAGCTGGGCCAGTCTGCGCGATGGATAACATGTCTGACTACAGATCAGAAGATTGTAGGTTCGACTCCTACCTGGCTTGCTTAAATTGCAATGATCATATAGTGGTTAGTACTCTGCATTGTTGCTGCAGCAACCCCAGTTCAAATCCAGATCACAGCATTTACATTTTGTTTCTCAATCATCCATTTTTTTACATTATTGAATCTTAAGACAATTTCAGAAAGTAAGCAGATTAATGCTTATTATGAGGCTATCTTAACATGCTTTGAATAATTTCATTGTGAACTATTGTACTTAAAGACTGGGAATTTGACATAAATTCTGGAATTCAGGAAATTAGAATGTTTGGGCTCTGTCTGAGTAAGTTCATCACATTTTTTAAAGAACTTTTAACAGTCACAAGGATTATTGTATATGGAAATTGTAGGGCGCCCACCTCTCTGCAATAGAATCACGACCAGCAGCCATCCAAGGAAGGAATGAGAAGCAATTTAGAATGTGAGGACAGCGCATATAAGTCTGACCGGACCCAAGAGACACACTGTGTTTAATCATATAAAATGTATTGATATTCGCAGGGCCGTAGCTAGGGTAGTGCGGCCGGTGCCATCGCACAGGGCACCACAGGTCAGGGGGCGCTGTTTGGGCCTATCAAATTTTTGCTTATTATCATTCTTGCTTGTAGCTTCCTCTTATTTCACCCCCAGCATCTCCTGGCCTCCCCTATCTCTTCCCTGGCCCTTCCCCGTGAAGCCATGGCCCTTTTTATGTCCCTTTGAAAAATGAGGGGGGCGCCAATGCTCTTTCTGGCACAGGGCACCAAAAAGTCTAGTTACGGCTCTGGATATTCGCACCTATTAGGTACAATAAAAATTGACCCTTAATTGTAATATTTGCTGTTATCTGAATGTAAAAATGTACATTTTTACATTCAGATAGCAGCAGATTTTACCATTATGGGTCAATTTTTATTGTACCTAATACAGGTGTAAATTTCAATAAACTTTATATGATTAAACACAGCGTGTCTCTTGGGTCCGGTCAAACTTATATGCGCCGTCCTCACATTCTAAATTACAAGGATTATTGTACCTAAAATATTTTTGGGAAACATGCCCTGCAGAAAGTGTACAGTCAATTCCCAAAATGTGATTCTGTATATACTTCAATAACCATAAAATTCTTAAACAGGCTGAAAAACAGGATAGACACTTCTATTACTAGAAGACAGCTGGGCCAGTTGCACAATGAATAACGCCTCTGACTACGGATTAGAAGATTGTACGTTCAACTCCTACATGTCTCGCTTAAGTTGCTGTGATCGTATAGTCGTTAATACTCTGCTTTGTGAAAAACATAAAAACAAGTACAGTAAATACAATACACAACAGTAAGCATTGTAGAAGTACATTGCCACAGACAAGGATTACAGACATACGGTTGGCCTATATGCTAAATGTGGTCATAGCCAAATATGGAGCACTCATCAACACTTTGACTAAAAACATGCCAAGGAGGCAGTTATTCTGTATATAGTTTCTCCTCCATGTCTGGCATGGGCCCTTAGACAAGCTTGGGCTTGGGTAATTCGTACCTGCCCCACACCTACCTTGGTACCCTTGGGGAAGGGTAGGGCAACTCACTGCAGCTAGATTCAGAGGGGTATTCAATGTGAAACGTTAACTTCACTGTCGAAGTTAACATTTCAAATCAGAGTTTTTTCCTGCGTTAAAGTCTGGTGCGCGCTCCCGCTTATCCCGTATTCAATATAAAATTAACGAAAACTGGAAACTCCGAAGTTGGATTTGCGTAAAGTTATGAATTTTTCCTTAAAATAATTGTAAGACCCCCCTAAAGTGGTAAAAACATGAGAGAACACTATGGGTACCCCCGTTTTAGCCTTTAATTGAAAGTCGGGGATTTAAATAGCCGCAGCAGGTGTTTTTTTCCCGACAGAAGAAGAGCACTTAGGTTATTTTTTTCGTTTTTTTTAGTGGTCCCATCAAATTTGGGGTACATGAAATGGGTACTAGCATATTTTGATGTCCCTAGAGTAAGTTTTTAAAAATTCTGCATTTGTGCACCTGCCGCTATAATTCTATTCTAGAAAACACCTGCCGCATACTTGCAGAATAGCCCTGAACCTATTTCCCTATTGTTTAACAATTTTTTCCCATTTTTTTTTCACCCCAATTTTTAAATTAATTTTTGTCCCTTTTTTTTAAAAAACTTTTTTTGACACAGTTCTTTTTTAAATGTCAATCTCAGGGGTGCAGGCTATTTTTTTTAAGCATGCACCCCATAACCCCAATTCTGCACTTTTTTTCGAAACCTATTCAATGGTGAACAGTTATCACCGTTTTTTATCAAAGACTTCTCAAAACTGCGATAAGTCTTTGAAATTGAATAGGGTATAAAAGTAAAACCTGCGATAATGACATCATACCTCCGATATTAACACAAAAACGATGTTATCGCACTATGTTGAATACCTCTCTCAGTGTGAGGGACCCCAGAAGGTATTCCTAAAGTTTGCACTCTATTTATGGCCAGAGACAGTATTACCATAACTGTATTACACTAGCATTAGTACTGCAATTCCACCGATCCCCAAGTTCTGACACAGAGAGCGTTAGCAGTGTAGTATGGTGACAACAGGTAGTAGTAGCAGAGTAGTATGGTGACAGCAGATAGTAGTAATAGAGTAAAGCTCTCACAGATATCCATAGCAGAATGTGCTTAGCGCAGTAGTCATTCAGATAAGAATTTAAATTCAGGTACACAAGTATTGGCCAAGGTACTGATGGTCTACACGTGGTATGCTTAAACAGTTCCTAGTTTCATTGTAATCTTTCAGAAAAGCAAATGACACAGGGATATCAAAACCAGTCATTGTTGCCTAATATATCTAGAGTATATGCATTTTCTTTAGCTTATAGATGTATAGATCCAGTTGTTAGCTTTGTGGTATTTCTTGCTTGTTTAATTAATAAAATTTTTGGATAGCCATTGAAGTGGGAGGGGATTGGGGCTTGTTTGTAATCATTGCATTCACATGTCAGGTTTCATTATTTAACCACTTAACTGACAAATTCTTTTTCCAAAAACCGCTCCAAAATTGTCGGTTTCTTTTATGATTGAATTAGGTCAAGAACATAATTTTAAACTTATCCATCACTATTTTATTTGAAAAAAAAATTCTTTTAAAACCCAGTATACCATAAAAATAGCAATTTTTATGTTATACTGTAGTGATGGCCATTGACAGCTGTACCATCGATGGTTCAACCATCGTTAGAAGCCATCAATTGTTTAGCGATTGGTCAAGATCTGTGTAGACCACAATTGCCGATGTTTCCAAAACATCGATTGAGGGTTGCCATCGAAGGTGCAACATTGATGGCCACCAGCAATGGCAAACCACTTGTTTTCAGTCAGACCATCAATGTTTGCAAACTATCAATGGTCGGTTGCCATCCCTAATCAGAGGCTCTGCGATATCTATCAATTATATATATATATATATATATCTCAAACACACATTGTATCTATGTATATATTATAAGGGCACAGTCATGTCGTTATATTAAGGCTACATCTATAAAAATGGATTTCTCCATAGAGAATTCTGAAGGGGGTCAGGGTGATCAAGGGCTCAAAAGCTATTGGAGGTACGGATCTGAAATATGGCATGGCTTTGGAACCCCAGTACTGGTTGTGCTAAATACATGGGACAAACAATGTAGGGGTCCCCTGTATTAATCTCAACCAGCACCAGGCTTTTGAGAAAATATGGGGGACAAATTACATAGGGGTCCTCCGTATTTAGTGAAACCAGCACAGGGATCTGAGCCAGTCCTGGTTCTGGAAATACAGGGGGAAAAAAGCATAGGGCTCCCCCCTGTATTTCCAAGAACCAGCACCGGGCTCCATCTAGCGGGGGGTGATGCCACAGCCAAGGGAGCCCTTTCACATGGGCCCCCCAGCCGCAGCATCACCCCTGACTGCTTGTCAGCCCAGGCCAGGGATCCCTGGGGCATTGGGGACCCCCCCAATAAAGGAGTCCCCCTCCTCAGGGCATCCCAGGCCCAGGCTGATAGCCCGGGGCTATCCCCGGCACACCTGGGCAGTGGGTGCCGGGTTGATTATGTATAGTGTGGTGCATAAGAAAATATAAATATTGTTTTTTGCAGTAGTACTACAGGACCCAGGAGACATCCCCCGCATACTGGCACTTGGAGAACCACAAGTACCAGCAAGCGGGGCAATAAGGGCCTGCTGTACTTATAGTACCCCTGCAAAAGAAATGTTCAAATAAAACACACAGACACAAAATCTATTATTTACCGGGACCTTCACTTGGAGTGCGGCAGCCAGTAAGCTCTTTTACGCGGCTGCCGCACATCCTGGGCTTCTGCGGCATCTTCACCAGGATCGCTGCAGCCAGTAAGCTCTTTTGCGCGGCTTCCGCATATCCAGGGCTTCTGCGGCATCTTTACCTGGAGCGCGGCGGCCAATGAGCTCTTTTGCGTGGTCGCCACACATCCAGGGCTTCCCGTCATCTTCATTCTTCAGCTGGTCTCTCCAGCTCCCCGGCCGACAACTGAATGGACGGGGCTCGTGCTGCTGCTGTATATGTGTGTGTATATATATACACACACATATACATATATATATATATACGCACACACACACACATATATAGTGGCAGCGGTCCGGCACTCTCCTGTACAAAATGCAGCTTCCCTCCGTGCCCTCCTTAATAGTGGTGCATAGTAGAAATTCGAGACGGCACTGAAGGACTTAATAGCTTTTATTCCATTCCATCAGCCCTTTTGTCAAAGTCATATACAAAAATTAAAAACAACTTCTTACCTTAAGAAGTCACCCAGGTGTGACAGTGAAGTCCGGGGTGTGTGCGTTCCTTGCATGCTGCAGGCAGCGTCCCATACTGATGATGAGGTTGCTGTGCACCACTACCTGTTACCTAGGCAACCAAACGTCATCAGTAAACATCCACATGTATTACTACGTGCCTATACAACCATCACCATAAGTACATCTAACATGAATAAATCAAAAACCATACTAATAAAGAACATCTATATTAAAATAGGGAACTGATGTTTCAATTACTTGCCATAGCATACTGGCTAGGCACACATACAAAAAGAAATAGAACAGCGCAGCTAACATGGACACTAGACTGCAAATACTTGCAAACCATGAATAGGTCAACAAAGAGAATGTAAAGCACTATCTCATGAAATACACCATCAGCCAGATCTCAATCCCCGTATGACAAGTATATGCAATATAAACACATATTATAATAAATTCCAGCAGATTTTATCATTAAGGCCTGTCGGTGTCATAGTATTGAGTTCTAAAATCCACTTTGCCTCCATTCTCAACAGGCGGCTTCCTCTGTCACCATCATGAATGGATTAAGGCACATGATCAATTATGAGATGTCTCAGTTGTAATAGATTATGTCCTCTCTTTGCGAAATGCCTCTCTACCGGCTGGTCACTCATTTTACCAGTTAGGGCTGCTCTAATAGCCCCACGGTGTAAAGCCATTCTTTCACGCATCGTTCTGATTGTTTTACCAACATAGGCGAGTCCACATGGGCAAATTATCATATACAGTATATTATATGAGTGGTAGTGCACATCAGTACATGATTAATTTTATACGAAGTGTCTTCTGTGGATGTTTAAACTGATGTGCCACTATCATATTGCAGCAGGTGGTACAACTGAGGCATCTATAACACCCGTTTTTCCGTTTCAGAAAACTTGGCTCTCCAGCATGATGTGCATTAAATCCAGTGATGTCAGTATATATGATATTATCTCTAATATTATGTCCTCTCAAAAAGCATGTCATAGGTCTGTACTTCCTTAGACCGGGTAAGCTAATATCTGTAGCTATGATTTGCCAACATGCCTTACTTGCATGTTGAATAACTTTACTCGCTGTAGATAAATGATGTTTCCATGGAATAACCAATTTTTCTTTTTTCACTGTAGGTTGCAGTAGCTGAGTCCGTTCAATCTTCATTACTTGTACTTTTTATTGCTGCAATTGTTGCATGTTGCAACCTCTGTTTGCAAATTTAGTGATAATAGCATCAACTGCTGCCTCTGCTTCTGACGGGTCACTTGTAATCCTCAGAGCACGTAGCATCTGTGATCATGGAAGCCCTCTTTTTAAAGATGCCGGTTGGTGGCTAGCAGCATGCAGCAGGTTATTTTTGTCAGTGGGTTTGCTATATATCTTAGTTTTTATCTCCCCATCTTCAATGCACACTTCAACGTCCAAATAATGAATAGTGGTATAGCTGTATTGGTGGGTGAGCTTAATTGTGGATGCTCTACTATTAATATTCTGCATCAATTGAACAAACTGTTGTTCACCCCCAGTCCAAAGCATGAAAAGGTCATCTGTAAAACGGCAGTAAAATAACACGTTTCGTGATTTCAGGATCTATGAAGAACATCTGCTGTTCTTCTTCCAACAAGAACATGTTGGCATATGTAGGGGCCACATTACTGCCCATAGCACAGCCTGAGCACTAGAGATAAAATCTACTATTGCATAAGAAGTAGTTTCTAGTGAGTGTTAGTTCTAGCAATTGGAGTAACAACGCCACCTCAAACTCACACTTGTCCTGTGTTTCTAATATTTTGATAATTGCTCGGAGTCCCAAGTCATGTGTAATAGCAGTGTATAAATTACAAACATCCATCACGCACATTAATGTTTGTCCAGGGACCCTCTTGATATTAATCAAATGGTTTAGAAACATTGTTGTATCTTTAAGGACTGATGAGCACTTACTCAAGACTGGCTGCAGGACATGATCCAATAGCTGTGCTATAGGTTGGTATAGTGAGTTACGAACAGACATAATTGGTCGACCAGGCGGTCGAATTGCATCTTTATGTATTTTAGGTGTTAAATATAAAACTGGCACAATGGGAAAATCTTGTGTTAAAGCATGTCTTATTTTATTAGTGATTAACCATTGTATCTCTGCTATTTTTAGGATACTATCCAATTCAGCCTTATACTGCACAGTAGGATCATTTGGCAGCAGGCGGTATGTCAATTCATCACCCAAATGCCGCTCTGCTTCACACATATAATCTCGTAGATTAAGAATCACAGTGGCTCCACCTTTATCTGCCGGCCGAAAGATTACATCTTTGTATTGACTCAATTGCTTCAATGCAGTGGATTCTTCTTTAGTTAAGTTGGAATGCTCTTGGTTAGAAGCCATATTATATCTCTGGTAAGAGTCATCAAGCAGTCTCATGAAAGTCTTAATCGATGGGTTATGTGTCTGTGGATCAAACTTAGATCTATGTTGTAAAAGGTCAGCAAAAGGTTCTCTCATGGTATTATCTGAAACATGTTGAAAATGTTCACGTAACCACAATTTGCGTGAGTATTTATGTAGATCCATCTGCCATGCAAATTCATTAAACTTAGTAGCAGGTACAAACGACAGTACTTTGTTAAGCACCCTCATTTCTACGTCACTGAATATTCTAGATGACAAGTTCACCACTAAATTTTCTTTCTGCCTCTCCTGCCTTTGGGTCCTCTGACGGGTGGCCGACCTCTGGGTTTTCCTTCGCTTACTGGTGTTACCCCTAAAGGGAGGGCTGCTTCATTTGTGGGGATATCCGAATCTGGTGCTGCAAAGTCATTGTCGCTATTTGAAGTCGCCGGATCACTCGTAGTGTTGTCTCTTCTTCTACTTCATTGTCTTGACCTAAAGAATGGTTGTCTCCTTTGTTCATTACCCATTATCCACTGGTACAATTTGTTTTCCTCATAGTCAGATTTAACCGTTTGATACTTATTCTGTTTAAATCTAACTATCTCTCTGCGATAAATTTCACGCTGCGTTTTAAGTTTCTGCTGGAACTCACTGACTGGCTCTTGTTCAAAGATTTGTTTATTATTACTTTCAAATTGGCTGATTCTTTCCCTGATGTTTTTTAACTCCCTGCCTGCCTCCTCTATCACGAGGAGCAACAAGTCCATACCACATTTATTTAATATTCCAATCCACCTGTGGCAAAACTCTGGATTAAGTCGTCCAATTGTTGGGGTATTCTTAACCCGAAATCCACAGGGAATAAGCTTTTCTCTGTAATAATTGGATAGTGAAATGCCATGTAGCTGGAAGTCTATTTCCTTCCTTTTCATTTTTATCAATTGACAGAACAAATTTTCTTTAATGCTGGCTGTGTCTCCCAGTGTAAGTTGATCCGCAAATAGGATACTAGCTGCCTCATCATCAGAGAAGTTAAACAGTTCTTTATGGGAGGTATTAACCCATCTATATCCTTGGTATTCAGCCATGTAGTTAGCACTTGCAGAATGTTCCATAATAAAATCCCAGATGCTCACCAAATAACCTGGATAGAGCGATAAGTAATCCTGTGGGGTGCCTTGACCCAATGGGAAATCCTAAAGTAGGTTCCCTTTGTATAATGGCATCAGTCCGGCACTCTCCTGTACAAAATGCAGCTTGCCTCCGTGCCCTCCTTAATAGTGTTGCATATTAGAAATTCGAGACAGCACTGAAGGGTTTAATAGCTTTTATTCCATAAAAAACACCAACGTTTCAGGGCATCAGCCCTTTTTCAAGGTCATAAACAAAAATTAAAACAACTTCTTACCTTCTTACCCCAGCTAACATGGACACTAGACTGCAAATACTTGCAAACCAGGCATTAATGATAAAATCTGCTGGAATTTATTATACTATGTGTTTATATTGCATATACTTGTCATATGGGGATTGAGATCTGGCTGATGGTGTAGTTCATGAGATAGTGCTTTACATTCTCTTTGTTGACCTATTCAGGTTTGCTAGTATTTGCAGTCCAGTGTCCATGTTAGCTGCGCTGTTTTATTTCTTTTTGTATGTGTGCCTAGCCAGTATGCTATGGCAAGTAATTGAAACATCAGTTCCCTATTTTGATATAGACGTTCTATATTAGTATGGTTTTTGATTTATTCATGTTAGATGTACTTATGGTGATGGTTGTATAGGCACGTAGTAACACATGTAGATGTTTACTGTTGACGTTTGGTTGCCTAGGTAACAGGTAGTGGCGCACAGCAACCTCATCATCAGTATGGGACGCTGCCTGCAGCATTAAAGGAACGCATGCAACCTGGACCTCACTATCACACCTGGGTGACTACTTAAGGTAAGAAGTTGTTTTTAATTTTTGTTTATGACCTTGACAGAAAGGCTGATGCCCTGAAACGTTGGTGTTTTTTTATGGAATAAAAGCTATTAAGTCCTTCAGTGCTGCATCGAATTTCTACTATGCAACACTATTAAGGAGGGTATGGAGGCAAGCTGCATTTTGTACAGGAGAGTGCCGGACCGATGCCACTATACAAAGGGAACCTACTTTAGGAATATATATATATTTTATTACTGTATATATATTGCTTGATCACTGTGGCCAGCGGTGATCGGGATACATGGGGACTTGGGGAGGTGGAGCTGAGGCCAGAAAGGAGTGGGAGGGGCCGCCGGGGTACATAGCAGCAGCTGTGACTAATAGAGCCGTTGCTGCTGCTGACTACACAGTGATCTTACTGATCACTGTGTTCCGGAGCCGCAGCAGGAGGGTGTCCCGCTAGCAGCCCAGATACATAGCAGCAATGGCGGCTACCAGAGCTGCTGTTGCTGCTGCTCGTACACAGTGATCTCACTGAATACTGTGTTCCAGTGCTGCAGCGGGAGGGTGTCAGAGCCGCCCCTACTGCCTCTTACTGAAATGGCTGCCCGATCACTGCTGGCCACAGCAGCAGCAGCTACATGAGCTGTGACTGCTGCTTCAAGCAGGGTGCCTCCGGTGCCCGATCATTGTGGCCAGCAGACACAAGGGAGGAGGAGGCACAGGTGTAGAGGGACCAGCAGGTCCCTCTGAGATGGGCGGCTTCTGGAAGTTAACTTCCAGCAAGCCACCCACTATGTGTTTCTGACTGGTCGTATCAGATATGATCATGTCAGGGAAAGCCCAGTCTGGTATGGTCGTATCTGATATGACCATGCCAGGCAAGTGGTTAAGAGCCTACATTAGGCTGTAGTGTGAAAATTAAAAGTGCATTTCAAACATAATTACAGCATTAAACTGAAGTCAAACAGAAGGATAACACTCCAACTCCAAACCCACCAGAAATCAAAACAACATTTGGATAAAGTATAGTCAAGAAATGTGAGTTCAAAATCTCTTCACTGCAAGCACCAGATGTCTGCATAACCAGGACATCAATCACTTGACTCTGTTTGCTTATTGTAAGAACTTAACAGTTTAATTGCTAATATATACGCTAGCTCTCTGGTCACAAATACCTCAAAGCTTACTGTATTCTGTGCCAATTTCAGTTTTCCTCTTAGAAATAATGTCTTAGTCCGTTGCCTTGCCTCATGTCATCTACTGTATCTTTTAACACAGTCTACTTTAACATTCAACTGCTCCACCCATTAAATATCCACTTTTTCTTCCCTCACTCAGGGGTTAAAGTGGGCCAGAATGGGGTGGAACTGCATTCTGTCCCTTCTAGTTGGAGATAGGACCAGTTTTGCCTCCTCTGACCCACCTTAAACCTCCACTGCAGGGAGGCTCAATTTGCTGGGTGCCTGCTGAGATTTTGTTACCAGCAGGCACTCAGCTGGAGCTCACTTTTGAGCTCCAGCTTCTGTCTCCACCCCCCCCTCCCCCCAATGGGCACTATAGGAGAGATGACATGAATCATGATGTCTCTCCCATAGTTCAGAGGACTCATAGCAGCCAGGCGGACCGGAGGCACACAGGAGCGGGGCTTATGTATTGTTTTTCTTATTTTTATGGTGTAAGCAGCACTGTAGGGGGTTTAACTTCTTGAGGCATTACACAGGTGGAACCACAACTGGGGGCATTACTACAGGGCTCACTACTACTGGGAGCATTACACAGTGGGCAATACTATTGGGGGCACTACTATAGGGGGAATTACTACAAGGGGAGCCACTCCTGGGGACACTGCATAAGGGGCACTATCACTACTGTGGGCTCTGCATAAAGGGTACCACTACTGGGGGCACTGAATTAGGGGCACTGAATAAGGGGCACCACTGGGGCACTGAAAAAGGGGCACTACCACTACTGTGGGCTCTGAATAAAGGGCACCACTACTGGGGGCACTGAATAAGGTCACCACTACTGGAGGAATTGCATAAGGGGCACCACTACTGGGGTCACTGAATAAGGAACACTACCACTGTGGGCCATGCATAAGGGGCACTACTACTACTACTAAGGGCACTGCATAAGGGGCACTGAATAAGGAGCACTATCACTGTGGGCACCGAATAAGGGGCACTACCACTGTGGGCACTGCATAAGTAGAACTACCAGTGTGGGCACTGCATAAAGAGCACTACCACTACTGGGAACACTGAATAAGGGGCACTATCACTGTGGGCACTGCATAAGGGACACTACCACTACTGGGGGCACTGTAAAAAGGGCACCACTACTGGGGCCACTGTATAAGAGGCACTACCACTATTTGGGCCACTGCATAAGGGACATTACCATTACTGAGGGCACTGCATAAGGGGAACCACTACTGGGATTACTGCAACAGGGGCACCACTGCTGAGGGCACTACATCACAGGCACCACTACAATGGGTATTGCATTTGCATAAGGGGCACTTCTCTTTTGCTGTGGGAATTATATGTAAGGGGCACTACTGCTGTGGGCATTGTATAAGGGGCACTACTACTGTGGGCATTGTGTATAAGGGACACAAATGTGGGCATTTTGTATAAGGGATACAAATGTGGGCATTGTGTAAAAGGGGCACTGCTGTGTGTCATATATGAATTAGGGACACTACTATGTGGTGTAATGTGGATAGGGTGAATCAAGCTTGTGCTTCTGTGTGGTGAAATTTGAATTGGGAATACTATTGTGTGACCATATCCATTTCTTTTGAGACCATGCACCTTTTTTTGTGCGCTGTCCACTTTTTCAATTAGCGCCGAGGTAGGGTGAGTTCCACCACTTCTCTAGGACCACTTCAAGCACTGCCCTCAATAATGAACTTTTTTTATTGTGCAGACACATTTCCTCCACTGTACTCTCACTTGCTTTTCTGCAAATGTCCTGCACTTTCACTCTCATTCATACTTTATTCCTTCTTCCAGTTTTCCTCCCCCTACTCACCTTAGCATCACCATGACCTTGTTTTCTTCCACTTCTCCCTTCACTCAGTGTCTACCTAATCTTCTGCTCTGCCCCATTCTTCCACCTTTATCCTTTCCCACTTGTCTCCTACACCTCCTCCTTCCCTTATCTCCCCTCCTCTGTCTGCTTTCCTCCCTCTCCTCTCCCATTACTACACTTTAATTCTCTTCTACCCCACCATGGTCTTACAAGCCTACTGCTAATCCCTCCTCCAACCCTCTACTCCATGTCACCTCATCCCACCTCCATCCACATCTCATTAATCTACCTCCCTACCCACCACCTAAAGGTTCCCTTCCCAGCACTGGTGCCCGCACATTCTCTCCACTCTATTCATCTCGGTCCCCCAAATTAATTTCACCTACTCATTACAGCAATCCTGATAATCTCTTTCACATCTCTCCCACAAACACTATCCCTTTATCCTATGCCCTCTGTAATTCCAGATCGTTCTATAATAAAATAGTTCCCACCCATGATCTTTTCATCTCCAACAACTTGCATCTCCTAGCCATTACTGAAACCTGGATTTCACCCTCTGATACCACTTTTTCTTTGACTTTCTTCTCTGGGGGCCTCACTTTCTCTCACACCTCTCGGCCCGGGGGTCACCGTGGCATTGGTGTTGGGGTAAGTTCTATCCCCTGGTTACTCCTACCA
The DNA here is from genome assembly GCA_031769625.1 of Taudactylus pleione. Lineage (NCBI taxonomy): Eukaryota > Metazoa > Chordata > Amphibia > Anura > Myobatrachidae > Taudactylus > Taudactylus pleione. The sequence continues at coordinate 3,179,634 of JAUIMM010000550.1, forward strand.
ACTCATACCCTCTGAACCATTCCTTACATTCTCTACATTTGAGGTTCATGTTTGCCTCTTCCAACCAGTAAACCTGCGAGTAGCTGTCACTTACTGTCCCCCTGGCCCTCCCTCCAAATCCCTTGACAACTTTGCTTCCTGGCTCTCTCACTTTCTCTCCTCAGACCTTCTCTCCATTATCCTAGGTGACTTCAATATTAGAATAGATATCCCCACTGAATCCTCTGCTTCCAAACTCCTTGCCCTCATATCTTCATTTGGTCTCTCCCAATGGACCTCCTGACCATCCCATGTGAGTGGGCATTGGCTTGATCTGGGCTTCACTCACTGGTGTAATATTTCTGATTACTCCAATTCCCCATTCCCCCTCTCTGACCATAACCTTTTCTCATTTCAGTTATCCCTCTCTCCTTCCCCTCCTCTACCTCCTAAGGCCACCATCACTAAGCATAACATTGAGGCTATCGACACCATTTATTTTTCTTCCCTGCTTGACTTGCTTCTTTCCCCTATCTCCTCTCTCTCTTGCCTTGAACAAGCTGCTTCCCTATGCAATGCTCCCTTTACTTCTGCTCTTGACTCTGTTGCTCCAGCAATCACTACTCACCCCCGCAGATCCAAACCTCAACCCTGGCATTCCAATACAACAGATATCTGCAAAATGTTCATGAACTGTCGAGCGGCAGTGGAGAGGGTAACGCTATAAGGCAGTTTTCCCTCATATTAAATGTATGCTCTCATCCTGCAGTGCTACACTTTCCATCTCTAAACAGTCATATTTCAAGCATTTCATCTCCTCCCAGTCCTCAAATCCCCAATGTCTCATCACCATCTTCAACTCCCTCCTCTGCCCACCCCTCCTCACCTTCGCTCCTTGTTCTCTGCCTTTGACTTTGCTACCTACTTTACATCTAAAATAGACTCCACACATCAGGACATCATATCCCACCAGTCCCCAAGCACTCCACCTCTTTCTTTCCTGGATCACCCCTCCCTTTCCATTTTAAATACTCTTCCTCTCCAAATACAGGGGAGAAGGATGTCAGTCATGGCCCTCATCCGGTCATCCCCCCCTTCCACCTCCTTCCTTGACCCTATCCTTTCATGTCTCCTCTGCTACCTCTCTCCTTGTGCCTGTTCCCATCTTGGCCACCTCTTCAATCTCTCCCTCTCATCTAGCACTGTCCCTTCTGCATTCAACCATGCTCTTGCCTCCCAAATTCTTAAAAAACCCTAACACTCTTGCCAACTACCGACCCATTTCTCTCCTCCCTTTTGCCTCCAAACTCCTTGAGTGTATTTTCCTTTTCAGTCTGGCTTCCCTTCTATCGACTCCACTGAAAATGCCCTCATGAAAGTCAGCAATGACCTCCTTCCTGTCAAACCCAAGGGCCACTACTCTTTGCTCAGTCTCCTTGACCTCTCTGCTGCTTTTGATACTGTGGACCACCCTCTCCTGCTGCAAATACTTTACTCCCCTGGTCTATGTGACACTGCCCTCTCCTAGCTGTCCTCCTACCTCACTGACCAATCCTTCTCTGTCTCCTCTCATGACTCCTCTTCCCCCCCCCAGATCCTATTACAGTAGATGTTCCCCAAGGTTCTGTTCTTAGACCACTCCTATTCTCTCTCTATACATCCTTTCTATGTGAACTCATCAGCTCTTTTGACCTCCATTATCATCTCTATGCTAATGATACTCAGATCTACCTTTCCTGCCCTGACCTCTACCCCTCTCTCCTCTCTTGTATCTCAAACTTCCTCTCTGCTATAACTTCCTGGATGTCCCAGTAATTTCTTAAACTTAATATGTCTAAGACTGAGCTGATCATCTTCCCACCCTCCCACATAACGTCACTTCAGACTATTTCTTTATAAATTGATGGCACAATTATCTCCTCTAGCCCCAAAATACACTGTCTTGGAGTAATCCTGGATTCTTTCAAACCACATATCCAGAACCTTTCACAGTCCTGTAATTTCCATCTCAAAAATATCAGCTACTTTCTCACCCAGGATGCTACTAAAACCCTAATACACTAAATAGTCATCTCCAGATTAGACTACTGTAACCTCCTCCTATCTGGCCTCCCCAACTCTCATCTCCCATCCAGTCTGTCATCAATGCTTCTGCTTGACTCATCTTTCTCTCCAAACACTCTATATCTGCCTCCCCTTTCCTACAAGCCCTCCACTGGCTCCCTTTCCCCTTCAGAACCCAATTCAAGGTTTTCACACTTGCTTACAAAGCCCTCACCCATTCCTTTCCCATTTACATCTCTGACCTTATCTCCCTTCACTCTCCTTCCTCCCCTCTTTATTCAACAAATGCACACCGCCTCTCATGTCAACTGATTACTTCTTCCCACTCCCATTCCAAGATTTTACCCGCGCTGATCCCCCACCTTTGGATCTCTCTCCCTCACTCCATCAGTCTCTCCACCTCTCTACAATCCTTAAAACGGGCTCTCAAGACCCACTATTTCATCAAAGCTCTCATCTTAACTTGCTGCTACATACTCCTTCCTCCCTGCCTACCCCATCTGTGTCACACCTGTTTGTCTGCCCCTCCCCTTTAGAATGTAAGCTCTTACGAGCAAGGCCCTCTACCCTTTTGTGCTTCTCCTTACTTTATTTTCATCTACTTCTTACTTCCCACTAGGGCACCTAACACTTGGTTGCATATGCTCTGTTGCTTATTTGGTTGTTATGGTAAAGTAGCAAAAGTATATTATCCATGTCCTTGTCCTGCATTGCGGTTTATTGTACTGTAACTCACTTTTATATTTATGTACTTTGTAAGGCGCTGCAGAACACTTGTGGTGCCATATAAATAATAATAATAATAATAATAACAACAATATCACATGTGTAACAGTGGTATGGAATCTGTGTGAAATATAGCAGCCTGGAGCTTAGCGACATGCTGGGGGTTGCAGTCCGCTGAGTGTGAGCTAAGAAAATGCACTGGTGGTCAGTAGCCCTGGTATTCGACTATATATTGTGGTGATAAAGGGTACTGAAATCCCTCTGGCTGTGGTAAGAGTCTCAGAGTCCATCCTGCTGTCAAAGCTGGTTTAGTGGCTGAGACAGAATCAGTGTAAAATTAGCTTGGAGCGATGCCATCTTGCGAATGGCAACCAGACACCATCCTAAAAACAAGAATCTGCAAGACGCCATTTTGCGTCCATCGCCATTTTAAGTTACAACTCACGAGCTAAGTACAAATGGCAATGTTTTTGATAATCTTTTTAGAAGCCATGACAGTCCCATTCTGGGGACAACCTTGCATAGAGAAATACCAAAACAACTAGAAAAACAGCCTCCTGAGAAAAGTAAATAGAATAGACAATACACCAGAATACTGTGAGTGTTTTACATACAAATTGGGAATCCCTGTATATAGACAAGTATAGTTGTGGCAATTGTAATATAACCCAGACATTGATCTACACAATTGAATTTGTCTGAATCGTAAACAGGTTTTAGTCTCACTCTCAGACAGAATGGCCCCAGCTTCAAAGCTGGGGGTCTCCACCTTGTTTGAGAAGTGAAGCTCACTGCCTATAACACATTTGCATTGCAGTTTGAAACTGTTAGTAAGGAATGAGATTATATATATATATATATATATATATATATGTTAAATCCAACATAGAGTCTCATGCATAAACACCGGACATTATGCACAGTTGCACTGCTAACATGACGCACAGTAGCGAATGCACAATATCCTGCATGTGAACGCTGTTTATTAGCTGCATGTGTGCACATCTGCCCAAAATCAGATAAACCTAACTAGCATCTTTTCCCATATCCCTAATACTTACATAATGCACACTTACACAAAAGGTTCCATAGCTATAAAGTAAAAGATCCAAGTTTTATTCATTTATTACAAATGCTGTGAAATAAAGACTATTTTGGTATCTAAGGTTTAATATGTGATAAGTAAGCCGTGTTTGATATTATACTGATCCGCACTTTCTCAACAGTTTTCTGGTATCATCGGTGTGAAGATCGCAGCATGCATTCTCAACTTATGGACCGTAGAGATATAAAGCACCAAAATGTATTTTTGTTAAACCAACAGCCTAGATTTGCATGCAGGGGAAATAGAGGAGGCAACAAGCTGTTAGAGGCTGTTCTGTGTCCATTTGAACCAGCCTGTTAAATGCCCTGTAACAAATGCACCCGCACTGGGAGCATTTGGGATCAGCAACAAACTCCTCTATTGTGTTGTCTGTTTCTGTGAGGGTATAAATGTGTGCTCTGACCCTGGGTTTCTAGTCTTCTTGCTGATTGCTGATTGACGGAGGTTTCTTGCTGATGCCGGTATCTGGTCCAGAGCGCGTGCGCATGTATGACTGTATCTTGGGTCTGTACAATTCTTTGCGCTAAATTGCACTTAGATCATAGCGTGTAACTGACTGTACTTTACTTGAACAATACTTTGTGCTTTGGAACACATGTTCAAGGTCTAAAGTCTTTATTTTACTGTATGACTATGTACGCAAATTGTGTCAATTTTAGAGGTTTATAGGCAGGGTTTAGTAGGTAGGTGCGTATAGAGGTTGAAATCCAGTATGCTTACTGTCCTCAAGGGCATGATAGAGTAAAGGCACATTCACAGTGACTGAGCTCCGGTGGATCCTAGTGACTGTCAGCTCAGTGTAACTAACAGGATACTAGAGGGAGACAGAGCAGGAGAACATTCCTTCCAACAATGAGGGCAGAGTTTAATATAATTCTCACACTATTTAGTCTATCAGTCTGTCCATCGTACCATACTCTTTAGAGCTGGGCATCCACTATACAATTATCTCTCCGATATCTGTCCAATCTGGCTGGTTGGAATGAAAACCTGGTAATGTATGAGAGCAAATGACAATAGATCATATGCTCACAAACACTGGAATACAGACAAAAATGGTCGTTCGGACAAATTGGTTAAAACACGCAAATTTAACCAATTTGAACAATTGTTTTTTATCTGTTTTCCAGTGTTTTAGACCATATGATCAACTGTCATATGCTCCCATACATTACCAGGTTTTCATTCCAACCAGCCAGAATGGACAGATATCAGACAGATAATTGTATAGTGTATGCTCAGCATAAATTGAAGCCTGTACCTGAATTTTATGCTGTTCTTCCCGGCCAGATTAACCTGTTATATTCTATAATAATGATCATCAGTTACTCCCATACGTTACCAGATTTTCATTCCAACCAATCAACTAGTTGGCTGGTTGGACAGATAATCTTTAGATGTGTGGCCAGCTTTACAGTATGCACTGTTTGTTCTTTGTGTCTTTTCTACTCAATAGTGTGAAAAGACAATTACTTCACTATTTGTTTGTTTAGTATCAATAGATTTACTCCTACATAATGTGGGTATGGATGCCATGTTTGATTACTGTCTGAAATAGATTTACATTGATTAACTGTTCAATTAATATAGTGAAAGCACATGATAGAATTCCACAAGCATCTAATTATTGATTGAATCCACTCTCTGCAAATGAATAGGGGTGTTGTACATATTCCAATGAAGTGTTAAGAGTTTTTATAAAGCGTATTAAAAGTTATGTTTTGCCAAATTTTATTGGACTGATATAGAGTGCGCCCATGAAGAGTGAGTGAGTACTTTTTCTTTTTCTTTTATGTTATACTAATTTATGCTCATGGGTTCTCCTCATGTAAAGCTAATATAGCTAAAAATGTAAGGGGACAAAAAAATCTAGGCTGATTGATTATGAATACTACTTACAGTAAACCCTTTGAATTGTCTCAATGATTTGTTGACTGCTCTTGTGCAGCCCCCTTTCCCCTCCCCAATTCCCTGCTTTGTTTATATTGGCAGCTATTCAATTGTTTGCTGATAGGGTGCAACTGCATGATTTCTGTTCGCCACCTCAGGAAGCTGCACAAAAGTCAGCTGTTTGGGCACCCGATCTAACCAGGACTTTGCATGCTTTATGCGGCTAATCCCGGTGCATTTGGGTGCGATTAGTGTGATAAGTAATGCAGTTGCGCCCAGACTGGCAAAACAACTGAATTGATCCATCGGATGCTCATCACTTTTCGACACCCAAAATAATTAATTGAAAACCCCCCTTGGAACACAGGGCCTGATTCAGAGATGATTGCTAGAGCAGTTGCTCTTTCAGCCTTCTCTTGCAATAGCAGTTACGGGAATATGCAAATGCTAATCTCAGGTTCTCGTGAATTCTGTGAGATTGAAACTGTGTGGGATTGCAACAACTAATTGGAACCCAAGTGGAAAAGTCCATATCATATACTGCTAGCCAGAAATACAGTAGCCCAGTGTATGGAGTGAAAACTGGATATACTGTACACCACTGCGTAAGAAAACAACTGCTCTTCACTCAAGCAAGAATCATGTACCTGGGTATAGCTTACACTAAGCTAAAGATCCTACTGCCAGCTTTCATTTCTGGAAGCTTATTTCTTGTTATAGAGAGTTCTCTTAAGACTAGAGATAAGAAGGTTTGGTTTCCTGGAAACTGAAACCAGCTCAAACTTACCATAACCGAGGAGATCCGAGCTGCCACTTGGATCCATGTGCCACTTCTGGATTTGAAAATGAGGCACGACGTCATCTTCCCAGTGTCAGATCTTGTGCGTTTTGGATCCAATATAAGTCCCTCCCGTGGTGATTTGGTATCAGTTGTCACAGGAAAACCAGAGGGGAATGAGGGTAGGCTAGTTAGCTTATCTTAGCAGTGACAGTCCCCTAGGTAAAACTGGCTGAGCTTGTTTTTTCACAAGAAAAAAGCTCACAAGGGAAGCGCTATACTAATGAGGACAATTGTGTGGGCAACAATAGGAATGGATAATACACTGATAAATGGTAAATAGTAATTAAGGTACTTCCAAGATTGCGGCTTCCAAGAAGAGGAGCTGACTCTCTCAATAGAAACGAGTAGACAAGGCAAATGTAAGGAGCGCTACCTCTGGAGGACAACCTAAACACAGATGTAGACAGTGTAGGATATGGTCTTAATGAACCACTGATAGGTCAAATGTCAATATAGAAAAAACAATTTATTACACATAGGAACACTAAAACAAAAGGAAATTAACAAGAAATTAAAATAATAAAAGGTTTGTATAATCAGTACATGACACAAATTGATAACATACAGTTGAATTAAAATTGCTAGCACATACAAAAATAACAACCCTGTTAAGCCTCTCAGTCAAATCATTACTGAAATGACATTGTAGCTAAAAAACATCTCATAGTATTAGTAACCAATATTGGCAGTTCTTGTAAGATAGATATTGAAGGGGGGGAAAAACAGAATCACCTCACTTAAAATAAATGTTAATGAACTTAATGAGACTGGATAAAAAAAGGTAAGTACTGGCCAGTAAAAAGAGGATAAAAAACAGGTATAGGTCTCTGAGCACTGGAGGACCTCTCTAATTAGTGGATAATTAGTATTCTAATGTGATGAATACATAAATCCAGATGTTCAGTAAATTCTCTTCTTAGAAAGGAGGTAATATCATGGTGTAAAAGCTCTATTGAGCAGTGCACAGTCTGAATGATGCCGTGATGAATGGAAGCCGCATAGGAAAATGATTATGACAGACCGTGTTAATGCAGTCACAGTCTTAAATGGAGATCTAATGGATCTCAAAGGTAAGGTGTAGGTGATACGTTAGTCCTCTTATAACCAGTTGTAGAAGTGATCCCAACGAGCACACTCGTGGACACAATATGCGGACCCCTGGAACTTCCGACTGATTAGCTTGTAGACGGACTCACTCCAGCAAAGAGCTGGCAATGGGCAACAGCGGGCGGCATTCCGGACACTTCAGAGCGACTCAGTATGAAACTCTGCAATGTGTCCCGGCAATAGGTTAGTGCACTGGGGCAAATGGGGATTAATGAGAGGTCTCGGCTAGTGCAGCAGGAAAAACCAAGGAGCAGGCTTGATGCGTTTCTCGGCTAATGCCGTTTCCTCAAAAGCTATCTCCCCATTAGGCAGGATTTGTGCTTAAATTCCTCAGATATCCAATCGGAAAAGGTTGTACACACCTGTATCTACTATTCCAAGTCTGTAGGATTTAATTATGTCTGGTGTGTTTCAGCCTCTGATATGGCGCATAGGCAAACGCAGGGGGGGGGTTCCGTCTGCCTGGAAACCCCCCTCCCCAGCCCACACCATGACCACAATAGAAATAGTAATGTAACAAAATTTTACTAGTGCTGCATGTTCTTCACAGTTTCACGAATTAAATAATTAGCACCACCTGTGGATCTTTTAACATTAATCAGTCAGTAATAAATAACCTAGGAGATCTGGAAAACATTCACTGTTAGGAATGTGCTGCTATAGAGCCCAATATGTACATATATGTCCAGGGCAGTGCTAGGTTCTGCTGCTCCCACAGACTCTAATGCTCTGGAATGGTGCCCACATCTATAATAAAATCATTCAGCTCAGGCAGGATGGCCCTACTATCGCATTTAATGGCTTACTGTGATTGCTGGTCCTCTATATGCTGGAATTATGACACACAATATACTTTGTATGACGCATATTTAAGCTGGTTAAGTGCTAATTCTACCCTCTTCATGGACTGGCCACACTCACTCAAGCATTTGGAAACCCCCCTCTAGAAAACCTGCGTTTGCCACTTTGGCTGATATAGTTCAAAGCATAAGACTTAACACTTGATATCATACCATCATCACACTAAAATATAAACAGCTATAAATAGTAATATAATTTACTTCTAAAGCATAAAAACCTAACACAAACTATACATAATAAGAGATGTATTGTCATATATAGTAATATAATTTACTTCTAAAGCATAAAAACCTAACACAAACTCTACATAATAAGAGATGTATTGTATTGAGCTTGTTTTTTTCAATAGGCAGTCAGCAAATCATTGTTTGATTGTTTTTTTATATAGTGGAGGAATATCATTTAATAAATAATATTATTTGTGTGTGGCTTAAAAAATATATATTTTTTGCTGTGATAAAATCTTCAGGCTGTGATACTGTATCTGTGATATGTAACAGTTAGTAATGGTCAGTAAAGGGTCACCACTCATACTATCTGCCCAGTGTGTCGCAGTTGGTGGGCACTTTTTTTCTTTAAAAAATAATATAGTTTTTTGTTATGATAAAAACTGAAGGCCGTGATACTGTGTCTGTGATATATAATAATCAGTAATGGTTGGTAGGTCAAGGGCCACCGCTCATACTATCTCCCTAGCATGTCGCAGTCAGTGGGCACATTTTTTTTCTTAAAAAAATAATATTTTTATTGTTGTGATAAAAACTTTAGGCCATGATATGGTGTCTGTAATATATAATAGTCAGCAACATTTAGTAGGTCAAGAGGCACCGCTCATACTATCTGCGCAGTGTGTCGCAGTCGGTGGGCATGTTTTTGCTAAAATAAAATTATATATTTTTACATTAAAAAAATTCAGGTGTCGATATAGAACATGACGTTCAATCAATAGAACTAGCAGGAGCAGCAAACAAGCAACTGCTGCCACCACCAGTCATAATGATGATGCTGGGCGGGATGCATCAATGAGAAAAATGCGGTCAAACCCCGAAAATGTGGGTTTGACAAAATTTTTAATATGCACCAAAGCTTGGTTGTGGTGGGTAACACCATCTTCCTGATGGTGTTACCCATAGAAGCCTATGGGCTTCTATCAGTAGTGAACTGAGAGAGAGATCCAATTGGATCCCTCCCAGCACCCACCATGGCATGCGCAGAAGGATGCCAGAGGGGCTTCTGGGTCATAGACCCAGAATTCCCTCCATCACAAAGGGCTGTTCTTACTAACAGAGCTGTCCTTTGTGGTTATTGTCATGCATACCGGCGTTACCAACGCCGGCATGGATGCGATGACCGGTGCAATGCATCACATTGCGAGTGCAATGCATCATGCAACCCACCAACTGTTTCAACATCATCTACTAAAGCTGATGATCAAGAGCATAGAAGCTTTCAGTCAGAGCATCTAAAATCCAAAGAAGCATATTTTACTATATTGCTAAAGAAAAAAACAACCTTTAAAGGGGAAAGTTTCCGACAGAAAAACATAAAGTTGCCAACATGCCATACACTACAAACAGTGGCAAGGAAAGACTCAGGCCTTGTCCTGAGTGGTGGTTCTGCAACTGTTGTCAGGCATCTTCTTCTGCCTCATGCAATAGTGTCTCACTCTAGGTGTCAAAAAAATTTAAACCGGAATATCAGTGGTGAAAAAAAGCACTAAGGCACAAAACCCAATGAGAGTATAAGGGATATAGGGCCTCATTCAGAGGCGGTCGTAGGATGCAAGCGGTTGTTTTGAAACAAGATGGCCGCTTGCATCCTGAACGGCCGCCTCCATGTCGGTCGTTAGGCTGTGGGTTAACACCCACAGCTCTATCGACCGCTAAGGGTGATGGTCACGATGGTCAAGACCATCGCGACAATCGGGGCTAACGACGAGACCCTAAGGTAGGGTCTCGCCAACCTTAAGCCCCAGGGAGCTTCCTGCTCTGTTTGAGCAGGAAGCTCCCCACTGACATCACTGATGATGTCAGTGGGGCCGCCCCCAAACGGCAAGCGTTCTGACAGGAATGCCTCCGTTTGGCTGGGCACGCCCCTGGCCCGCCCAGCAAACGGAGCAAGCTGTCACTCAACATCGACAGCTCGCCCCGTCTGCTACGAGACCCCTAACTACGGATCACCCATCGTTAGCAGGGTCTCGCGCATGCGCACGACGGAGCCGGCTCCATCGTGCGCATGCGCACTGGAGCAACATCGACCCAGTTGCGAGCTCGTAGAGCTAACGACCGGGTCTGAATAAGCTCCATATTTACTAAACTGTCAGTTTTTAGAAGTGGAGATGTTGCCCATAGCAAACAATCAGATTCTGGCTATTATCTTCTAGAAGGTGCTAGATAAATGTTAAGTAGAACCTGTTTGGTTGCAATGGGCAACATCTCCACTTCTAAAAACCTGCACTTTAGTAAATATATCTCTAAGTGTGTCCGCGAGATCTATGTGTGAGCCTGACCTTTCTGATCCTGTACTCAAAGAAAAGTCTCCCTCCTCCGTTTCTGCACCCTCTGCCAATGTGGGGATGAGCAGCACAAGTCAAGTAGATGCTGACCTAGACATTGAGGATGATATGGTGGACGTGCAACAGGATGAGAGGGATAGTTTTGTAGCTGAGCTAATGAGGATTTTGATGATGAGGATGTTGATGATGAGGATGTTGTTTGTGCAAGTGAGGCACCAATGGAAGCAGTTCTTGCCAGTGAAAAGAAGGCCTGGGCATAAGATGAAAAAAGACACTTCTTGTGTGTGGAATTATTTTTAACAAAATCCAGACAATTGTCTTGCCATCTGTAGCATTTATGAAGCCACAGTAACTAGAGTTACTAACTTTAACCATCTAGGAACCTCTTCCCTGTTACGTAATTTGCGCCTTCATGAAAAGTGTTTGTCAAAATCAGAAACATATGCTAAAAAAGTAACAACAAGCAGATGCCATAACAGCTATGCTAGTATTAGATCTGTGTCCAATATCCCCCATTAATGCAGTGGGTTTTAGACAGTTAATTGAGGTCCTGTGTCCCCGCTACCAAGTCCCATCTAGATTCCACTTCACTAGAAAAGCCGTTCCCCACCTGCATGTGGATGTTAAAAAAAAATTAATTAGTGGCCTCCAAAATCTCGTCGTACCCACTGTCCACTTAAACACAGCTATGTGGACAAGCAGAACAGGGCAAACTAAAGATTACATGACTGTGACAGCCCACTGAGTAAATGTATTGCCTTTAGCAGCATGAACAGCAGCAACATCTAATAAATGCCAGCTTATTCAGAGGCAGACTACTCTCTGTATCACCCGCATACCAGTGTCAACCTCTTAGGAAAACTCAGGGATGTTATTGCAAAATGGCTCCGATGTACTTGATTTGTTACCAATGGTTTCATATTATGGATGTGTGTGTAATGTAAAGTGGGCGTACTTATGTTAGGCTGTGACGGCATTGCGATTGCAATCATTAGCATATCTTTGTAGTGAGACTGCGTGTGTAATCGCTATTGTGATCGCAACAGCGATCCTTACTGAATCAGGCCCTATGTCCCTACTTCTGTGCACCAAGACTCATCAGCAGCCCCATCAGAGAGATGGTACCACATTACAACTAGTGTTACCACACTCAGCAGAGACGGAATCTTGGTCAGCATGCCTGCTGCCTACACTTTTTACTGTGGCTCTCACCTTGGTGGCAGCTCTGTGAAGCCATCTTGCATAAGAATGCAGCGGAATATTAGGACCATGGATTTTAGAAATCTTCTAATTATATGGTACTGTCTCCATTCTAAGGGCTTGGCAGCTGCCATACTATCTCTATTTTGCTTATTAATTGACGAATTGTGGCTGCAAAACTTTCTCTTCATCTACCTAGGGTGCTTTACATATATTACAGTCTGCACTCATTAATTTCATATGCTAGTCTAAAATCTTTATTGGGCTATATGTTGACATTCTTTATATACACCAAACTTATTGAATTTAGCCCTTGAGTAATTTTTTAACCATTAATCATCAATACTCACGCTGATAATGAGATGAATAATGTATACATTATGGTGAATGTGGCTACTGTTCTACTTGGTTGCAATATTTGAAAGTATATTTAATACATTTGATTAATTTTAAATATCATTCTTTATTGAAGCCTCATATATACAGAGGAGTGTATATATATATATAGCACTGGAGAAGTGTGGAATGGCTTCTATGTATGTCCTAGGTTCCTGTCATATGTGTTCTGAAACCCCCCGAAGAAGTCTGTTTGGGAAAAACAGATTAGAAATGTCTGCTTTAGAGAAAAGCTGGTTTGGACACTGGGGGTGTGGATGTGAGGAGAGGGAGGGCTCCATTCACAGGCCACTCCAGGTTTTGGGCCTTTCAGCCTGGTAACAGGCTCATTAGGGCTTGCAGCTGGAAATGGCTAATATAAGCTGGGTTTGTTTGTGACTGAGTGTCTCACACCTGGGAGAGCAGGCAGACTAGCCTGTTCAGAGACAATTGGTTACTGTCATTGTAAGTACTGTGCACGTGTTTTGTTGATGATGAGGGCAATAGGCCCTACCATTATTATAGAGAGGGAATCTGCTGTGTAGCTAGTGCCCAGCCGGGCTAGGACTTATGTTTATGTTTTGTTTATGTTTACATTCATTTGGCACAATAAAGACTTGCGCCAACCAGTTTGTACGAGAACCCCAGACTTGTATCCTGTTTCTACAGCTGCTGTGTGTGTAAAGAGGGAGTCCATCTACCCCAGGAGAGGGACCCCTACCCTGACTGTGTAACTAAAATATATATTATAGGGGTGTGCACCGGCCACTTTTCGTGTTTTGGTTTTGGATCTGGATCTTTCTTCGTGTTTTGGATCTGATTGGTTTTGCCAAAACCACCCTTCCGTGTTTTGGGTTCTGGGTTTTGTGTATTGGATCTGTATTTTTTTTTTTAAAAAGCATAAAAACAGCTAAAATCACAGAATTTGTGGGTTTTTCTGCTCCTATGCTATTATTAACCTCAATAATCTTAATTTCCACTCATTTCCAGTCTATTCTGAACACCTCACACCTCACAATAGTGTTTTTATGTCCAAAAGGTTGCACCGAGGTAGCTGGATGACTATGCTAAGCGACACGAGTGGCAGGCACAAACACGTGGCCCATCTAGGAGTGACACTGCAGTGGCAGACAGGATGGCAGTTTGAAAAACTAGGCCCCAAACAGTACATAATGCAAATGCAAAGAAAAAAAGAGGTGCAAGATGGAATTGTCCATGGGCCCTCCCACCCACCCTTATGTTGTATAAACAGGACATGCACACTTTAACAAACCAATCATTTCAGCACCAGGGTCTGCCACATGACTGTGGCTGAAATGACTGGCTCGTTTGGGCCCCCAGAAAACAAGCTGGCAATTAATCTGTCCCTGCACAAACTGGCTCTACGGAGGCAAAATGTCATCCTCATCCTCCTCATCCACCGATTCCTCACCCTCTTCAGTGTTGTGTACATCCTCATCCTCACAGAGTATTAATTCGTCCCCGCTGGAATCCACCACCACCACAGGTCCCTCTGTATGTTCTGGAGGCTGGTCTCCCTGGAAGAGTTGATAATTCATTTTTATGAACATCATCTTCTCCACATTTTGTGGAAGCAACCTCCTACGCCTTTCGCTGACAAGGTTCCCGGCTGCACTAAACACTCTTTTGGAGTACACACTGGAGGGGGGCAACTCTGGTAAAATAGAGCCAGTTTGAAAAGGGGCCACCAAATTGCCTCTTTTTCCTGCCAGTACAGGTACGGACTGTCTGACATGCCTACTTGGATGCTGTCACCGATGTAATCCTCCACCATTCTGTCAATGGTGACAGTATCATATGCAGTGACAGTAGACATGTCAGAAATTGTTGCCAGGTCCTTCAGTCCGGACCAGATGTCCAAACTTGGTCCTGCCTGCCCTGCGTCACCACCAGCGGGTTGCTTAGGATACCTAAGTTTTTTCCTGGCAGCCCCAGTTGCGGGAGAAAATGAAGAAGGAGCTGTTGACGTGTCACGTTCCGCTTCAGCTGACAGTGTTTTCACCAACAGGTCTTTGCACCTCTGCAGGCTTGTGTCAGCCGGAAAGAGAGACACCACATAGGCTTTAAACCTAGGATCGAGCACGGTGGCCAAAATGTAGTGGTCTGATTTCAACAGATTGACCACCCTGGAATCCTGGCAAAGCGAATGAAGGGCTTCATCCACAAGTCCCACATGCCGAGCGGAATCGCTCCTTCTTAGCTCCTCCTTCACTTTCTCCAGCTGCTTCTGCAAAAGCCTGATGAGGGGAATGACCTGACTCAAGCTGGCAGTGTCTGAACTGACTTCACGTGTGGCAAGTTCGAAGGGCTGGAGAACCTTGCACAACACGGAAATCATTCTCCACTGCGCTTGAGTCAGGTGCATACCCCCTCCTTTGCCTATGTCATAGGTGGATGTATAGGCTTGAATGGCCTTTTGCTGCTCCTCCATCCTCTGAAGCATATAGAGGGTTGAGTTCCACCACATCACAACCTCTTGCTTCAGGTGATGGTGGGGCAGGTTCAAGAGTGTTTGATGGCGCTCCAGTCTTCAGCACGCAGTCACTGAATGGCGAAAGTGGGCAGAAATTTTTCGGGCCACCCAAAGCATCTCCTGCAGGCCCCTGTCGCTTTTCAGAAAATTCTGCACCACCAAGTTTATTGTGTGAGCAAAACATGGGACGTGCTGGAATTTGCCCAGATGTAATGCCCGTAAAATATTGGTGGCATTGTCAGATATCACAAATCCCCTGGAGAGTCTAAGTGGGGTAAGCCACTGGGCGATGATTTCCCTCAGTTTCTCTAAGAGGTTGTCGGTGGTGTGCCTCTTACTGAAACCGGTGATACACAGCGTAGCCTGCCTTGGAACGAGCTGGCGTTTCTGAGATGCTGCTACTGGTGACGCTGCTGTTGTTGCTGAGTAAGGTGATACATCTACCCAGTGGGCTGTCACAGTCATATAGTCCTTAGTCTGCCCTGTTCCACTTGTCCACATGTCCATGGTTAAGTGGACATTGTGTACAACGGCATTTTTCAGGACACTGAGGACACTTTTTCTGACGTTTCTGTACAGTCTCGGTATTGTCTGCCTAGTGAAGTGGAATCTAGACGGGATTTGGAACCGGGGACACACTACCTCCATCAATTGTCTAAATCCCACTGCACTAATGGCAGATACCGGACGCACGTCTAACACCATCATAGCAGTCAAGGCCTCAGTTATACGTTTAGCTTCTGGATGACTGCTGTCGTACTTCATCCTCCTCGCTAAGGACTGTTGGAGGGTCAACTGTTTAGTAAAAGTAGTAGTGTTCCTACTTCCTCTCTGGGATGATGAATGACTCCCAGCAGCAGCAACAACAGCAGCGGCAGCAGTAGGCATAGCAATGCAGGATCCTCCGGAGGAATCCCGGATAGGAGAGTCAGTCATGCCAGAGACATGGCCTGCAGGACTACTTCCGATCCTGACTAAGGAGGAAATTGATGAGGAGGGAGTTGACGGTGTGGTTTGCAGGCGCTTCGATACAACAGGACAGCGGGATTTAGGTGTCCCTGGACTGCTTATGGTCTTAGCCAAAGTTTCTGAACTTGACAGTAACTTTTTATGAACGCGCTGCCAGTGCCGTATAAGGGAGGATGTTCCTAGGTGGTTATCATCCCAACCCCTACTTATTTCACCTTTACATATGGTACATATGGCAAGACAGTTGTTGTCTGGATTTGGATAGAAATATTGCCAGACCAAAGAGGTGGAATGTTTGGTCTTCTGCCCAGGCATGACCGTGATGGGCTTTTTCATCCCACGGACAACAACTGTCTCCCCCAGAGCCTGATTTAAACAAACCACATCACCATCAGAATCCTCCTCGCCAACTTCCTCCTCAGCGCCAGCTACACCAGTATCCTCATCCTGTTGTACTTCAACAGTGACATCTTCAATTTGCATATCAGCAAGTGGACTGTGGGTGCTCCTTTCAGCACTTGCAGGGGGCATGCAAATGGTGGAAAGAGCCACCTCTTCCCGTCCAGTGCTGGGAAGGTCAGGCATCGCAACTGCCACCACACTTGGACTCTCCTTGGGGATTTGTGATATCTTCTTAGAACGCACAGTTCTTTGCTGTGCTTTTGCCAGCTTAACTCATTTGATTTTTTTAGTGGGAGGAGGGCTTCCATCGTCATGTGAAGCTGAACCACTAGTCATGAACATATTGAAAGACCTTAGCCGTTCCTTGCTACTCCGTGTCGTAAATGGCATATTGGCAAGTTTACGTTTCTCTTCAGATGATTTAAATGTTTTTTTAAGGTCATTTTCCTGAACTTTGTCATTTGGGATTGTATGTGCCCTCTACTATGACATTGGGCATCGGCCTTGGCAGACGACGTTGATGGCATGTTATCGTCTATGTCATGACTAGTGGCAGCAGCTTCAGCACTAGGAGGAAGTAGTTCTTGATCTTTCTCTATTTTATTTTTATCGGAAAAAGTTTGGTCCTCCATTTATGTTATATTGATATATACGTGCGGCTAAGGCGCACACACACAAACACAGAAAATAATTTTTTATTTTTGTTGGAGACTAGTGCACCTTGTGGGTTATACCACCCTTTAAGAAATGAGCCAGCCAGCTCTTTACTTATGGGACACAGGCGCACGCTTGGCGCTGCTCTTTTGTTGATGCACGTGCAGCCACAGTGCACACAATTCACAAACACAGAAAATATTTTTTTATTTTGTTTGGGGTGTACTTTGGGGGTTACAGCACCCTTTAACGGACAAGCTAGCTGGCCCTTTACTTATGGGACACAGGCGCACGCTTGGCACTGCTCCTTTGTTGATGCACGTGCAGCCACAGTGCACACAATTCACAAACACAGAAAATATTTTTTTATTTTTTGGGGGGTGTACTTTGGGTGTTACAGCACCCTTTAACGGACAAGCCAGCCGGCACTTTACTTATGGGACACAGGCGCACGCTTGGCGCTGCTCCTTTGTCGATGTACGTGCAGCCACAATGCACACAATTCACAAACACAGATAATATTTATTTTTTTAGTTTGGAGTGTACTTTGGGGGTTACAGCACCCTTTAACGGTCAAGCCAGCCGGCCCTTTACTTATGACACAGGCGCACGCTTGGCACTACTTTGTTGATGCACGTGCGGCTACTGCACACACAATTCACAAACACAGAAAAAATATTTATAACACTACAGCACCCCTTTAGGACTGGGACACTGCACAGGACTTTGGAGTGGACACAGCCCCTATGGACAACTGACTGCACAACACAGTCCAGCCAGCCCCTATGGACTTTGGAGGAGTGGACACAGCCCCTATGGACAACAGCAGCATAGCACAACACAGCCAGCCCCTATGGACTTTGGAGGAGTGGACACAGCCCCTATGGACAACAGCAGAACAGCACAACACAGCCAGCCCCTATGGACTTTGGAGGAGTGGACACAGCCCCTATGGACAACAGCAGCACAGTGCAGCACAGCACTGCACTACACTACACTGCACTACACTACACTACACTACACAGCCCAGCCAGCCCTAACTCCCACCCTCCCTCTTCACTGTCCACAGCCGAGTGAGAAAATGGCGCCGACGTGGGTACCTTATATAGGATCCAAAACCCAGAAGGCAGGATAATGACGTTTTGCCTCGATGTCAGATCCGAGTCAGGCGGGAAAGTCGAGCCTGACTCGGATCGGCCTCAGATCGGGGGGGCTCGGGGGGGTCCGGATTTCAGAAATCCGAACCCGCTCACCCCTAATAAATATATATACATATATACCACAGTCCTGACGAAAAGGTCTGTGGACCTTGAAACGTTGACATGTTGCTGTACTGTTTTTTCATTATGACATAAGTATATACTTATTTTTCTATTTTCTAAAGGGAGTGCCTCCTGTGTTTTGTTTTCTTCCCTTGGGGGTTGCTACAGCTCTCATACAAACACATCGTGTTTGTATACATTAATTAGGAAGGCACCAAGTTTTTTGCAGTCTCTCCTGAGTGCCGAACTTTTGCAATATATATATATTCTCTTATAATTAAGGCTGGACTTCTCCCTTCAGCCCTTGTTGGGAGAAGGGGTATCCACAATCTGCTTTGTACTGAAGGCTCCTCTACATCCCATGACTCTGGGGACAAATTGGTAAGCAGTGGGGAAACCAATGGACATAATTCCTGACTGTCTAATCCCAGCAAGTGTCTAATGACAGGCGTCGAAATCCCGACGCCTGTCATTTGACCTATGCCGGGAATCGGACACCCGTCTTACCGATCGAAGGTAAGCCATGCGCGGACAGCCACGGGGGGAGGGTTACCTTAGGGGCTCCTGGGGGAACTTAGGGTTAAGCACCCCCCCGGGAGGTTAGGATTAGGCTAGGGGGGGTTAGGCACCCCTGGGGGGAGATTAGGGTTAGGAACCCCCCTGGGGGACTTAGGTTTAGGCTGCAGGGAAGGGGGGGGTTAGGTTTAGGCACTTAGAGGGGGGATTAGGGCTAGGCACACCAAAGGGAGGGTTAGGGGGTAGAATAGGTTAGTCAATACTTACCTTCTGACGATCGGGATTTTCACCCCTGTCAGGCCGCCACTGTCGGGATTTGAACCGCCGGCCATGCGGCTGGTGGTAAATCATACAGATTACGGACAGACTAAAAGCAGTTGGCACACTCTGAAGGGACCGGTATGCTGCCACCATTGTAATAGTGTCTGCCAGAAGTTACCCACACCTACCTGTTCCCAGGTAGACTCCACTGATCATCTGCCATTCTGTACAATGGAAAAGGAACAAAAGCACAGAAGCATATAATAGAATGCTTCTGGAACCTAATAACAATTATGCTCTTCATTGTTGTTGTTTTTTTATAATGTGAAATTCACTGGTACCAGCTGAGTGGAATAATAACGCCATATATGTATACAAAACAGAGACTTCTGCTATTGGCGCTAACAATAATGTACTGTAAACCTGTGTGTATATAGCAAATAAAAGCATGGGGATTATGTTCATATTTTGATGTTTGCTGAAAACATTTAAGCTTGCTTTTTCTTAATAATATACTTCCACATTTGCTCACCCAGTACTAGGGGCATATTAAAAGTGTAGGGGACCCCTGTGTACTCTCTGCCCGGGGCCCTCTCGTCTCTACCCGGTGGCCGGCCGCACAAGAGTGCAGCAGTAGACTCTGGGCACTAGTTTATGCCATAGTCTACTACACATGAGCAGGTCGCCAAGGAAATGGTGTGGCAGCCATTTTCCTGGCGATTTCCCTACTGCGCATGTGCAAAGCAGTAGGAAAATGGCCGTGGTGGCCATTTTCCAGGCAATTTGTGCAGCGTTGCTACCACCAACATGAGACTTCGGAGAGGTAAGTATTGAATACATGGGCGCAGGGTGTGCGGTGTGGGCCCATATGCACTGCACACCCTGAACCCATTATATATATGTCCCTGCCCAGTCCTCTAATGAATAAACCATTAACAAGAATCTCTCTGAAAAACAGCAACATGTAGAAGAGCATATACAATGGTTATACTGGAGAAATCACCCATAGCTTCACTGGACAAGGAAAACTGGCCACATCTTTACCACCTCCTTCACCACCACTGGGCTCTACAGTAATTGATAAATGCCCATGTTATCCAAATATACCACATCACTGAAAAACAAAATAGATGCAAAAGACAAGTTTCAATACAAAACAACTCATGATCTCCAATTTCCAGAAAGTCAACGTGGAGGACCTCGAGAACCAAGAACACAGAAACAACCTGCACATCAGGACTGTACTTGAAACCATAATATCTAGTGACCTTGAGCCATACCTAATCAGGCTTCTTCTAGTTGGAGATCTCATGCCTCCACAAAGACAGACAAGATTGCCACAGGGAGCAGTTTTGCCCAAACCTAAAGATTCACATCCACCATAGCAAGTGATCCTGAAGCCTCTTTCACTTAAGACAAAATAATCAGTGTTTGTGGCAAGCAGGTAATCCCCATTCATGTTGTTTGAAAGCAACATAGCTGAAATACTTGGCACCCTCTGCAATATGCAACATGAACTTAGACAGGTGACCCAATCTCTGAGAGAACATGGTTACAGGTGAAGACAGAGTTTCCAGTTCGACTTACTGTACCATGGATTTTGGAGGCAGACAATTCAGAATTTGAAGGTCCAGAAAGGAAAATAACTTGTTCATAAGCTGTGTCTGCATCACCACATTCTTCAGCTACCTTGTTAGACTTCAATTGACTTCTGGAGCTCCATGTCTGGAATGGATTTTGGAAGGACTCTGCAAGTATAATCAGCTGTTATAGAAGATGGGCTAATTCAGTTATGGGTTTTAAAGTTTTGTGTTAGTTATTGATGATTTTCTGGGTTCAACTCCACAGGGATCTGCTTTGTGCACTCTGTTAAATAACATCTCTGTTCTGAAGTTATATTATAGTATACTAAGCATTGGAATCTTTACATTTGGTATCAGTATTCTAGGTGTAATAATGTGAGAAGTATTACATGCACGGTACTGAGATCCATATGCCAGGAGTATCACTGTAATCAAAAAGGACAATACGTCTTATGCTAGATTAATTTGGGAATTTAGTATTAACATTTTTAAAGATTATTATTTTTCCAGTTGTTTTAGACTACTACATATGTACTGGGGGTGATTTAGCTTAGGACATAATTGCAAAGCTGCACGCAACCAGCTTTGCAATTCTGTCCTTGCTAATATGCAAATACAGCAGTATATTATTACAGACCATTATAACACCCCCTGCTGCATTTGTGACCCCAGCACTGTGATCGAGGTCGCAGGCTGGGATCACCATCGGTTACGCTGGTGGATGGTGCCGAGCTGCCGGCCAGCTGAGTAAGCCTCAGTGTAGTCAGGCTGGCCAGCTTGCAAGGCCATTAAACTGCATCTGTGGATGCAGCCCATGGCCTTGCCACTCCAAGAAAACGGGTCCGACTTGCCGCCTGTGCCGGCCGCCTCTGCACCGCCCCTTAAATTTTGGTTTTTGGTTTTTACAATATACATTCCCATATTTTGGAGCCCAGATTGTAACTATTTGTGGCTAAGGAAAGTAGAGATGAAATCTATCAGCTATAAGGCTCCACTAGAGCAGACAGCTCTACTATCTCTGAGCTGTCTACTTATTCTTCACCCTTTCCTTTCACAGCCCTTACCTACCCCTTCAGTATACCAAATAATACAAGTACATTAATATTACTCATATCTGTATACAATAAATACACACACCCCTTTTATCTCCTAGGGACGCCCACTAAAATCCACACTCCCTGTGGCTAAATTCATTCTGCGTCTCTGTACGGTAACCATTGTGATGCATACGCGTGACTGCACAGGACTTATAAATTGGACAACTGCATACATAGCGGCATTGCGTCCGGTTAGCGTTCTCTTCTGAATCACTGCACTTAAATGAAATGGAATGAATTATATGCAGAAGACACACTGTTATTCTAACTAAACATAAATTTAACGGGATTTATTTTCTTTTACAGGAATGTGACTCCAAAAATGGCGGCTATATCTCTATGACCTCTGGAGGGTTTATTGCAGTATGCTCTGCTTTACACTACACCATACATATATATACTAGCTATACTCACTTGTAGCAGCGCTCCCATTCTGTCTCTGATTCCAAGAGTGACCCAAAGGGACGTTTCATCATTCTGGCAGGTAACAACTTTTCCATTATTGCACTTTTACAGTTCTACCAAATTTTCCATAACTCATATTCACATTTTTTTAAGTACATGATATCATGATTTTCACCCCATTCTCTCTGCATGTTGCTGTGATCTGTGGTCTGGCTGGAACCCATCAGAAATTTATTTAACATCAACATTTCTTAGTGTCTGACATCTCCACCATCATCATTGGTGATTTCAACATCTCTATTAATAGCTCACACTCTTATATATTCAAAAAAGCCCAAGAAGGGGGAAAGAAAAAGTTGTCTACAGTATGGCGCACAGAAATGTATATAGAAAATAAAAATCAATCTTTATTTGATATACATTAAAATGCCCCAACATGGGACATAGCCAGTGAAATAGAGGTTAAAAATAGAAAAAATAATAATATAAAGAATGTGAAGATAACTGAAATACGTGAAAAATAAAAATTAAATAAATCCCTTGCTGTGTGACTGTATTATTATTCCTGAGTCATTATATGGGTGAAACTCTGAGTCAAGATGTCACATATACATGCAGGTGTTGATTGTAAATAGTAATCCAACATCTGAAATATCAAGAAATAAATTGTTGTAATACACTTTTTTTTTAAAAATTGTCTATATTTACACCAAAGTCAGATTGCTTTACTCCTCAAAATGGCATCATTCAGTTAGAGTAAAGATTTAGAGGACAGACGTGATAAACTCATTGATACCACAGAATCATTGTTTGCTAAGAACTTGGACAGACAAGATCCCCAAACCAGAGATTGGTCAAATGATTTATATGCATTAAAATCTGCATTAATGAGACAGGGAAAAACCTGGTGGAATAAAACCACATTTGATAATTATTTGACCAATGATTTAATTCCTAGGGGATTAAGATTGAAGCTATTTCCCATGTTCGAATTAGCAAACAATGATCTAAAACAAGAATGGGAAAACACCTTAACACTCTGTTCCAGAAATTTAATGAAAATACTAATTAAACACGATGAAACCATACTAAATCAAACAACACGTGAAATATCAGAACTGGGAGAGAAGTTAAAACCTTTTGAATCCTTGGAGATTTTTCAACTAAGATATGAAAAATATAAAAAGGAAATAGAAAAATATGAGGAAGAAATAATACAGTGTAAACGAAGGAAACTTCAATGGGATAGGGATGATTATTCCCAAAACAAGATCTACAAATGGAACATACAGCCACAACGTACTAGGAGTTCCAATTACTCTACATCTGAAATAGATTCCTCTGAAGGAGAAAATTCAAGTGGCCTCTCCCTGGTTAAAAACTATAGGAGGGATTTTTTAGGCCAAACTCCCAAAGTAACAAGAACAACTTTGGAAATAGATGGCGGAAGATCAGGAGGGGCAAGAGGCGGAAGGAGGAAAAGGGATTTATTAGACTGGAGAGAGGAACCGAGAGAACAGAGGAAATATCGGAAATAAGGAATATAAAAGGCAATCCCAAATGATCAGAAAGATTCTTTAAGAGTCCTCAATCTTTCAGATAGGATTCTAGATAATGATTAACTATCAGTACTGAGTAAAGGACTCTCATTCTCTCCATGTCAAAATTTTGACAGATTTGAATCTGAGAAAGATTTACATCTTTTTGTTAGAAAAATCCTCCTTAAAAAATTCTTCTTAACTCAATCTCACAAAAGAGAACAGTATATGCTCTCGACTTATGATAGGAATACACTGCAGTCAGAGGATTGGGAAATGGTACAACTATTAGAAGATTTGGAACAAGATACTGACACCTTAAATCTAAATATGTGTGAACCATTTGATGCTACCAAACTCAAGAGGAAATCTCATTTCTTCCCAGAGAGTAAAATATGTCCAGCAGCTCAAGTATATCAACAATTAGTCTCTAAAGATCTAGACACAATTTACAGCCAGAAAAAAATATTTGTAGATAACATCACAAAAGGTGAGAGACGGGCCTTGAAACAAATTCATGAATGGCAGGACATAATTGTGAAGCCATCGGATAAAGGGGGCAATGTTGTCCTATGGCCCAAATGTATGTACATTGAAGAGTTGAATAAACAACTAAGTGACAAGAGCTGCTATAAACAACTGATCTTTAACCCAACTCAGACCTTCCTCAAACAATATAACCATCTGATCAACACAGCTTTTAAAAATGGCATAATTACAAAAAGAGATTTTGAGTTTTTGAAAATGGACAAACCAAAAACATCTACACTATACCTCCTGCCCAAAATACACAAGAACGAGCAAATACCACCAGGAAGACCGATAGTGTCAGGGGTAGGTAATCTATCTGAAAAAGCCAGTGTATTTGTAGACCAGCACCTACGTAAATTTGTTCTTACATTACCATCATATGTAAGAGACACAATGGATGTATTGGTCAAACTCCAAGACTTGACTGTGAACCCTGACATATGGTTAGTGTCATGTGACATTGAAAGTTTCTATACAAGTATTAACCATGAAAATGGAATACAAGCAATCAGATATTTCCTCAATATGGGAACATATAATGATTTTAGTGACTTTCTGACTAATTTCTTGAGGTTCATACTAACTAAAAACTATTTCATATGCAATGAGCACCACTACCTCCAGGTTAGGGGTACGGCAATGGGGACAGCTTGTGCCCCCACCTATGCCAACCTCTACCTGGGGTGGTGGGAGAAAGAAATGGTCTTTAATGAGTCCCATGAGAAATATACCAACAATATATTAATATACTTACGTTATATTGATGACATCCTGATACTATGGGAGGGTGATAAATTGCTATTGGACGAATTCATTACCATCTTGAACATCAATGACTTGAACCTGAGATTAACCTATACCATGAGTCAAAAGGAAATTCATTTCCTAGACTTGACCATCAAAATTGGGGATGAAGGTCAAATTATGACTGATATGTATAGGAAAACAACAGCTACCAATAGCATTCTACATTCAAGTAGAATTGGAAATAGCTAAAAAACCTCCCGGCTACTATCCGAGCTATTCCAAAGGGCGAATTACTTCGTACTAAACGTAACTGCTCCACTGTAGAATCTTTTGAGATCAGACAACGACAATTAAGTGAGAGACTCAAAGACAGGGGGTTTAGTAACAATGTAATTAAAAAATCGATTAAAGAGACCAGAAAATATTCCCGGAACTCATTACTGAAACCAAAAAACAAGAAAAAAGAAGAAGAAACACTTAGATTCATTGGAACTTTCAATGTCCACTGGAGAGAAATCAACAGTATTCTCCAGTATCCTATTCTTCAAACGGATACTGATCTAGCCACAATTTTACCTGCATGGATCCAAACCAGTTGGAGGAGATCACATAACATCAAAGATATACTCGTCCATAGTCATCTAGCTACGAGTAAGAAACCACTTTATAAAAAGAAGGGTTCATACAGTTGTGGTCACTGTAAAGCATGCAGGTACATGATTCCAACTAAATGGTTCTACGATAAGTATAACAGAAAATGGACTATTCCAAGTTACATTACCTGCACCACCATTGGAACAATGTACCATCTAGAATGTCCCTGTGGTAAAATTTATGTGGGAAAAACCTCCAGACCTCTTAAAGTAAGGATATTAGAACATATCTGCACAATTCGTAATGCTAATCAAGATTTAGCTAAATTTAAACATCTTACATCTGTAGCCAGACACTTTCATAAATATCATGAAAGTAATCCTAATACTCTGAAGGTCTTTGGTATGAAACATATTCAAATGGGGATCCGTGGAGGTAACTTAGATGAAGAACTTTTGAGGGCAGAGACTAAATTGATATTTTTAATGGACAGCTTACATCCCAATGGACTTAATGAATATAATAGCTACACCTCATTCCTATGATTCATAGTGAAGATATGAATCAATATGGAAACTAGAAGATTTCTTTCTTAATATATAACAAAAGTAAAATTTGATTCGTTAGTAGATTGCAACTTTTTGCACTAGATACCTCTCTAAAACATACTGAGTATGACAACTTTCCTCATATATTTCCTCTTCCTTCCTTTCTTCCCCCCTTTTTTTTTCTAACAATCAAGTCTTCTTGGTATATTGCAGACTTATAGGGTCTCTCTTCCTGATGGTTACTCTCAGATTTAAATTAATACTATTGAGTTATACAGAAACCTTTTTTGATATGATATGATTAACACGGATCTATGATAAATCCGATGGAATGTCTTCTTACTTATAAGGTTTTGGCATTAATTTTGATTCATCCCAGGATGCATAACTGCTGGCGATTAACACCAGAACCCTAGGACCCTGGGGGCTGGAGTGTGACGGTTGATAGTTACTTTTCCTGGCAGTCTCATTATCATTTTATCTTCATTCATAATATAATGAATTAATATAACTTAATATATAATATATTCTTATCTATTTATTTTTTCTTTTCCTTTCCCCTTCTTTCTTCCCCCTCTTCTTTATTGGGGGTGTCGCTGCTCTCCCTCCCCACCCCGAGTTTAAACATATCTCGGGTTTGGGAGGGTTGTCACCGACCCCCTCCCCCATTTATTCAATTGTTATTGTTTTATCCAACTTACAATTTATTATTTATTTTTCTTATATGGCTGAGGGACGGGTTACCTTACCCGGTCCCTCTGGCTTTGAGTTCATACTATCTTAGGGAAGGAGTAGATTCTGTCTATATTTCTGCTCCTTCGCTGCCAATTTTTCCTTAATACCATTTTCTTTTGAGGTTCCCGGGGGTTGTAGGTGATGGTTGGCAGTTACTTGTCCTGACATCACCATCATTATACTATTTTATTTTTATGTGTAATATAAGTAATATACATTTACTAATATATATATTTATCTCTTTGTCCCCCTTTCTCTCTTTTTTTCTGTTGAGGGTGCTGCTGCTCTCCTTCCCCAATCCGAGTTTAAATATATCTCTGGTTGTGGGGGGACTATCACCGACCCCCTCTTTCACTTATTCTGATACATTTTTATTTTTTATTTCATTATTTATATTTTTTTCCTGTAGCTGGAGGACGGGTCACGTTACCTGGTCTGTCCGGCTCTGAGTTTAAAGATATCTCAGGGAGGGATTAGATTTTTTTTGTGTCCCCGTTCCCCCACTGCAATTTTTCTTATTTTTATATTTTTTTTCCCCCATTTATCTTTTTCCCCCCCTTTTTCTTCACACTTCAACCAATTATTGTTTAAATTCACTTCACTTAGTTCCTCATAATTCTCACTTATGAATATATAATATAACCGGGAGATTTCACACGTATATTTATATATGTACACATACATATATGTATACACATATTACTCTTTATATATACTTGATCTTCGCATGCACGTGATATGCACTATTCACCATATCACTTTATTTATTCTACCTTATATTTATTTTCATTAACCACTCCTTTTTTTTCTTTACGGTTGACAGATGGGTTAACCTTGTTGGATTCGCTAAAGCTTTGAGTCTTTAGATATTATCTTTTTATATCTTCATATATATGACCATATTCACAAACCCCCCCTCCTTTTTCACAGGTACATGATATTCACCATATTTATTGATACATTTCTTATTTCCTATTCTCTTTTTTGTTCAATTACATTTCATCAATATATTGATTCTATTGATGTATTATTATATTCTGGGTTTGCACTGTATCTTACTTTTAACTTTTGTTAATATTATATGTCGGGATTACTATCTTTTCAATTATGATGCTGTCTAACGTTTGGACAAATACACCTATACTTACCAATTAGTATAATTACTTATGATGTTCCCCTTTCCTTTTATATTCATATTGCCTACCTGTAACCATAACATCTAATAACAAACATTTACCATCAATACGATATATCTGTAACCCTATTGGTAGAGTAATACACACCCACCATGAGGAGTGATTGCACTGCTTCTTATTTTTAACTTTTGTTAATAGTATATATCGGGATTACCATCTTCTTAATTATGATGCTTTCTATGTACTAACGTTTGGAGAAATACATCTATACTTACCAGTTAGTATAACTATTTATGATGTTCCCCCTTCTTCTTATATTCATATTGCCCATTTGTGGCTATAATACTTAATAATAAACATTTATCATTAACACGATATATCTGTAATCCTATTGGTAGATAATTACACACCCACTATGAGGAGTGTTTGAAACTAACTGTTTAATTGGATGAGAGACAGGACTGCTAACAATAATACTAAAGGGCCTTTGATTGGTCGGGAGAATCACGTGACCGGATAACAGATTTTGATTGGTTTGTGATTAGGAATATAGTGTGAGGCAGTAATAGCAATCGGCTTGCCTTGACAAAGCTGACTCACAGCGAAACGCGCGTTGGCACGCCCGCTGTGTGTACCACATGTGTTGTGAACTAAAGAAGTTATAATACCAATGTATGATGATATAATTAGTTTACACCATGTTATCCTATGATAAAATGAGTCACGCGGTTATGTAGAAACTCTGTTGTCAATTGAAACCCACACCTGTCAAGATTGTATCCATGTGAAGAAACATTTGTAGCACAGCTACCATATCAGCAATTTATTCAATCACAGTATGATACAATCACAGTATGATTTGTATGCTAGCTCACCATATATTAGTAATAGATCTGAAGGGTACTCACAATGCATAAGAGACCTTATGAATATACCTATGTTTGAGATGAGCTTAGCTTACAGTGGGATTTCACCCACATTGTGGTTAATTTGATGTCACTATTCTGCAAGAATATTGTGAATTAATTTCATTAAATCTCTACTTATTCCAATTAATATTGCTCTCATGAGGTCTATAACCAATTAATAGACACAATATATAATTACATCAACAGTGGAGCGATTCACAGTGAATAACTATATAGTGGCAATAAGCACACATGTTATATAATATGCATTAATTGGATAAAATATTATGTTGAGATAGTAAGTGAATAATAAAATCTTCCATAATATAATAATTGAGATTTCTCAATTTGCCTGTACATCAGGACAAAGACATAAAGATTTTTTTCACTTACCTAATGTCCAATTAAAATTATTTACAATCAACACCTGCATGTATATGTGACATCTTGACTCAGAGTTTCACCCATATAATGACTCAGGAATAATAATACAGTCACACAGCAAGGGATTTATTTAATTTTTATTTTTCACGTATTTCAGTTATCTTCACATTCTTTATATTATTATTTTTTCTATTTTTAACCTCTATTTCGCTGGCTATGTCCCATGTTGGGGCATTTTAATGTATATCCAATAAAGATTGATTTTTATTTTCTATATACATTTCGTGCGCCATACTGTAGACAACTTTTTCTTTCCCCCTTCTTGGGGTTTTTTGAATATATACGTGTATTTGTCTCTTGGCAGCACCCCTCACCTACCAAATCATTGGAGGGTTATCCATAATATTATTGTGTGCAGATGTCTATGTTCCTTTGTATTATCTTATAGCTCACACTCTTCTAGTGTCTCCAAACTGCTCTCTCTAATCTCTTATTTTGACCATTCCCAGTGGACTGACTCTCTCACTCATGCTGATGACCACTCGCTTGATCTTGTATTCATTACACCAGAGTTTCCCAAACTACACCCTAACACTCCAGGTTTTAAGGATATCCATGCTTGAGCACAGGTGACTTAATTAATACCCAAGTCAATTTGATTTAACCATCTGGACTCAAGCATGGATATCCTTAAAACTTGGTAGTGGTGAAGTTTGGGAAACTCTCACTATATGCTCAGTTTCTTCTTAAGGATCCTTTCCCTCTCTAAGATCACAAGATCTGAATTCTCCATGACTTTAAGCTCTCTGGTTTTGAACTTTACCAAAATATTTCAACAGCCTTCCATCTCTCTGCAACAACTTCTCTCACCAGTTTCTACATTCACATCCCCTGATCTTGCTGTACCACATGTGACACCCACCTCTGTTATCCAGAATTTCAGGTAGGTTCCTTCAAACATAACAGGTTCTTTCTTCCTTGGCAGAGAGGTGAAGGTAACCTGACCCCAGACCCAAGAATCACACAGGTTAATAAAGGAAAATTCAGTTTTATTTGACTGGATCGCTTCCTAAGTAATAAAACCTGTTTGCTGTAAATACAGTTAGAATGTAATAGGTTTATTAAACATTAAAACACACATTCTAGATGATACCAAAATATGCACAAGAAATTACAGTAAATACAATTTAATATCAAAGTTAAGCAGTAACATACTTCTATATGTATTCTTAATATTACTATCACCAAAAGCTTCCCCTAATGACTCTGAATTTACATGAAGCAACAATTTTAATTTACCTTCCCACACATTCTAATTAACCATGATGAGTCTCTATGCGCATGGCCATGGTACAATGGTGCACTTATTCATTACTATGGAGGTGATTGAATAGTAGAATCCAGTTTGCTCATTACAGTAGGTAGTAATTCAGCATTAGGTGACTGTAGTTGTCAGCTGAGGGTATTCCTGGCATTACTAGTTAGAGCTGTATATGCTGCCTGTATGAGTACATGGAAGAGCATAAAACCCTGTCAGTATCCAAACCTGGAAGTGACGTGGGTGAGGGCGGAAGTGTAGATTTCTGCCCACACTTTCCAAAAAAATAAGAAAGTTGGCCCCTTATGGGCTCGTTTTGATTGCCATGCTGCGGGAACGGTGGCTCGCTAAGAAAATATATTCCCCCTCTATGCCCACTTGGATGGTAGGGAATGATGTTGGACACTGGCAGATGACATCATCGTACATCTACGGAAGGGGATCTATTTCTACCCTTAGGTACATAGCCTGCCAGCCATTACTGTCTGTCCTCAGTGTTATCAGCTGAGGGTATTCCTGGCATTACTGGTTAGAGCTGTATGCTGCCTATTTAAGTACAGAGCCTGTCAGCCATTATTGTATGTCCTCAGTTTTGTCACAGGAGTACTTAGTTTGTGGTAAATGCCAGTGCTGCATATGTACCCTCTGTCACAAGTGGCAGCCTGACTCTCTGTCACTAACTGTGAGGGGTGCAGGGCATTATTATCATCACAGACCTGATCCTCCTAAATCTGTCAGGTCCTGCTCCCACTCCTGGGAATCTCCATCCTCTGTCAGCTCAGTGCTCTCTGGCTGTCATCTCTCAGGGCTGTGCATAGGTAGTTCCTTCCACTTCCTCTCTCTCTCATGGCAGTCTTGAGGCTCCTCCCTCCTCCCCCACAGTTGCATCAGGTGTCTGTGTATGTGTGTGGGGGAAGGGGTTAGTCTGGCGTGTGACTCCCCTGTTCCTTCAAGAAAGCAGTTTATCATTTATATTTATGCTTTAATATAAAGTGATGCCTTGTTGTAGGGGTATCACACACATCTAAACCAAACACTAGAAACAGCCCTTGATGAAGCAGCTCCAGGGGGGTAAATTTACTAAAGTTAATTTTTATGAATCACTGAAATCTCCTGAGATCGAATTGAACTTGAACAGCAAAATCCCTTAGCAAATCTCAAATTTGCTAAGAATGGATTTTGCTTTCAATTTTCAACTGAAATTCACTCTTGTTTCAGTTTAAGAAGGGATTTGCGGTTTGATTTTGCATGTTCATGTCCAAACTGAACAGCAAAATCCACTCCAAAATGAACTTCAAAGCCCCAAATGAATAGAATTGCTTCATGCTTTTGTTTTTAACATGAGCAGTTTGCTTTGACACAGATACATGCATACATCAGTGAGATGCATGCATGTATCTTACTGTAAAAAGATTTTAAAGAGATAATGTTTAAAAAAAAATGACATGGGGTCCCCCCTCAAACAGAACCAGCCCCAGACTATTCCTAGCCTGTCCTGGCTGTGTAAGTACAGGGAAAAAATTGCATAGGGTTCCCATGTACTTAGCAAAACCAGCACTGGGCTCTGATCCAGTCCTGGTTCAGAAATGACAGGGGAAAAAATGAGTAGGGTTCCCCTGTAATTTCCACAACCAGCACCAGACCCTTTCTAGCGGAGGGTAATGTCACAGCCAGGGAAACCCTATTTTGGGTTCCCCAGCTGAAACATTACTCCTGGCCACTAGTCAGCCCAGGCCGGGGATCCCTGGGGAGTTGGGGACCCCCAATAAAGGGGCCTCTCTCTCCAGGGCACCTGAGGCCTAGGCTGACTAGTGGTCGGGTAATGTTCATTGGCTGAGAGAGGTGGGGGCTGACCTCTCTCAACCAATGAACGCTCAGACACAGCCTTACAAAAGGGAAAAGCCACATCTGAGCTCTTCATTCAGGAGGTAACAACCATCGTGGTTGTTACCTGTTGCGTGGCTTGGCTTTTCTAATTTTTTTATTTTATGAAGCTTTTACAGGTGAACTACATGTACCAGCGAGCCCTTAATGCCCCGCATGCTGGTACTTGTGGTTCTCCAAGTACCAGCTTGCGGGGGAGGCTTGCTGGTACCTGCAGTTCTACATGTAAAAACAATGTTTACTATTCTTTTTTTACACTATACTTACACTATCAACCCACCACCTACCACCCATGGGTGGCGACAATAGCCCAGGGCTATCAGCCTAGGCCTGGGGTGCCCTGGAAAGGAAGACCCCTTTATTGGGGTGGTCCACAACTCCCCAGGGATTTCTGGCCTGTGCTGATTAGCAGTCAGGAGTAATGTTTCGGCTGGGTAACCCGGTGATAGGGTTTCCCTGGCTGTGACAATTACCCCCTCACTAGAAATGGTACGGTGCTTGTTGTGGAAATACTACGCATCTTTTCCCCTGTAATTCCAAAACCAGGACCGAATCAGAGCCTGGTGCTGTTTGTGCTAAGTACAGGGGAACCCTACACAATTTTTTCCTTGTACTTACACAATCAGGACTAGCTATGAAAAGTCCGGGGCTGGTTGTGTTTTTAGGGGGGGACCCTCACCTAATTTTTTTAAACATTAACTCTTTACAAGCTTGTTACAGTAAGATACATGCATGCATTTCACTGATGTATGCATGTATATGTGGGAAATCAATCTGATCTTGCTGAAAACAAATGCATGAAGTTCTTCTATTCATTTGGGGATTTGCAGTTTGAGTTTGATTTAGTTTTTCATTTGATTTACAAAGCAAATGTTAGTAAATTAAGGGATCCTATTGTCCTCTATGGGAAAACATTAATGTTTTTTAGAAATTCAATTTCATTTCAAATTCCTTTTTCTGTTGAAATTGACATTCGATTTGGCCTTTAGTAAATCCCTTCATAAAAAATTCGAACCAAAATCGAATGCAAAATCAAACAGAAAACAAAATCAAACCATAGTAAATATACCCCCAGGTACTCTTCAGACTCCATGTTGGCTTTGATGTCAGTCATGCCATAAAGTAGAATGTTGTTGGCAGAAATGTCATACTCGTAATGACTTCTTCAGATAAATAACTGCCAAAATCAACTAGATCTGAATGACTGGGCTTGCCCACGCAGGTCATATAAACATACAAACATTATGAATACCCTTATTGCTATCATGACACCCCAGACATTACAGATCAGCTCAGTATATTCTATGCCAACAATAAGATTCACCTTGAATATTTGTGACAGATTTGCTAAACTACATAAAATTCCCATCCCCTTTTACCCCAATATGGAGACATATGATCTGTCATCTTGGAAATGTTACTAACTACTGTATGCTTTACTCTGGATCCAAATGGATATCAGCTGATTATTTCACATTATGGTGGAGATGTACTAAGCCTTATAGGGGGTAATTCAATTCAGTGCGATGATGAATAGTCGCAGGAGGGAGTTCCCACAGCTATTCAATTCACTGTGGTGTTTGGTCAGGCTAAAGAAATCCGACAAAAGTGCTGGGCACGCAGCTGCTTGCCGGCTTAGCATGCAGCTAACAACCACACTGACGGCAATTTATTCGGAGAATGACGGTTCTCGCGACTAAACACCCAGATTAAGTCATGAGAACCAGCATTCTCTGACTTAACCAATTCCTGACCAGGCAAACAGTGTGGTGTATTGAATATCTCTGGGAGCTCCGTTCTGCGGCTATTCATCCTCGCACTGAATTGAATTCCCCCCATAGAGAGATAAAGTGGAGAGAGATAAAGTACCAACCGATCAGCTCCGACACTTTACAGGCTGTGTTTGAAAAAATGACAGGAGATGATTGGTTGGTCCTTTATCTCTGTCCACCTTATCGCTCTCTAAGGCTTAGTACATCTCACCCTATGGGAGAATTTTTTTCCAAATTAATTCTAGACCATATGTGAGAAATGTGAAATTCCACCTTCAGTACCTAAAGATTAAGGGAAAAATCTAAGTTAAAAGTAAGGGCCTAATTCAGAAATTAACATAAACATGCGCAATGGATCTGGCAGGCTTAGGGACCGACGCATGTGCACAAACATCGGCAGTAGAACGCATGTGCACAAACATCGGCAGTAGAGCGCATGTGCAGAGGTACTGGCTTCTAGGAACTGCATTGGCTGCAGCCCCTAGATGCCGGGTAGTGCAGACAGGGGAGTGGCTTCCTATTGGAAGCACTCTCTGTGCTAATCTCATTCCAGATTGGCAGTTCTAGGGGGAGAAAACACCTGGGACTGGCTGTCCTGTGTGTGATTAGCAGATTGTGCTTCCATGGGAAGTAACTGACAGTGCAGCCATTGCATGGACTGCAACTGGCTCACTGGAGGTGGCAGATTCTACTTGGGTGGGTAACCCTGCATCCTTTGGATTAAATCTGCCACTGCACACCCATCTTTTTTTAATCTTCTCCATACCCATTTACCACAATACAACAGAACAGCATACATTACCAATTCAGCTATAGGGTAGAAATGACTACGGAAATTAAGACTTTGGGCCTGATTCAGAGCCGCTCGCTGCGGCGAGCGCTTGCTCTGAATCAGGGCATGTTTTTTTTTTTCTCCAGGCTACTCACAAAGCTGTGGGTGACCACCCACAGCTTATGCGAGCGGGGTGGAGACCGTCGCAATTATCGCGACCATCGGGCTTGCAACGAGACCCTGTTGTATGGTCTCGGCTCCCGCAAGCTTGAGTGGACTTCTAGTGATGTCAGTAGGTCCGCCCTCAAATGCGTTTGCCTAACCGCCCCCCCCTTTCACACCTCTAAAAAGGGCCGAGCTGTCACTAAATCATCGACAGCCTCCCCGTCTTGTAGCGAGCCCCGGAGCAACTGAACTTCTGTCGCTCGCCGGGGCTTGCGCATGCACACGCCGGACGTGGCGCATGCGCAGACCAGAAACATCGAGCCGCTTGCGAGCACTATGAGCTTGCGAGCGGCTCTGAATGAGGCCCTTTGTTTCCTCTTACCCCTAAGTTGGTCTAAAATAAAAAACAACATCCACTACTGTATACAGGTTTATTTATTTTTTTATATTCTTTGACATCAGATTTTGTATTTTGTTGTTGGTGTACCTGTTATAAATATAAAAAAAAATAATTACAGACAGGCAGCAAAAATGATACATACTGTATGTTGAATTACAGAACCTCAAATCAATATTTCCAGACTTCAACATATACAGTTTAGAGGACATGATAGGACAATTCAGGTATATCAAAAGTAATATAGAAATTCAGGAAGACAATGTTAAGACTGAAAGCTAAGTGATCTATAGTAAGTGGTGGTGGGAATTAATACAGTAAATTCATTTATGAAAGCATGGGATAAACCTATTTCTTTTGCTGGGACGTGCAGTCAGGGTAGGCCCTCCCCTGTCATATTCCTGAGATTTGACATAAAAATTATTAGAATAATACGAAGATATTTATAACTTATAAACATCGTCTTTGTTTATTGTAATAATTGTTATAGTTAACACTGACCAGCTCTGTGGAGCTCCCTGGGACTGTAGGGAGACAAGAGATACGGCAGCAACAGTTCAGCCTCGCTTCTGTATAGTCAGGCACTGCTTGCAGAGCTGGGGCAGAGCCACACCACGTGCAGTAAGCTGCACAGAAAGAGAACTACCAGAGGCATGCCTCTGAGTATGGGGGTGTGCCTTGAGTACTGATGGACATCTTGGATGAGTCATGTGACCAGGAAGTGCACTGCAGTGTTTAGAGATCTGAGTTCAGTCAGCAGCAGTAAGAGAAGACACAGTGATGGAGGTAGGAGAATCAATGGACACTGAAGCTTATTGTATTGAAAGGAAAAATCAATGGAAGCTCTAAATGTTTCTAGACAGGAAAAGTATCTGGTGGCCACAACTGGGCAGTTATTGAATAAGATATGGTCTCTACTGATACATGATCAGTTAGTTGTCCATTCTTTTTGCTGGGTATTATCTCAGCCATCCAATGTTTCATTTGTTGGCTAGCGCTTCTGTAAGTCAGATTTTTTCCCATCCGAACCACTGCACACTTTGTTACATCAAGCTTTATGATGCTTACATATAGAAAAAATTGTTTTTGCTTTAAATTCAGTACAATAGAAAAGAAAAGAGAACTCTGCAATAGTCCAATCTTAATGCTTATGTCATAAAATGTTATTTTAGGAGAAAAGGTATGGTCCATCAAAGGCAGTCATTGTAAACTGGGAAAACTGTAAGTCTGTGCTTTGCTGTTCATCCATCAGCTCTGAAAAAGGCTTGTACCCAACTGCTACAGATGATGCTGGGTACTCATCATTTGCATAGTTGGAAAAATATATAGATTGGGTAACATCGTTATCAATCAGTTCACTTTCTGGTCTGCTAATCTGTTCTTTATCTTCATTATAGTGGGTGGAGTCCTTTGAGATCTGTGGTGTCCACCTATTCAAAACAAAAACAAAAATGTCACAGAGGAGCTGTAAATGTGGTACTTTCAAAACGAACAATACATATAAACAAACAACAAAATTCATAATAATACAAAAGTTGAATAACATGTATTCTAAAAAATAGACAGCAGTGATAAGGAACGTTCCCTGGATGCCTACTCTACATGAAGGTGCATGCATGCAGTGAACTCTAGCTAGGAGGTCACAAATTACTGTCTCTCAGACGTATCCCAGCATGATATGGAAAATATTGGTACTGCTAGGAAGCATAGCAGTAATCTCATGTACTGATATCTATACTTCTAATAAACTATGGAGACAAAAAAAAAATATTCAGAATTTTTGTTTGTCTGTCTGTTCTGGCATCACGCAAAAACTATGGGATTAATTTGGATTGCGTTTTCCATATTGCATAGCTTAGTCACCTAGAAAGAAACTGCGGTATGCATTATCTCAATGTGACATCAGGGAGAGGAGCAATAAATGAAAAACTAGATGCTTGAAACTCGGCGTGTGCAGTGTGCAGGCTCTGCAAGCCAAAAATGACTAGATGTATAAAAATATAATTTTTTGGGACAAATATACTTTTAGGGACAGTTTATGAACTATGGAGACAAAATAAAAATTGTGATTTGCACAGGTTCCTCAATTCCAAAATGACTTTGGGGTAAATTTACTAAAAATCAAGTCTGATCAGGTTTTTTTTTCACCTCCCCTGAGATCCCCGGCTTGGGCTGACCGGGTTGGGGTGTGAATGCTTTGGCCATGGAGACCCGGAGATAATGTCTCCTGGCTGTGACATTACACCCTGGTCATTTTGGGTCTGGTGCTGGTTTTAAATATAGGGGGATCCCTACGCATTTTTTTCCCCTATATT
This sequence comes from Taudactylus pleione, assembly GCA_031769625.1. NCBI lineage: Eukaryota > Metazoa > Chordata > Amphibia > Anura > Myobatrachidae > Taudactylus > Taudactylus pleione. The sequence goes on from JAUIMM010000550.1 coordinate 3,217,684, forward strand.
TAAAACTAGGACTGGCCCTGCAGCCAGGTGCTGGTTCCTAAATTACTGTGGAATCCAACACGTTTTTTTCCCGTAATTTTAGGAAACCAGGACTGGCTGAGCAGTCCGGGGCTGGTTATGCTTTTGGAGGGGAGCCCACATATATATATTTTTTTTATTTAACCATTTTTTTACTATTTACAGGCAGGAACATACAGGATCACACTGATCTGTGTATGTTTCTGCCAAACTTGCAGCTCACAGGCACAAATTTTTACAGGAGTGTTGTCCGTTCTCATGAGAGTTTATAAACTTTCATCTTAGTAAATTCCCGAATCCTATCTTCACTAGTGAAAAGTTACTCGAGTTTAGCCGATGGTGAAGTGAAGAGAGTTTGCTAACTCTCCAGTATTTTCCCATAGTAAAGAAGATTTCTCTCCTGAGTTTGTCATTAGCAAATTTGCGAGTGGAAAAAATGCCCAAACTCTCCAATTTACCCCTATATGTATACACATATACAATATATACATATATTGCATATATAAATACATATATATATATATATATATATATATATATGAAACCAGGTTCCGGCACTCATGAGGACGATACATAGTTGCTGATCCGGGTGCCATCCATAGTGTGTTTCAGGGTCCAGAAACACGCTAACACATACACAGTCCAATGGCGGCACTCCGTAGAAAAAATCACTCAACAAACTGAACTTGCAGCAACGTTTCAGCGCCTTTAATAGCGCTTTTGTCCAGCCATAGATACAAATGAACCAACACTTAACATGTTTAAATACCTCACCCCTCTAATGTGACATCCTCTAGTCTCCACGTGCAAACCGCAAACAAGCAGTCGCACCGGAAGCTGCATCACTCGATCACGTGTCATTTTAATAATATTTAGAATGTATTTTGCACGACCATGTAGGTCTGTCACTGATGGTTGTTTGCCATATTGGCATGATTCACAACTGTTTTTATTTGTCTCTTGTTCTAACAATGTGTTTATGTATCAAATGTGTTTAGTGCACACTTAAGGTTTAGTGTAACAATGTTCAGCTGAAATTAAATGGTTGTTGACATGTTACCATGGTAACACGTGATCGAGTGATGCAGCTTCCGGTGCGACTGCTTGTTTGCGGTTTGCACGTGAAGACTAGAGGATGTCACATTAGAGGGGTGAGGTATTTAAACATGTTAAGTGTTGGTTCATTTATATCTATGGCTTGACAAAAGCGCTATTAAAGGCGCTGAAACTTTGCTGCAAGTTCAGTTTGTTGAGTAATTTATTCTACGGAGTGCCGCCATTGGACTGTGTATATATATATTATATATATATATATATATATATGTATATATACCTCAAGATCTATTTTGCAGGAAGATCCAACTATATTTTAAGCACTAATCAGGCAGCTTATCTTGACTCACGATGTTGCAGTATACATGTCAATCCAGTAGACGGCGCACCAAGATAAATACTACATATCATAGTCACTGCTCATGTTACTTGCAATCTTTCAGTGTTACTGTAGGTTAAGTACTGTAGCAACAGATTTGGGATCTGCAAGATAGTGCAGCTTTACTTACAACGCACAGTATTGCACTGGAAGTTTGTGTTCTGATCAAGATTCTGCAGAACTTGACTCCACCCAAGTTATGCAACGGAACCCGACTTAAAGTCACTGATCTACACAGGAACCTAATTGAGGCAGAAATTCTAACGGGATCTGGTGCAGGTGAGACTTGTGTTTATACCACATATACCCCTTATCCTTGGTAGCTTTACATGGCTTGCTCACTAGTTAGTAGCCCCAAGCATCTATTTGTGTTAATCCCAGAAGGAAAAGCTGCAAATACAAAGACATTTTGTGATCAATGACTACAATATAAAATATACATCATAATATTAGATGCCAATACTGTCTTTGTAAAATTAGTTCCACTGAGCAATAATAGACATCCACGCATGCGAAGCTGCGGGCAAACACTAGTGTCTAATATCTGCTAATCTTCAGACCACCAAATGATATGCAACAAATCTTTTCTATTTTTTACTTACTCCGGTGGTAAAACATTTGCACATTTGACATATAATGATGGAATGTCTCTAATGTTTGTGGAGCTTCCATGTGGGATTCATCACATAAATCGATATTGTCAGGTTGGCCTGTATGTTCAGGCAATGAACGACATCTTCAACGACCCGCGGGAGCGAGCATCGTTAGTCGTTCACTACATACACACTGGACGATAATGGACACGATGAACGATAACGATATCATTTTCGTTCAAATCGTCAGATTTATTGTCTAGTGTGTACGCGGCTTAAGGTGCCCATCTACTAGTAGATCAGGTAAAGACAGTACGAATACGACACTGTAATCGTACCATCGTTCCCCTAGGGGGTGCAGTGCCTACAGTGAACGATTAATCGTTCAGTGTAGGCACATCAAACATCCCCGAACATAGCCAAGCTGTCGTTATTGGCAGATCAGCCTGCATGTTCGGCCTATGATTGATGTCGGAAACGACCAGTGGGAGCGCACATCACTGGTCGTTTCCGACATTTGGATGCACGATTTTAGGGCCGATTAATGAGCGATTGCACGATTACGATGTCGTAATCGTGCAATCGTACAGTGTAATTAGCAAGTGGATGGGCACCTTTATGATAAAGCAAATCTTTGAGAGAGATAGTACCAACCAATCAGCTTCTAACTGTCATTTTACAGGTTGTGCTAGAATATTGACAGAAGCAGATTGGTTAATACTTTATCTCTCAAGATGTAATTAATATCCCCCTTATGTTACACAATCGGGAAAAAGCAGAAATGAATACTTTCATGTGAGAGAGTGTTTTGCAATGGCAGCCATATATACATTTAGGCAGAGTTATAAGAGAACATTATGGAAAAATGAAATCGGCTTCATGTAAAAAGGTAGAACGTTTTACAAAAATAATAAATAAATGTAAAATATCTGTGTGGGATTGATTCTTTTAGAGTATTGTGGGTATGTCTAGCTGGGTCACACAGCTCCCGTATACTTACATCAATACTTTGTTATAAGGCACCACATACAGATGATCTTCATAAGGTAAACTTGATCCGTTCTGTAAAGTTAAACAATGAATCAGTAACCTATTGTGTACATATATTATAACTTAAATAATAGACATTGGGGACCTCATTCAGAGTCTCTCGCTAGCGCTGTGCTCTCGCAAGCGGCCCGTTGGTTTGCATGCGCACGCTTCGTTCTGAGGGTGCGCGAACTACTCTGTGCGATCACAGGCCGCTCGCTCGCCCAGCAAAGACAGCCAAGTGAAATGAGTGACAGGAGAGGCCGTTTGTGGGTGGTAACAGGGGCAGGACACTAATAACGGGGGTGTGGAGGTGCGAACACAGGTGTGCCTGAGTGTTTCAACACCGTTTTAGAGACGTGCATAATTAACGCACAGCGTCATAGTACACGTCACATGCCTGTTTTTTACACTGAAGTCCTTGCAGTGCTTGTGGTAGGGTAAGGCAACCACAAGCGCTGCGATCGCTTCCGATTATCCTCGATGTACCAATGTTTTAATACACTTCCTGGAGATGCCGTGTGCTGGTGGGCGGCTCTGCCTGTGCGATTGGGCGTATGCTGGCCACTCGCTAAGACATGGTGGGCGTGCTTATGCCTTGGCGAGCGATCGCTTCCCGTGGCGTCACTTTGACAAATTTGTATACGCTGGAGGCGAGCGATCGCATCTAGCGAGAGACTCTGAATGAGGTCCTGAGTGTGTAACCAGGACTGCCGACAGCTCTGCCGGGCCCCGGTAATGGGAGGGGGCATGGCCAATTCGGGGAGGTGTGGCCAGACCCCCTCCTTGTATAATAGAAAAAATATAATATGTTTGCGGCCATTAAGCAGGCATGCGCTGCACATGAGGGCGCTGGTGGGAGGGGGGTTGAGTTGTCACATCCTCCAGTAAAGGGGGGGGCTGCAGGACACGGACCCCCACCAGGCCCCCCCAACAGGCCTGGTTCCAAGTAAAAAGTACTCCCCCCCCCCAGCGCCCCTGTGTATAGCACAAACATTTATAACAAAATAAAGCACTTACATTATGTAACTTGGGAAATTATGAAATCTGACTTGACACACTTAGTATACATGGCAGATATAATATGTTGATTGCCAGCATGTGCACAACTACAAGTCCCAGCATGTTGGTAGCTCTGCAGTGCATTCTGTGACTTGTAGTTCCACCTGTTGACAGAGCCTATGCTTACAGCATTTCATTATGAATCTGGGCTCCGCTAATGTAATACGCAGGATGCCAGCATTCTGACCATTTTCCTGGTACCCACGTTGCAGTGTTTGTACGCACCCCATAGAGGAGCACAGGAATATCTGTGTGGTTGCATTATTGCAGCCACACATTGGACCTGATTCTGAGTAAGATCTCTTAGCACAGATGAAAATGGCAGGTTTCTGTAAACAGCGCATGCACAGACGCAAGTTTATGCGGTTTTATGTAGAGTACAGTATGTCCATTTTATTCTGAGGAGAGAACTTGGCCGGATCTGTCTTTCCTCCAAATAGGGCGTTTCAGGGCAGGAACACCAATGTGATCGCACCAATGTGATCGCACAGAACCACTCTGACTTGTGTGTGTGTGTCGTGGGCTCCGTGCTATTCTGAGTCCTGCATTCAGGGAAGCGAAGCCTGTTGCTGATTGCATGGGGCCAGCGTAAAGTCAATGGGCGACACAGGTTTCCGCTTGCACACGCACGATCACCCGCATTAGTGGTACAGATACTCTTATTAGTGTAAGGTAGTAAATCAGACTTACTCAGCTGCCGGCAACTACATTCCTACTAACTGAATTACTCTATATTTGTTTCTGACTCCATTTTTTACCCATTCTAGAACCGCATATATGACGTGTCAGTAACAGTACTGCATATTTAACGTGCCAGTAGCAGAACCGCGTATATGAGGTGTCAGTAACAGAACTGTGTATATGACGTATCAGTATCAGTACTGCATATTTAACGTGCCAGTAACAGAAACGCGTATATGACGTGTCAGTAACAGAACTGCGTATATGACGTGTCAGTAACAGAACCGCATACATGACGTGTCAGTAACAGAACTGTGTATATGACGTATCATTAACAGTACTGCATATTTAACGTGCCAGTAACAGAACCGCGTATATGATGTGTCAGTAACAGAACTGCGTATATGAGGTGTCAGTAACAGAACCGCATATATGACGTGTCAGTAACGGAACTGCGTATTTAACGTGCCAGTAGCAGAACCGTGTATATGACATGTCAGTAACAGAACCGCGTATATGACGTGTCAGTAACAGAACTGCGTATTTAACGTGCCAGTAGCAGAACCGCGTATATGACATGTCAGTAACAGAACCGCGTATATGAGGTGTCAGTAACAGAACTGCGTATATGACGTGTCAGTAACAGACCGCGTATATGATGTGTTAGTAACAGAACTGCGTATTTAACGTGCCAGTAACAGAACCTCGTATATGACGTTCAGTAACAGAACCGTGTATATGACGTGTCAGTAACAGAACCGCGTATATGACGTGTCAGTAACAGAACTGGGTATTTAATGTGCCAGTAACAGAACCACGTATATGACGTGTCAGTAACAGAACTGCGTCTATGACGTGCCAGTAACAGAACCGCGTATATGACGTTTCAGTAACAGAACTGCATATATGACGTGTCAGTAACAGAACTGTGTATATGATGTTTCAGTAACAGAACTGCGTATATGATGTGTCAGTAACAGTACTGCGTATATGACGTGTCAGTAACAGAACCGCGTATATGACGTGTCGGTAACAGAACTGCATATATGACGTGTCAGTAACAGAACTGCGTATATGATGTTTCAGTAACAGAACTGCGTATATGATGTGTCAGTAACAGTACTGCGTATATGACGTGTCAGTAACAGAACCGCGTATATGATGTGCCAGTAACAGAACCGTGTATATGATGTGCCAGTAACAGAACTGGGTATATGAGGTGTCAGTAACAGAACTGGGTATATGACTTGTCAGTAACAGAACTGTGTATATGGTGTGTCAGTAACAGAACTGTGTATATGATGTGTCAGTAACAGAACTGCATATATGATGTGCCAGTAACAGAACCCATGTATATGATGTGCCAGTAACAGAACCGTGTATATGACGTGTCAGTAACAGAACTGCGTATATATATGACGTGCCAGTAACAGAACCGCGTATATATGACGTATCAGTAACAGAACTGCGTATATGATGTGCCAGTAACAGAACCCGTGTATATGATGTGCCAGTAATAGCACCGCGTATATGATGTATCAGTAACAGAGCTACGTATATGATAAAGTCAGAAAAGTTTTGTAAATTTCAGCCAAAAGAATATTGGATATTTGCCACCCTGTTGTATTATCAGTGCAAAGGCCAAGGTATAACTCCATAGACGGTGGCTCCATACTGTCCTATGTGATGGTCACACTCATTAATACATCATATCTATATAACTTGAAGCTTGTGGCTCTATGTTTATATAATTAGGCCTACAGCCGGCCTCACCTTTTTTCCATTTTCATTTTGAAAACCTCCGATGATGGAACTCTTGTTTGGGTTTGGGATTCTATCCTCCCACTGCTTCTTATATCTGTAATACAATACTAGATTAATATAGGACCTAAAGCCTGGTTTGCAAAATGTCCCCATATCATTACTACTATCTTGAAATGTAAAGCCATCAACACATACCATGTAATGTTGGCAACATGTGACACCAAACTGAACCTGATGGCCGCTAGTAGACTGAACAATAAATCAGGTACTGTATGCTAATAAATGCAGCCAGAAGATAACCGCTATCAGTCTGTTTGCCCAGTGATGTTCCATCTACAGTAACACACCCAAGTGAGGCAAGAGCCGGTCTGGCCACTATGCCCTGGCTTTGAATGGTTGGATCTCAACTAGTTTGGCCACATGTGTTGGTCCCAAGAGTGGCATCACTGCCATTATACATTCATCGTGTACACAGGAGAAATAGGAATCATTGATTGAACTGTTAAAAAGCAATTTATACAGAAACATAACCCCCTAGGCTGTCATGGAATAGTGTCCATATTACACCAGCATTTCCAGCTATGTATTTTATCATACAAGCACCAGGAATCCTGGCAACTGGAGGAAATAATGAATTGTGGGCAATTGTCAATCATGTATCAGCTGCAAAATGTCCATTTAGCCAAAGACAGTTGGAGTCAATTAGAGAGTTTTTCTGTGGTCATAGGGGGCGATTCAGTTGTTTTGTGGGTGGTGATAATTATTGGACCCCCAGTGTTGCACTTCAATTGTTCTTGCTCGCCCATTAATTATAGAGGTCATTCATTAATTATCACAGTCATCACGCCCTATTAGATCGGGTTTAGCCATGTAAAATGGCTAAATCCATCGAACGTCATGGTTGGGGCACCCAAACTGCTGTTAACCATGGGTTTATCGCACATTTTTGCTCGCAACCTCCTGCGGGTGCGAGCAGAAATGCCGCCACCACTGGCTATCGCGTCTGAACAGAGCATGAATTTAATTTCTCAGTTGAGCACCTAATACAGGGTAACCGTCCAAAAAACAATTGAATCACCCCCACAGACTACTTGCATGTTATACAGCACTTGCTGACCTTTTGTAAAACTTGCCATGTATACATGAAAATGCAGCATACTCACCTTATCAAAACTTTACATACATAAAGGCCGCCCATTATAAGGATGATGACACAGACTGGAATTAGGATGTACAGTAAAAGGAGATTTGGGGCTAGAAAAAAAGCAAAACAAATCACATTTTTTACTTTTTAAACTGAATATATGTTCCTGCACGTGAGAAACATACGGCACATGCTCTCCATGAAATAATAGAACATACTGCATCATTTTGTTCACAGAGGTAATTATCAAAAGACTTCAGAGCTGATTCAGAGCTGAACGCAATGCCAATAGCTAGCAGATCAAGCGATTGTTTGCCATTGTGAACGATTGCAAGCCGCACTGTGCACGATTGTAAGCCGCACTGTGCACGATTGTAAGCCACACTGTGCACGATTGTAAACCGCACTGTGCACGATTGTAAGCCGCACTGTGCACGATTGTAAGCCGCACTGTGTAAGCGCACTTATTGTTTTTTAACCATGCTCGAACAAAGGGCTCAATTGCAAAGTGAGTGACAGGTAACGGGGGTTGGCTAGGCAAACAAAGGGTTGTTTGACCACTTAAACGCCGTTTCGTGGGCGTGCATAAATTAGCCATGCTAATTTGCCACTCTCCTTCACAGCATAAAACCCCTCGGCGTGTCAGGAGAGACGCTGTGTTTGAGAAAGGTCAGACTTGCCGCATATGCTCTATGGCTGCCCAATGTTACCAATGTTTATCCTAGTGCAGGCTTGCCTACTCTCCCGAATATCGGGTGCCGCTCCCGACCCCCCGGAAAGGCAGACAAGCCTCCCAGCTGCCCCCTGACTACAACTAGAAACCCCCCCAGCAGGGGGGCCCGATGACGTGATTTGCTCTAAATTGCGTCATCGTGGCTCCGCCCCGCTTCACAATGCCTTTATTTTCGGCCCCCATGCAGAGTCAGTCCTCGGCCACGCCCCCCGCTGTGTGCAGGCATTCAGCTCCCTCCCGGAAGGAGGGAGCTGAATGTCGGCAACTATGCCCTAGTGCACGCTGTTGGACGGATATGAGAAGGCAGCAGTGGGCATCTCAATGCTCGGGTAAGCTTTGGAAACATTAGCAATTTTCTGCAATTGCGAGCCGTGCAAAATCCCAGCTGCGTTTGCATTAGCAGACATCTCTGAATCAGGCCCTGAATTCACAGTGACAAAAGCTTCCAAGGGGATTTATTTATTGTTTTATAAACACTTATTATTATAGCACCAGCACATTCTGTTGAACTTTACAATTGAGAATTGAGGTAATACAATAACACTGAACTAATAGTGAACTAAAGGTAGAAAGTACAGTGAAAGCCGAGGGCAGGGCATATTGACGACAGAGGGTACCCCGTGTACGCTATGGTTTTAAGGGGTTACATTTCTTAATTGACTGTCTGCAGCCAATAGTGGTACGGGTGGGGCTAAGAGTGGGGCTAGGCTTTATATGCTGGTTACAGACAGGGATCTACCTCTTTTCAGTGATTTCCCCTCAATCAATCCCTCCCTCCCTGTTTTTCCTTTGATGTTATCAACCTTTTTCTTTTGCCGTGAAGGCAGAAAAGAACGTCAGCCCAGAGGTCAGCGGGATTATTTAGGTTCACTCCCCTTTAATGTACAGTACGTTTAGGCTGAGGGCCCTACAAGGGTCAGCGACCTCAGTTTCCTAACCAGCCTTTGGGTATTGGTTAGAGATTTGGGGGCCTATTCATCATAACTAAAAAAATCAATGGAGGTAATTAGGTTTAGAACTCACATGGATTTCATCATTCCTCCTGTCCATCAGCTTTTCAGGAAATAGTTTTCCCTATCTGCTGTACCTTACCGCAGCTGTAATCAGTGCTGCGCATGAATCGGTGCATGTGCAGCACTGCCTACAGCTGCGGTAACTCTGTGTCCCTAATGAATAGCCTAATTTCTACATCCCCATACTAATGTACTAATGTATGGGGAGTGTGGAAATTAACGCAGACGGACTTAACCAGGAGATATCAGTGATATCTCCTGTGTTAAGTGTGTTAATGAATACTAAAATAACGGTAATTAAGGAAAATGTCCTTAAAACCGTTATTTTAGTGTTGATGAATAGGCCCCTTGGTGACCTACTGTATGAATTTGCCTTTGAATTGGATAATAGGCCCTGCAAGTATTTTGTTGTCATCTGATTGTAGATATTGGGCCTGAATACTGCCTGACTCTTTCTGTCACCACCATTTAGTTCATTATTGGTATTTTAAATAAAAAGGCCGACCAGTTTTTAACAACACATCTGTGTCCGTGTGTTTATTTTAGAAAAGTTAATGGGAACCTATGGACATAGGGGGTGCGAGACACCCCCTAGGAATATATATATATATATATATATATATATATATATATTTCTTTTTTTTTTAAATAAAAAGTGTAAATACATTTCGGGAGCGTGGCTTAGCAGCCATTTTGAATGGACGCACTTCAGAGGAGCTCCATCTCTCAGGGTTGTAAAAGTACATCAATACCTATTGTTACCCACCATACTGTGCACTATTGGGTCCGGTACCTGTCCCTGTCATCTTTTGGACCTCTTCCTGGAGGATTTTAGCCGCCTCTGAGATGCATTACAGTCATGGCCTGTAGTGACGTCTGAGCTGGTGTCAGGAGTTTGGAGCCTCCCCAGCGTCTCCCCTCTGCAACAGTCACCACAGCTCCAGATGAGCAAACCCCGCCCTATATCCCCAGTTGAGCCCATACTTATCACAAGTAGCTCCCAGGGATCGCAGGGAGTAGAGAACATCAGCAAGTTGCCGCCCATAGATCGCAAGGCCCAAGGGAGCCAAACTCCACTGTGGCCAGCCGCAGCTGTCCATGGTGGGCCCCCTGAACTGCACTACTGAAGGAGTTCCCGCAAGCCATATATAAGTTGCACACCGATGCTGTACTCTCCTGACCCAGGGGAGGCCTTTCTGTTTGGGTGACATGAGGTCAATAAGCACAGGCATTACAGGACCATACTGGCCCTATATAGGACACACACACACACACACAACTCTGCTAGTCCTGATGGCATGCCGTATTATCATAATTTTTTAACCTTTTTTGTAGGACTCTGGGCGTTGAAGGCAACCTATACTCACATAAGTGAACAGACTGCTATGACCCAGTGAAGCTGTAATTTGTGGAGTTTATTTCCCATTACCAACTACTGTACTACAGTCTGCAGCAACTGAAACTAATTACTCCACTGCCATCTTGTGGAATTAACGCAGTGTTACACCTAGCTAAAGTGCAATTATTATTACCTGCTGCTCCACTCACTGGTCACTGAGCCGCCTACACTGCACATTATGTTCTGAAGTTGCTATTTCTCTGTCCACCCAGAAATCTCATTTCTTTGCCTGCTCTGAATATTTTCAATACTACAGTTACACTCTGAATAGGAACACGGTGACATGGTGTGGATAAGCACATGCGTTACAGGACCATACTGGCTCTGTACCTGTATACAGTATGCACAGCAATCATTTATGTATTTACCTGTCCTGTATTATGAATAAAGAAAAGGAAATTTTGCTTTACTTTGCATAACTTGTTAGTTTTCTTTTGCATTTTTTTTTACTTTGCAAAACTTGTTTTATTTTGAATAACTGTTTTACTTTGCATACAGTAAATTTGATAACTCTTTACAGTACTGTACAGTACTTTGCATAACTTGTTTTATTTTGCATAACTTTACATAGACTAACGTGTTAGACTTAGCATAACTGTTGCATACTGTACCTTTACAATGCATGTACAGTAAATCAGCATAAACAAATATATAGTTATAAAAAACAGACATTCTAGCCAATAAATCCTTCATCATGTGATGCGTCATCATTGGAATTATCAGGATATGAAGAGGACTCAAGTAAGGGAGATGACGGCAAGGAAATGGGAGGACTTGTAGGGGTAGGGGTACTGGGTGTAGCTTTTGAGAAGAATCCTGTTAGTGTGGTCTGCTTTGTCATTTTATTTTTGTTCTTCATAAATTTCACGATAGCATCGTAAAAGTTCATCATTTGCCGTTCCATTTTCGTGAACCTTTCAACAATTGGATCTATACCACTTAGTTGTAACATAGCCGCATTCACTTTGGAGAACACACCAGCTAACCCCTTTACTGTGAACTTCTTTTGTACTTCTTCCGTTCTTTCCTCTACTCCTTCTTCCCTTCCTCCTTTTCCAGGTGCTGCTGCGCTTCCAACTCTATTAAATCTTTGTTAGTTAGCTCTCTCTCGACATACTGCACTAATCAATATCTTCCACTTCAAGATCTAAATTAAGCATGTTAGCAAGTTGCACAGTTGTTTGATTGAAGTCATGGACATGGTCGTCTATGTCAAACACTTCAACATTATTCACTAGACTTTTTAGGCATTTTTTCCATATGCCGCTGATACTGCGATTATGCAGGTTGAATCTCCAACTAAACCATCCATTGCTTGCTGTAAATGTTTCCATCAATTCATCCTCCTGACATGTCTTCAAAGTTTTAAAGATACTGCGTGCCTTGGCTTGAATAATTGAAAGGCTCAGTAGCATTTTTTTTTGCATATGGTCATCAAACCACATCGCGAGTATTTTTTTCATTTCATGAATGAGGCCTTTCCGCTGCCTAGTTATTATGGCTTTAAATCCTGTTGAAGCTTTCACTGCCTCTTTCACTCTATATTTATCCTTCAAGATTGTTGAAATGGTTGAATGTGCCAGCACCAAGTCACCTGCTCTCTCTTTAGCTTTTTTTCCAGCTTCATAATCGCTTATGATCTTAATTTTCAAGTCAAGATCAATAGCCTTCCTTTGCTTTGCGCTCCTTATATCCGATTCCTCCTTCTCTGACATCGCTCATCTCTCTGACGTCTGATGTTGAGATGCCACACACGCTGCCAGTCGCTAAAGAGGCAGGGCGGGTCGTAACTCCGAACAGTCGCTGAAAAAGTCTGCACGGGTCGTAAGTTTGAGGCAAATGGTAACGCGCGGGTGTTGTCGAAAGTACGAACAGGTAAATTGTTAAGTGAGGAGTGTCTGTATTTAGTAATGTTGTTGCACTTGTATAATTTCCATTTGGATGATATTATGTCCGTTCAATTATTTGCTACCCCCCTACATTGCAGGATTTCTGAGAGATTTCCCCTATCCCCTGGCTCTTACTATTCATTATTATTACAAAACTTTTACTCTGCCCTCCAAAACAATATGGCTCTCTAGATCTACTCTTGGAGATGGTCTCTCCACTCCTTTACCATAGGGCTCAACCGGTCTCCTATTAACAGAGTAGAATTGTTCCCACCCTCTTAACCTTAACCCTCCTGCATTCCTATTTAAATCCCCTCCCCCTGATTCAGGTAATACTTTTGGTACTCACTAGTGGCATTCAATGTACTTTCCTTAAATGTAAAAGGACTTAACGCCCCATAGAAGTGATAACTTTGTGCAAAACAATAAACACCCACCATGGAGATATTATTTTCCTACAAGAAACCCACTTTAAGAAAAATTCTCACCCCTCGTTAGTATCAAGAAAGTTCCCCACTATACTATATTGTTCTCATATTTCGACCAACAAAATGGGGTGGCTATTTTAGTACGTTCCACACAGAAGGGAGATATATTATCTTGGTATGTCAAATAGGTCACCAAGTGATGACTTTAGTGAATTTATAAGCCACTACTTTTGGTTGAGCTGGATTCTGTCATTCACTCCATAAGGTACGCTGAAGTATTGTACTGGTAGGGGGTGACTTTAATACAATTCTGCCTCAAACCTTGATAGAAATTGGTCCATGCCATACCCTCCCCCACCGCCATTTATATGGGAACCTTCATAGATACGTGACAAGGCTGGTCTCTTTGACACATGGAGGGCACATTAAATGATATTGAGAGATTACACTTTGCACTTTTTATTCGAACCCACATGGATTATACTCTCATATTGTAATGATTTTGGGTTGCAGTGGGATATTGAACATTCTGAAGAGTTCACATTAAAACCATTGTCTCGTCAGATCACTCTATAGTTCTTCCCTCAATTGACCTAATGCAATCCCATAGGGGTTGCCCCACGTGGAGATTAAACGGAACTCTCATCCTCATCCCCCAATTTAAGGATTGTCTCTGAACCCAGATCAAGGATTACTATGACACTAATGTCACTGAAGACGTTTCATACCGTACAATTTGGGAGGACCATAAAGCGGTCATAAGGGGTGTGTTGATTATACACTACACATAGAAAGCAATAACAGGCTAAAAGAACAGCTGAACTTAATACACAGTTGGAGCAGATTGAGCATACTCATTAAAGAACTAATTCTTCATCCATTTTTAAACAGATCCAGGACATTAGAAGTGAACTTTAGTCTTTGCTCGCTGAACAGACAGAAAAATCACTTTGATGGTTAAATCAAAAATTTTACAAGAAAGTGAACAAACCTGATCCATTGCTAATGTCAAGATTGAGAGCCTAGAAGGCCTCACAGACCATCTCTGCCCTTAGGGACAAAACAGGCACTCTTAGCTGTGACCCGGTGGTTGTTGAGAACTCTTTATATGACTATTACAAAGCTATATATAATCGTAGAGAGAAAGGAGCGGGACCTAGGGGCTGATTCAGCAGAGGACGCAATGCCAATATTTTTGCAGAACGAATGAATATTTGCTACTGCGCATCTCCAAATGTCGCACTGTGCACACTCAGCGATTGCATTGTGATTAATCTTGTACATAGGAATCACTGGCAAAATGAGTGACAGCATTAGGGGGAGGACATTGGGGGTGGTTAGAGAGATGCAGGCGTGTCTGTCCGTTTAAATACCATTTCATGGGCGTGCATAAATTAGCCAATGCAATCGCCTTTGCAGCATGACAGCGCTCTGAGTTTCAGGAGAGCTGCAGTGTTTGCGGCTGGTTAGATTTGACTTAGATGCTGCGTGACTGCCCGATGTGCCTCTATGCACATCTTGGCCCGGATATGAGAATGCAGTAGTGGACCTCCCTATGCTTGGTTAAGCTTTGGACGGCATTAGCATATTTTAGCAACTGTGATCCGTAAAAGATCGCAGTTGCGAATACATTAGCCTCCTCTGCTGAATCAGCCCACTAGACCGCGCTCCTCGTTATTCAGGATTACTTGGACTCTTGCAAACTCCCTAAATTTAATCGCTCAGCCATCTCTAAAATAAACTCACCAATTGCGATGAGGATTTATTTTAGATTGAGCTTTAAAGTCTCAGAAACCACCTAAAGCCCCAGCACAAAAAGGCACCAAATCTGTCCATAATAATGACTTGCGTGCAGTGTCCAACTGGGACATGAAGGGCCCACCAGTGAAATGCAGTGGTAGGAATCCATGCTTATGGGGAATGGTCTCCCATCGGAGGGGGTGTAGTTTCTATAGAAGGGAACCAATCCCCCATGCTGATCAGTGGTCCTCTTCCAACAGATAAATGACCATCTAATAGAGTAACAATCTATAATTTGAGGTCTGGAACCTGACACCTAGAGGAGGGGGGTGGGGCCAATGGGGATTTCCCCTGTGGGCCAGTCCAACCCTGCTTGCGTGCAATTTTGAATCAGCCCCTTAGTTTACAGGAACATCTCCTGGGAGCAGGACAGGCATAGGGAAGACTATGTAGGTGCATAGATGCAACATGAAAGCACAATGCAAATAAGGTCCAAAGGGCCTGATTCAGAGCTGACCGCTCTGACCAGAGCACTCGCTCTGAATCAGGGCCCTCCTACCTTTTTTTGGAGCGTCCTCATGGACGCTCACATAGGAGTGTGGGTTACCACCCACAGCTATAGCGAGCGTCTATGATGGTCGCGATGGTCTTGACCATCGCGACCATCGGGCTTGCGACGGAGACCCTGCAGTAGTGTCTCGCTTCCGCAAGCCCTGGAGTGATTTTGGCTCTATCAGAGCCAAAATCACTCCCACTGACATCACTAGTGATGTCAGTGGGGCCGGCTTCAGATGGGAGGCGTTCCCATGGGAACGCCTCCGTCTGGCAGGCACGCCCCCGGCACGCCCACCAAAGGGGGCGTGCTGTCAATCAACATCGACAGCACGCCCCCTTTGGTGCGAGACCCGGAACGACAGCTTGGCTGTCGCAGTCCGGGTCTCGCGCATGCGCACGACGGAGCTCCCTCCGTCGTGTGCATGCGCAGTGGGGCAACATCAACCCATTTACGAGTGTCCTTTGCTCGCGAACAGGTCTGAATGACCCCCAAAGTCCCCAGCTTTAAGTTCACTTACTAACAGAGGAATTATCTAGCTGGGTCTACAGCTTTTTACAATGTCAATATTCTTTAGTTTTGCAAGATTCATAACTTCTATAATATTGCATAGTATATCTTTCACTTTATATATATTTATCAAGTTATGATGGATCAGTAATGGTATGTTTTTATGATCTCTGCACAATAAATAAGATATGACTGATACGAGGATTGGCTATTAAATAACAAGACTGATGCTATAATTTCTGTTTAACTATATTTAAAAACATTTTAACTCTATTCCCCTTTTATGTATTCCCTTTCTGCATCCACACACCGCTGCATCCTTAATTTCCATTGGATGAAGCTGTGCTTATCTGTCAGCTGTCTCAACACAGCCAACGTTTTCTTCTTTACCTTAGTAACTGATGCAAAACAGGTTCCCTTGAGTACAGATTTGACTTTAGGGAAAAGAAAGAAGTCACATGGTGCAAAGTCTGGCGAGTATGGAGGGTGTTCTAGCACTCCAATCTCCCAAAAACTGCTTCACAATGAGAGCTGTGTGAGCTGGTGCATTTTCCTGATGAAGGATGAAACCATTTTCCACAACTCTTGCCTCTTTTTTTGATTCTTTCCTGCGTGTTGCTAGAACATTTTTATAGTAATGTTGATTCACTGTTGCGACTTCAGGTACCCAGTCTTCCAAAATAACACCCCTGGGGGTCTATTCATCATCACTTATTTTTCACAAAAGCATGTGTAAATTAACATTTTCACATACTTTTGTAAAAAAATAAGTGTCAGGGTTATTCACCAAGTTCCGAAAAAGCATTTTTTTCTAACTTGATGATGTTACTGAACGCCGCTTTCAAATGGCGTTCAGCCCCGGAAACCCACACGGTGGTGGGCTGATGATCGGACACCCAAGAGGAAGGGGTTGAGGATGTGCCGCATCAGCACCTGCGGGTGAGGGTGGGTGGAGGGCCGACCACATTGGACACCCATGGGGGGGCCACATCGGACTCTGCTGGCCGCAGAGGCAGCTTTACAAGGATGGGGGAGGGTAAAAGACACATGCAGGGTTAGTTGGACCTGGCAGGGAAGGCATATAGGTGGGGGTTCAGTCTCTGTTCCCAGCCTGTCTTCATGTGCAGCTTGAAGACAGGCAGTGAAAAGTTTCTCGCTTACGAAAAACTGCTTCGTAGAAATGGCAGTTTTTCTGAAGTGATAGTTTAGGACAGGAGACATGATAAATGCCTCCTAAACTGTGTTTGAACTCGCAGCAAGTTGAAATCATAATTATCACAAGTGATATTCATGTTTTGATGAATAGGCCCCTCGATATCAAAGAAAACACTTAACATGGCTTTGAATTTGCTTTGACGTGCTTTCTTCATTCTTGGTAATGATGGTGTTTTCCAGTGCATGAACTGACGTTTTGTCTCAGGATCGTACTGGAAGAACCATGTTTCGTCACAGGTAATAACTAAATTATCTTTCTGCTTGGCAGTGAGAAGCCTTGGAACCATCTTAACACAAACTTTTGTCATGTTAATTTCTTGATGCAAAACTTGCCTAACAGTTTCTTTGTCCATTTCTTTACCATTTCTTCTATCATTCGGATGCTGAGTTGATGGTCAATTCGAAAAATTTTCTAATTGTTTTCCTCATTTTCATTTGTTTGTGATGTGCAAGGCCTTCCGGGACGTTCATCATCTTTGACAGCCTCACAGCCATCACTAAATCTTTTTTGCCACTCAAACACATGTGCACATGACATACACTCTGCCTGGTAAGCCTCGGTAAGCATACGGAAAGATTCGCTGGAAGTTTTGTTCAATTTAGCTAAAAAATGAAAGTTAAGTTAAGCTGATTGGTTTATACTATCTCTCTTCACTTTTTATCTCTCGAAGATTTCCTACATCTCCCTGATGGGGAAGTTAATTAGTATTTGTAGTTTTAGAGAAGGCACTATCCATTATCCTATATTTATGGTGCTCTGTTTATATGGCAAAAGGGAGCTGTTAATCCACACCAAAATCTCACAATGCTGTTTTTCAGTATTATGCACAGTAATAGTAATAGATTATATGCCGCCCCACTTTCTTGTTTATTTATAGTTATTGGATAACATATAAGGCTTCATCAAGTACCTGCTTTGGTATGCAGTGTTTGCACATTGCTCCATTCACTCCAGGGCCCTTTGTAGCAGAGGTGTGGCTTGCTTTCCTCCAAACGTACTCGCACTGTCACAGAGTAATTAGTGCCAGGATTAAGATGCACACCTAATTTGAGGACTACGTTGAGGTCATGGTTCGTTCTATAGTTGTCCCTGGGCAGTCAGAAATAACCTGTTCGAAAAAGAAAATACATATAAAATACGGTATATTTTTATTAGATTCAGTGGGTTAAATCAAGAGAAAACCTAATGAGTTAGAGGAGGCTTTGATGGAGTACTCCTTTGGGCAGCACTATATTATATGGCTCTATAGTAGACATATCACCTTCAAAAGATATTTCAGTGTGCCAGCTAAAGAGCACTTTGGTAAGAAAGTTATACATTATAAATTAGACTGGTGTGCAAAGCTCACAGTGTGTTAATATGTCTGTGGTGTAGAGGACAGGGCTGTCACTGACATTTGGTCAGGATGGAACTTGCCAGAGGCACCGGTCAAGGCTCAGCCACCAACAAATTTTAACCACTGGGGGCACATGACAGCTTGACTGGGAAGGCCTTTTGGTCTGCACTGGCTGTATCACAGGGCCTCCATAATGTTGTGGCCAGGATATGCAGCACAAGTGACCAGTAGCATAATTAGGGTATTTGGCATGCAGGGCAAAATAAAATATGGCGTTCCAACTGCACGCACGCGTGGAAGGCACGCAAGCCAAAACAGTGGGCATGGCCACATGCCACAAGAGGCATGGTCATTGAAAAATTCCTTTCCTTTCCATAAACACCTTAATGTCCCCAGTAGTCAGGGTTGTCTTAACAGCAGAGTGGGCCCTGGGCAAAGCAATGCACTGGGGCCCCTACCCATCCATTCACTGGAAAAAAATTTAAATGGTCAATAAAATTAAACCCTCCTGCATGCCCATCAGACCTCCCACACATGCAGAGAGACTCTGGACCTCATTCAGAGTCGGTCGTTGCGGCCGCACAGTCGTACGCAGCCGATGTTCGCTGAACTGCGCATGTGTAAAGTTCGCAATGCGCATACGCAAACTAGCTGTTACGATAAGAAATTTCTCTCTCCTTGAACACAGCCAGGTCATTAGTTTGAGTGACAGAATGAACCATTTGTGGGAGGTAACAGGGAAAGGTGCTTGAAAACGGGGGAGTGGAGATCCGAACGCAGGCGTGCTTAATTATGTGAACGGCGTTTAATGGGAGTGCATAATTAACAAAGTATTGTCATGGCACATGTGACATGGGAGGTTTGTACACTGACTTGATCGTAGTGCTTAAGAGAGGGTATGGTCAACCTTAAGCTCTACGAACAGCTCCGATGGATCCCGATGGTCGCGATTAATCCTTATATCCCAGTGCTGTGATCGAGAAGGGGGTGTGATTTAGTCTTACGACCGCTTCTTACCCTCGGTCGTTCAGCTAACGATCTCATCTTAGGACCGCAATTTGTGATCGCTTCATTTGCATATCCGGCCCCTTTCCCCTACGACCGTGCGGCCGACTCTGAATGAGGTCCTCTGTCTGAAGCTGGCAGATGAAGCGGAACTGGGACTGAGGTGAGAACTCTTCATCAGGGGGGGGGGGGAAGGTTAGACCAGAATACAGTGCACCGGCGGCTGGCTTATAAAAATGTCACAAATTTACCGACTGGCCCAGGCTGCAACCGCCCAACAAGCCCAATGGAAGAGATGGCCCTGCCAGAAGTAGTGTCCTTTATGCAATTCCCCTAGTAGTAGTGCCCCTTATGCAATGCCCACTGTAGTAGTGCCCCTTATGCAATGCCCTCTAGTAATGCCCCTTATGCAATGTCCCCAGTAGCACTGCCCCATATGCATTGCCACCACTAGTGCTCCTTACACAGTGATCCCAGTAGTGCCTCTTATGCAGTCAGTGCCCCCAGAAGTGCCCCTAATGCAGTGCCCCAGTAGAGCCCCATATACAGTGCCCACAGTAGTGCCCCTTATGCAGTGCCCCTCATTCAGTGCCCCTTATGCAGTATCCCCAGTAGTGCCACTTATACAGTGCTCACGGTAGGGTAGTGCCCAGGGCAGGACTGGCCATCTGGCAGTTCAAGCAAATGCTAGAAGGGCAGATTCCAAGATGGGCCGGTCTGGCTGCTGAGATGCCCAGCCATTGGCTGAACATATCTCCCTAACAAGTGAACCATTTGTGATTAAATCAAATACAAAAATCCCTCAGAAAATGGCCACCGAGGTGGGCTCTAGTATCTGAAAAGCAGCATATGTTTGGTTGGATGCAGAGCTATTGCTGCCCATCACAGGTACTAGGCGATCACAAGAGCACCAACAACCCCCCGCAATCACAACAGCCCCCCTCTGTGGGTGCCCCCTCCCACGATCACAACAGGCCCCCCTCACGGGTGCCCCGCCTCGTGATCACAACAGACACCCCCTCCCCTCCTGCGATCATAACAGCTGTCCCCACGGGTGCCCCCCCTCCCGTGATCACACCAGCCCCTCCAATGGGTGCTCCCCCATAACAGGAGCACCTCCACCCGATGATCACCGCAGCACCAACCTGCGGGCAGTTGGAACCCCCTTGCAGTGCTTAGTTGTGTGTGTATATATGTTTATATATATGTATGTATATATGTGTATATGTGTATATATATGTATATATATTAGGGGTGAGCGGGTTCGGATTTCTGAAATCCGAACCCCCCCGAGCCCCCCCCGATCCGAGGCCGATCCGAGTCAGGCTCGACTTTGCCCGCCTGACTCGGATCTGGAATCGAGGCAAAACGTCATCATCCCGCCTTCCGGGTCTCGCGGGTTTTGGATCCAATATAAGGTACCCGCGTTGGCGCCATTTTCTCACTTGGCTGTGGACAGTGAAGAGGGAGGGTGGGAGTTAGGGCTGGCTGGGCTGTGTAGTGTAGTGTAGTGTAGTGCAGTGTAGTTTTGTGCTGTGCGGTGCTGTGCTGCGCTGTGCTGCTATTGTCCATAGGGGCTGTGTCCACTCCTTCAAAGTCCATAGGGGCTGGCTGGACTGTGTTGTGCAGTCAGTTGTCCAAAGGGGCTGTGTCCACTCCAAAGTCCTGTGCAGTGTCCCAGCCCTAAAGGGGTGCTGTAGTGTTGTCCGGGGGGTGCTCTGTCCATCAGGGGTGCTCCCCCCAAGTGCAAAAATATATATATTTTTTCTGTGTTTGTGAATTGTGTGCACTGTGGCTGCACGTGCATCAACAAAGGAGCAGCACCAAGCGTGCGCCTGTGTCCCATTAGTAAAGGGCCAGCTGGCTTGCCCGTTAAAGGGTGCTGTAACCCCCAAAGTACACTCCAAACAAAAAATATATATATTTTCTGTGTTTGTGAATTGTGTGCGCAGTAGCCGCACGTGCATCACAAAGTAGTGCCAAGCATGTCCCTGTGTCATAAGTAAAGGGCCGGCTGGCTTGACCGTTAAAGGGTCCTGTAACCCCCAAAGGGCACTCCAAACAAAATATAAAAATATTTTCTGTGTTTGTGTGCCCCTTAGCCGCACGGATATATCAATATAACTTAAATGGAGGACCAAACTTTCTCCGATAAAAATAAAATAGGGAAAGATCAAGAACCACTTCCTCCTAGTGCTGAAGCTGCTGCCACTAGTCATGACATAGACGATAACATGCCATCAACGTCGTCTGCCAAGGCCGATGCCCAATGTCATAGTAGAGGGCACATACAATCCCAAATGACAAAGTTCAGGAAAATGACTTTAAAAAAACATTTAAATCATCTGAAGAGAAACGTAAACTTGCCAATATGCCATTTACGACACGGAGTGGCAAGGTCTTTCCCTTTCATGACTAGTGGTTCAGCTTCAAATGACGATGGAAGCCCTCCTCCCACTAAAAAAATCAAACGAGTTAAGCTTGCAAAAGCACAGCGAAGAACTGTGCGTTCTAAGGAGATATCAAAAATCCCCAAGGAGAGTCCAAGTGTGGTGGCGGTTGCTATGCCTGACCTTCCCAGCACTGGACCGGAAGAGGTGGCTCTTTCCACTATTTGCACGCCCCCTGCAAGTGCTGAAAGGAGCACCCGCAGTCCACTTGCTGATATGCAAATTGAAGATGTCACTGTTGAAGTACAACAGGATGAGGATACTGGTGTAGCTGGTGCTGAGGAGGAAGTTGGAGAGGAGGATTCTGATGGTGATGTGGTTTGTTTAAATCAGGCTCCGGGTGAGACAGTTGTTGTCCGTGGGATGAAAAAGCCCATCATGCCTGGGCAGAAGACCAAACATTCCACCTCTTTGGTCTGGCAATATTTCTATCCAAATCCGGACAACAACTGTCTTGCCATATGTACCATATGTAAAGGTGAAATAAGTAGGGGTAGGGACTTTAACCATCTAGGAACATCCTCCCTTATACAGCACCTGCAGCGCGTTCATAAAAAGTTACTGTCAAGTTCATAAACTTTGGCTAAGACCGTAAGCAGTCCAGGGACACCTAAATCCTGTTGTCCTGTTGTATCCAAGCGCCTACAAACCACACCATCAACTCCCTCATCGTCAATTTCCTCCTTAGTCAGGATCGGAAGTAGTCCTGCAGGCCATGTCACTGGCATGACTGACTCTCTTATCCGGATTCCTCCGGAGGATCCTGCATTGCTACGCCTCCTGCTGCCGCTGCTGCTGTTGCTGCTGCTGGGAGTCGTTCATCATCCCAGAGAGGAAGTAGGAACACCACTACTTTTACTAAACAATTGACACTCCAACAGTCCTTAGCGAGGAGGATGAAGTACGACAGCAGTCATCCTGAAGCAAAACGTATAACTGAGGCCTTGACTGCTATGTTGGTGTTAGACGTGCGTCCGGTATCCGCTATTAGTGCAGTGGGATTTAGACAATTGATGGAGGTAGTGTGTCCCCGGTTCCAAATCCCGTCTAGATTCCACTTCACTAGGCAGGCGATACCGAGACTGTACAGAAACGTCAGAAAAAGTGTCCTCAGTGTCCTGAAAAATACCCAATGTCCACTTAACCACGGACATGTGGACATGTTTAACAGGGCAGACTAAGGACTATATGACTGTGACAGCCCACTGGGTAGATGTATCACCTTACGCAGCAACAGCAGCAGCATCACCAGTAGCAGCATCTCAGAAACGCCAGCTCATTCCAAGACAGGCTACGCTGTGTATCACCGGTTTCAGTAAGAGGCACACCGCCGACAACCTCTTAGAGAAACTGAGGGAAATCATCGCCCAGTGACTTGCCCCACTTAGACTCTCCTGGGGATTTGTGATATCTGACAATGCCACCAATATTGTGCGGGCATTACATCTGGGCAAATTCCAGCACGTCCCATGTTTTGCTCACACAATAAACTTGGTGGTGCATAATTTTCTGAAAAGCGACAGGGGAGTGCAGGAGACGCTTTGGGTGGCCCGAAAATTTTTTGGCCACTTTCGCCATTCAGCAACTGCGTGCTGAAGACTGGAGCGCCAGCAAACACTCTTGAACCTGCCCTGCCATCACCTGAAGCAAGAGGTTGTGATGCGGTGGAACTCAACCCTCTATATGCTTCAGAGGATGGAGGAGCAGCAAAAGGCCATTCAAGCCTATACATCCACCTATGACATAGGCAAAGGAGGGGGTATGCACCTGACTCAAGCGCAGTGGAGAATGATTTCCGTGTTGTGCAAGGTTCTCCAGCCCTTCGAACTTGCCACACGTGAGGTCAGTTCAGACACTGCCAGCTTGAGTCTGGTCATTCCCCTCATCAGGCTTTTGCAGAAGCAGCTGGAGAAAGTGAAGGAGGAGCTAAGACGGAGCGATTCCGCTCGGCATGTGGGACTTGTGGATGAAGCCCTTCATTCGCTTTGCCAGGATTCCAGGGTGGTCAATCTGTTGAAATCAGACCACTAAATTTTGGCCACCGTGCTCGTTCCTAGGTTTAAAGCCTATGTGGTGTCTCTCTTTCTGGCCGACACAAGCCTGCAGAGGTGCAAAGACCTTCTGGTGAAAACACTGTCAGCTGAAGTGGAATGTGCCACGTCAACAGCTCCTTCTTCATTTTCTCCCGCAACTGGGGCTGCCAGGAAAAAACTTAGGTATCCTAAACAACCTGCTGGTGGTGATGCAGGGCAGGTAGGACCAAGTTTGGACATCTGGTCCGGACTGAAGGACCTGGCAACAATTTCTGACATGTCTACTGTCACTACATATGATACTGTCACCATTGACAGAATGGTGGAGGATTACATCAGTGACAGCATCCAAGTAGGCATGTCAGACAGTCCATACCTGTACTGGTAGGAAAAAGAGGCAATTTGGAGGCCCCTGTACAAACTGGCTCTGTTTTACCAGAGTTGCCCCCCCTCCAGTGTGTACTCCGAAAGAGTGTTTAGTGCAGCCGGGAACCTTGTCAGCGAAAGCCGTAGGAGGTTGCTTCCACAAAATGAGGAGAAGATGATGTTCATAAAAATGAATTATCAACTCTTCCAGGGAGACCAGCCTCCAGAACATACAGAGGGACCTGTGGTGGTGGATTCCAGCGGGGACAAGTTAATACTCTGTGAGGATGAGGATGTACACAACACTAAAGAGGGTGAGGAATCGGTGGATGAGGAGGATGAGCATGACATCTTGCCTCCGTAGAGCCAGTTTGTGCAGGGACAGATTAATTGCCAGCTTGTTTTGTGGGGGCCCAAACGAACCAATCATTTCAGCCACAGTTGTGTGGCAGACCCTGGCGCTGAAATGATTGCTTTGTTAAAGTGTGCATGTCCTGTTTATACAACATAAGGGTGGGTGGGAGGGAGGGCCCAAGGACAATTCCATCTTGTACCTCTTTTTTTTCTTTGCATTATGTACTGTTTGGGGCCTAGTTTTTCAAACTGCCATCCTGTCTGCCACTGCAGTGTCACTCCTAGATGGGCCACGTGTTTGTGCCGCTCACTCGTGTCGCTTAGCATAGTCATCCAGCTACCTCGGTGCAACCTTTTGGACATAAAAACACAATTGTGAGGTATGAGGTGTTCAGAATAGACTGCAAATTAGTGGAAATTAAGGTTTTTGAGGTTAATAATAGCATAGGAGCAGAAAAATCAACACATTCTGTGATTTTAGCTGTTTTTATGCTTTTTTTAAAAAAAATACAGATCCAAAATACAAAACCCAGAACCCAAAACACCGAAGGGTGGTTTTCGCAAAACCAATCCAGATCCAAAACACGAAGAAAGATCCAGATCCAAAACCAAAACACAAAAAGTGGCCGGTGCACACCCCTAATATATGTGTGTGTGTGTGTGTGTGTGTGTGTATATATTGTGACACAGTTAGGTTAGGGGGTCCCTCTCCTGGGTAGAGGACTCCTTCCTTACACACACACACAGCAGCAGGGAAGCAGCACACCAGTCTGGATGCAAGTACAAGCTGGTCAGCGCCAGTCTTTATTGTACAATGACAGAAATATAATGAAAACATAAATATAAATCCTAGCCCTGTCGGGGCACTAACTTCACAGGTAGTTCCCTCACTACCAGAAACTGGCAGGGCCTAATGCCCTCGCCAGCAACAAAGCACAGCACAGTACTCACAAATAGGTTTTTCAAGTGTCTCTGAGCAAAACTCCCTGCCTGCTCTCCCAGGTGAGACCCTCAGCCCTAAACACACTAGGCTTATATTGGCCACTCTTAGGTGGAAAACTAACAAGCCTGTTACCAGGCTGCGAGAATCAAAACCTGGAGTGGCCGTGGGTGGAGCCCTCCCTTCCCTCTCACCCACAACCCCCAGGTCCCAAACCGGCTTTTCAAAAGCCGAAACTCAAGCCTGCTACACTGCAGACTTCCTCCTGGGGGTTTAAAACACAAAAGACAGGAATCTGGGACAAATGTACCTGCCACAGACCACTTTACCAGTGATCCTATCACATATCCCCCCCCTTTGTTTCGACCTGTGGGGCGGAACAACTGAAGCCCCCAAACAAAGAATGCATGACAACGCGTCAGCATTGGCCAGCTGGCTTCCTGGCCTGTGTTCCACTGAAAATTTAAAAGTTTGTAACGCCAAGAACCATCTTGTAATTCTCGCATTACTGTCCTTATTTTCAGACATCCACTTCAGAGGGGCATGGTCAGTGATCAATTTGAACTTTCTTCCGACCAAGTAGTACCTGAGAGCCTCTAATGCCCACTTTATGGCCAACGCCTCCTTCTCCACTGTGGCATAGTTTCTCTCATGTACATTCAACTTTCTGCTAAGATAGAAAATAGGGTGTTCCTCACCCTCCTTGTTCTGGGACAGGACCGCTCCTATACCTACTTCTGATGCATCGGTTTGTACTATGAATTCCCTTTCAAAATTAGGAGTCATCAGGACTGCTTGGGAACACAACGCTACTTTCAACTCCTGAAAACTTTCTCTGCCTCAGGACTCCATTCTACCATGACTTTTTGTTTGCCTTTGGTCAGGTCAGTCAGTGGGACTGTCATGGTGGCAAAGTTGGGTATAAACCTCCTGTAGTACCCCGTAATTCCCAAGAAGGCTCTCACCTGCTTATTATTCAGAGGCCGTGGCCAGTTTTGTATGGCATCAACTTTATTGAGCTGAGGCTTTATCAGGCCTCTGCCAATGGTGTATCCCAGATATTTTACTTCCTCCATGCCTAGACAACACTTTTTTGGGTTGGCTGTCAAACCTGCCTTATAGATGGAGTCCAACACTGCTTGTACCCTGGGTAAGTGAGACTGCCAATCAGGACTATAAACGACCACGTCATCCAGATAAGCAGCCGCATACCGTCTATGGGGCCTTAGAATCCCATCCATCATTCTTTGGAAGGTAGCAGGTGCCCCATTTAGCCCGAAGGGCAACATCTTGTACTGAAACAAGCCCTCTGGCGCTGAAAAAGCTGTCTTTTGTTTGGCGCTCTCAGTTAACGGTACTTGCCAATACCCTTTGGTTAGGTCAAGAGTGGTTAAATACCTTGCCGTCCCTAGTCTCTCAATCAGTTCATCCACTCTTGACATCGGGTAGGCATCGAATTTTGAAACACTGTTCAACTTTCGGAAGTCATTGCAGAAACGCACACTCCCGTCGGGCTTTGGAATCAACACAATGGGACTTGACCATTCACTATGTGATTCTTCAATAACCCCTAACTCTAGCATATTTTTAATTTCTTTCGACACCGATTCTCTTTGTGCTTCTGGTAACCTATAGGGCTTTAGATTAACTTTACCCCCTGGGTCAGTGATGATGTCATGTTTAATGACCGAGGTTTTCCCAGGTACGTCAGAGAACAGCATCCTATTTCTAATCAGAAACTCCTTGACCTCTTGTTGTTGAATTGCCAACAGGGTTTTTGCCACTGTCACTTCGGGAACTAAGGGCCCTGGACTTACTGGAGGGTCTCGGACGGCTGACAGTACCGTTCTATCTTTCCAGGGCTTTAACAGATTTATATGGTATATCTGTTCCGGCTTTCTTTTCCCCGGCTGGTAAACTTTGTAATTGACCTGCCCCACTCTTTCTAAGATTTGAAAGGGCCGTTGCCATTTAGCCAAAAGTTTATTTTCCACAGTGGGAACCAATACTAACACTCTGTCCCCAGGAGCAAAGCTGCGTAACCGAGCATTGCAGTTGTATACCCTCTGCTGTGCCTGTTGAGCCTGTTCCAGGTGCTCTTTCACTATCGTCACTACCGCAGCAATTCTCTCCTGCATTTGAGAAACATACTCAATCACCATTTTGTAAGGACTAGACTGCCCCTCCCATGTCTCTTTGGCAATGTCTAGTAACCCCCTTGGGTTTCTCCCATACAACAAGTCGAAGGGTGAAAACCCGGTGGAGGACTGGGGAACTTCTCTTATGGCCAACAATAAATACGGCAATAAGTAGTCCCAATCCCTACCATCCTTGTCGACCACTTTCCTAAGCATGTGTTTTAACATCTTGTTAAACCTCTCGACCAGCCCATCGGTTTGGGGGTGATAAACCGAAGTTCTTAACTGTTCGATTTTGAACAGGCGGCATAACTCTTTCATGACTTTGGACATAAATGGTGTACCCTGGTCAGCTAGTATCTCCTTAGGTATACCCAGCCTGCTAAAGACATGAACTAGCTCTCTGGCAATGGTCTTGGTTGACGTATTTTGCAACGGGATCGCTTCCGGGTACCTGGTAGCGTAATCCATTATGACCAGAATATACTGGTGTCCCCTGGCAGACTTCATTAAGGGTCCAACCAAATCCATCGCTATTCTTTCAAATGGCACCTCTATGATAGTGGACCCTTAAAATGTGGCCTGGGAGCATGATACTGACACTCAGGGCAGGATGCGCAAAAGTCAGATACCTCTTTATGAAGCCCGGGCCAGAAAAACCTCTGCATTATTCGCTTAGTGGTTTTCTCTAGCCCTAGATGGCCTGCCGTTATATGACCATGGGCCAGATCCAACACTGTTCTTCTGTAGGCTTTGGGAACTATTAGTTGTTCCACAACATCTTCCCCCTTCTTAGTCACCTGATATAACAAATCCTGACACATTGCCATGTGGGGATAGGACAAAGGACTATCAGGGTCTACGGGTTTACCATCAACTACTTTTACATTCTCCCTGGCTTTTACCAAAGTAGGGTCATTCAACTGCTCCACGGCAAAGACCTCACTTCTGAACTCTAAATCAGGCAGACGATCACCTGGCCCAACAACACTTCCCACCTCAATGGGAGGTACATCAGTTGGCGGGCCACCGTCACGTTCCGCATTCTCTAGTTCGCCAACCATAGTAGAAAAAGGGAATAACTCTGACTCAGAAGAAACTCCCTCCTCCACTACATTGACAACCTTCTCAAATGGATCGGGGTTGTTCACCTCTGGAACAAAACGGCTTTCCCACAACTTCCAGAAGTGAGCAAAGTCTCTCCCCAATATTGCATCGTACACCAGACCATGCACCAAACCCACAGAAACTATAGCAGAGCCACATGGTGTCTCGATGTTCACCTCGGCCGTAACATAATATCGAGTATCCCCATGTATGCAGGTCACACCAACAGTTTTCCCTGTATGCCTCAAGGGGTTCACCAGCTCAGCTTTTATAAGTGTCACCAAGCTACCAGAGTCTAACAGTGCCTCTACTCGGTTGCCATCTACAGTGAGTACACACATGTGTTTATCAGTCTCAGCCTGCCGGTCAGCCGTACAGACTATCTGTGCAGAGAAAGACCCCCTGCGGTAGACATGAGCAGTATCACATTGCATAGGTTCAGTTGTAAGTGCACAATTAGCGGCAATATGGCCAAAGCCACCACATCGGAAACACTGAGTCATATTAATGTCTAGTCGTTTACGAGGCAAGAACCTTCCCGGCCTGGCAGGCCTGTCTCCAGGTTCTACACCCTCAGTCTTAGGTATATTCCACCGCCCAGCACCCTTCTCCCCTGGAACAGTCTTACCAGTGTCTCTGGGAGTTCGCCGGTGCGCCATCGGGGCTTGGTGGGGCATACTCATCAGCTCCTCAGCCGCCACATACCTCTCCACCAGCTTGACCAACTGGTCCGCGGACTTAGGGTCTGCATGGCTCACCCACTTGCGCAGAGTCACAGGTAATGATCGCAGGTACCGGTCCATCACGACCCTTTCCACGATCTGTGGTCCCATCAGTGTCTCGAGCTGTAGCCATTTTGAGGACAGATGGACGAGGTCATGCATCTGTGAACGTGGAGGCTTGTCCTTATGGAACTCCCAGCGGTGGACCCGTTGGGCACGAACAAAGGTGGTGACTCCCAAGCGAGTTAGGATCTCCTGTTTTAGTTTTTTATAGTCCTTGGCATCAGCCAGGCATAAGTCGAAATAGGCCTTTTGTGGCTCCCCAGACAAAAAAGGTGCCACCAGACTTGCCCACTGCTCTTTGGGCCAACTCTCCCTTTCGGCCGTTCTTTCAAATGCGGTGAGATAGGCCTCCACATCATCGCCCGAAGTCATCTTTTGGAGGAAGTGACTGGCTCGTACGGAGTGAGTGGTGGTGGGAGGACCCGTATTAACATCTCTGGGCCGGGCGACCAGGTGCTGTACCACCTCTTTTATGGCCTGGCTGTTTTCCGCTAAGGCCTGGCTGTTTTCCGCTAAGGCCTGGCGGGTTTCCTCGATGGCGACCTGTTGTTGCCTCTGGGCTGTCTCCAAGGCCAACAGTTGCACCCTGGTGGATTCCTGCTGAGCCCAGGTAGATTCCTGCTGAAGTTTGTTCGTCTCCTGCTGAGCTCTGGTAGATTCCTGCTGAGCTGCTGTAGCTTGGAGCAAGGCCTTAATAATGTCCTCCATTTTGTCCTGGGGTGTAGGTTGGAAGCTGAACCTTGCCTCTCTGAGCATTGGCTGACGCCTCCTTTATGGGACTCCAAGGACACAGCGTTATTTCCACACTCACAAATTGGGTGTCTGTCCCTTTAATTTTTAAATGGAAAGTTTTCCTCTTGCTGCAACTTCAGTGTGTGTGGGTGCCCGCATTCTCCACCATATTGTGACACAGTTAGGTTAGGGGGTCCCTCTCCTGGGTAGACGACTCCTTCCTTACACACACACACAGCAGCAGGGAAGCAGCACACCAGTCTGGATGCAAGTACAAGCTGGTCGGCGCCAGTCTTTATTGTACAATGACAGAAATATAAAGAAAACATAAATATAAATCCTAGCCCTGTCAGGGCACTAACTTCACAGGTAGTTCCCTCACTACCAGAAACTGGCAGGGCCTAATGCCCTCGCCAGCAACAAAGCACAGCACAGTACTCACAAATAGGTTTTTCAAGTGTCTCTGAGCAAACTCCCTGCCTGCTCTCCCAGGTGAGACCCTCAGCCCTAAACACACTAGGCTTATATTGGCCACTCTTAGGTGGAAAACTAACAAGCCTGTTACCAAGCTGCGAGAACCAAAACCTGGAGTGGCCGTGGGTGGAGCCCTCCCTCTCCTCTCACCCACAACCCCCAGGTCCCAAACCGGCTTTTCAAAAAGCCGAAACTCAAGCCTGCTACACTGCAGACTTCCTCCTGGGGGTTTAAAACACAAAAGACAGGAATCTGGGACAAATGTACCTGCCACAGACCACTTTACCAGTGATCCTATCACAATATATATATACACATACATACACAGTATATCAGTATATATACACATATATATATATACACACACACACATATATATATATATATATATATATATATACATACACACACATACATGTATATACTGTATATATATATATATATATATATATATATATATATATATGTGTGTGTGTGTGTGTATATATGTATACATATATGTGTATGTATGCAGTGGCATAACTAGGGCAGAGCCGCCGGGGCCACGGCGTGGGGGGCGCCGCGGGCCACAGTACCGGCCCCTCCTAGTTAGCCAGTGTAGTGCCGACTGCAGTTAGTGCAGTCAGCACTACACATTTACACAGGATTGGCGCTAGGCTTCCCTGTGCCCAGCGCCTTCCTGTGCTGCACAGCCGAGCCCCTTCCCTCCCCGTGAGTGCTTACCCAATAGCACCAAGCTGAGGGTGGGAGGCGGGCCCAGGCTGGTGCATTTTTACACACACATCACCGGCGGCGATGTGTGTGTTAACCAGCAGCCAATGAGAGTCAGATAGACTCTCAATGGCTGCTTCTGCACACACACCGCCGCCGGGCGGAGACAATTTGTGTGTTAATCAGCAGCCAATGAAAGTCAGACAGACTCTCATTGGCTGCTGCGCCCACTGCAAGAGCCGGGCTGGAGCTCGCTCACGAACTTCGCCTTTCGGCTCCTGCAGTGGGTAATGGGAGAGACGTCATGATGTCTCTCCCATAATGCAGCGCACGCCAGCCTGGGAGGACTGAGGTGCGGGGGGCACTGCTACTACTGGGGGCACTGCATCGGGAGGGGGGACCTCTACTGGGGACTACTACTGGGGGGGAATGCTACTGGGGGCACTATATAAGGGGCTTACTACTAGGGGTACAAGGGGCACTGCACTGGGGGGACCACTACTGGGGGCACTAAATAGGGAGGACCACTACAGGGGGCACTATATAAGGGGCACTGGATAGGGGTATCACTACTGGGGGCCTGCATAAGGGGGACTACTACTGCGGGCACTGCATAGGGGGGACTACTACTGGGGGCACTATATAAAGGGCACTGCATAAGGGGTACCACTACTGGGGGTACTGCATAGGGGGGACTACTACTAGGGGCACTATATAAAGGGCACTGCCTAGGGGGTACCACTACTGGGGGCACTGCATGGGGGGAGTACTACTGGGGGCACTATATAAGGGGCACTGCATAAGGGGGACCACTAATGGGGGCACTTTATAAGGTAAACTAATGGGGGGCTGCATAAGGCGAACCATTACTGGGGGTACTGTATAAGAGGCACTACTAGGGACCTGCATAAGAGGGACCACTACTGGGGTTAAGGGGTATATGGAAAGGAATGTTCAGAGTGTGAGGAGAAAGGGTTTTTTGTCATGTCGACACGCCCCATTTTTAAGTGACCATGCCCATCTTTCACCGTGCATGCACATAGGGGGGGGGACTCCATTTTTTTTTTTTGCCCTACCCTAGTTACGCCACTGTATGTATGTATATATATATATATATATATATATATGTGTGTGTGTATATATATATATATATATGTACAGTATCTATATAAGGAGTGTATGTATATATATGTATCTGTGTGTATATATATATATATATATATATACTATATGGAAGGAGATGGCACTCCACGACTATTGAAAAAACTGCAGACAAAACGGTGTCTTAATAGTCAACGTTTCAGAGCTCTCTGGCTCTTTTATCAAGACAAATATTTTTTTTTTGTGTTTGTGAATTGTGTGCACTGTGGCCACACGTGCATCAACAAAGTAGCGCCAAGCGTGCGCCTGTGTCATAAGTAAAGGGCCAGCTGGCTTGACCATTATAGGGTGCTGTAACCCCCAAAGTGCACTCCAAACAAAATAAAAAAAATGTATTTTCTGTGTTTGTGAATTGTGTGCACTGTGGCTGCACATGCATCAACAAAGGAGCAGTGCCAAGCATGTGCCTGTGTCCCATAAGTAAAGGGCCGGCCGGCTTGTCCGTTAAATGGTGCTGTAACCCCCAAAGTGCACTCCAAACAAAATAAAAAAAATTTATTTTCTGTGTTTGTGAATTGTGTGCACTGTGGCTGCACATACATCAACAAAGAGCAGCGCCAAGCGTGCACCTGTGTCCCATAAGTAAAGGGCCGGCTGGCTCATCTCTTAAAGGGTTGGTGTAAGCCCCCAAAGTGCACTCCAACAAAAAAAACATTTTCTTCTGTGTTTGTGAATTGTGTGCAGTATGCCCTGTACGTGCATCCTCAAAGCAGCAGCGCCAAGTGCGCTCCAACAAAAATAAAATAATCTTTTTTTCTGTGTTTGTGTGTGAAATGTATGCATAGTAGCCACACCTGCATCCTCAGAGGAGCAGCGACAAGCGTGCTTCTGTCTGTTGAAGGGTGGTGTAACCCCCAAAGTGCGCTCCACAAAAAATAAAAATTCTTTTTTTTTCTTTGTGAATTGTGTGGACTATAGCCGCACCTGTATCCTCAAAGCAGCAGCGACAAGCGTGCATCTGTCTGTTAAAGAGTGGTGTAACCCTCAAAGTGCGCTCCACAAAAAATTAAAAATTCTTTTTTTTTTGTCTTTGTGAATTGTGTGCACTGTAGCTGCACGTGCATCAACAAAGGAGCAGCACCAAGCGTGCACCTGTGTCCCATAAGTCTATTAAAGGGTGGTGTAACCCCCAAAGTGCTCCAAAAATTAAAAAACAATTTTTTTTCTGTGTTTGTGACTTGTGTGCGATGTAGCCGCACGTGCATCAACACAGCAGCAGCGTCAAGCGTGTGCCTGTGTCATAAGTCAAGGGCCGGTTTGGACATCTGGTCCGGACTGAAGGACGTGCCAACATTTTCTGACATATCTACTGTCACTGCATATGATACTGTCACCACTGACAGAATGGTGGAGGATTACATTGGTAACAGCATACAAGTAGGGATGTCAGACAGTCCGTACCTGTACTGGCAGGAAAAAGAGGCAATTTGAAGGCCCCTGTACAAACTGGCTCTATTTTACCTGAGTTGCCCCCCTCCAGTGTGTACTCCGAAAGAGTGTTTAGTGCAGCCGGGAACCTTGTCAGCGAAAGGTGTAGGAGGTTGCTTCCACAAAATGTGGAGAAGATGATGTTCATAAAAATGAATTATAAACTCTTCCAGGAAGACCAGCCTCCAGAATGTACAGAGGGACCTGTGGTGGTGGAATCCAGCAGGGATGAATTAATACTCTGTGAGGATGAGGATGTACACAACACTGAAGAGGGTGAAGAATCGGACAGATTAATTGCCAACTTGTTTTGTGGGGGCCCAAACGAACCAATCATTTCAGCCACAGTCGTGTGGCAGACCCTGGTACTGAAATGATTGGTTTGTTAAAGTGTGCATGTCCTGGTTATACAACATAAGGGTGGGTGGGAGGGAGGGCCCAAGGACAATTCCATCTTGCACCTCTTTTTTTTCTTTGCATTATGTACTGTTTGGAGCCTAGTTTTTCAAAATGTCATCCTATCTGCCACTGCAGTGTCACTCTTAGATGGGCCACGTGTTTGTGCCGCCCACTCGTGTCACTTAGCATAGTCATACAGCTATCCCGGTGCAACCTTTTGGACTAAAAACAATATTGTGAGGTGTGAGGTGTTCAGAATAGACTGGAAATTAGTGGAAATTAATGTTATTGAGGTTGATAATAGCATAGGAACTGAAAAACCCACAAATTCTGTGATTTTAGCTGTTTTTATGCTTTTTTTAAAAAAAAATACAGATCCAAAACACAAAACTCAGAACCCAAATCATGGAAGGGTTGTTTTGGCAAAACCAATCCAGATCCAAAACACGAAGAAAGATCCAGATCCAAAACCAAAACATGAAAAGTGGCCGGTGCACACCCCTAATTTTATGTATATAAATGTGTATATATATATATATATATAAACAATGAAAGCCCGGCACTCTGCAGACCACAGCGGGTCAATACCTTGCTCCGGGTGCCTTCCACATGGAGTCCACTCCACTCGATATAATCAAGAGCACATAAGCGGCACTCTGGAGACTCTCATAAAGGGTGTAAACAGTGGTGTCTTTATTCAACATTTCGGGGTTCTGTGACCCCTTCCTCTGGAACACACATAATAACAAATACATAAAAACAGTGACTTTAAATACCTTGCTCATTGTGCCCATCGTTCTGTCACCCCCTGCATTCCACCGGCGCTCAGACCGCACACTTCTGGTCGCGGCATCCAAGAACCGGAAGTTACGTCATCCAGCACCTGGTTGCCAGGGGGACAACTATAAACAAACAAAACAAGCTTCCATAAATACACTTCATTAAAATAACTGAAAAACAGACATGTGGTGATAAGAATTAATGCCTGTACTAATCCCAAGCATAATATGCAAATATAAAGTGCTTACAAGCATCAAAATATAAAAACTTATACATAATTAATTATCGCCATCTTGTGGTGAAGAAAAGGAACTACGTGTAAGACCTGAGAACAAACCTCAGGAACAAATAAATGTGCTGCACAATTCTATGGTAAAAGATCTACTGTGTTGAAACTTTTTTATATATAAAATCTTTGTGCAAAATGACAAACATTATGATTATAGAATAAATCTATAAAAATCCAAAATATGGACAGTCTCAGTGCTTCCTCGAGTGCATAGTATTTAGCTTATGGCATAACATATTACATACAATCTAAAAAATTGTTATATACTTAAAAAATTGATATGATATACTGCAATCAACATAAATGCAATGTAATATAGATTTGCAAACAATTTATTCCCATCTTTTACTCTCATCTCTGGGAAGTATATCAGGACCCTATTCTCACCCAACTACAACAAACCATGATTATATTAATTGCTAAAAGGTATAATGAACACATCCAACTAAAAGAATTATCTATATCAAATTTGCTAAATATCTTAAAAGGGACCTGTCACAAAAAATTATAAAGACCTAGGGATTCAGTCAGACCTCAGGGTACCAAGGTATCTAACTGATAAATCCACTTTGATTCCCTTTGTTCTCAGGTATTACACGTAGTTCCTTTTATTTACCACAAGATGGCGATAATTAATTATGTATAAGTTTTTATATTTTGATACTTGTAAGCACTTTATATTTGCATTTTATGCTTGGGATTAGTACAGGCATTAATTCTTATCACCACATGTCTGTTTTTCAGTTATTTTAATGAAGTGTATTGGTTTGTTTTGCTTGTTTATAGAGTTCCCTTGGCAACCAGCCAGGATAACGTCACTTCTGGTTCTCGGATGCCGCGACCGGAAGTGTGCGGTCTGAGCGCCGGTGGAATGCAGGGGGTGACAGCACGATGGGCACAATGAGCAAGGTATTTAAAGTCACTGTTTTTATGTATTTGTTATGTGTGTTCCTGAGGAAGGGGTCACAGGACCCCGATACGTTGAATAAAGACACGACTGTTTACACACTGTTATGAGAGTCTCCGGAGCACCGCATATGTGCTTTTGATTATATATATATAT
Source organism: Taudactylus pleione (assembly GCA_031769625.1). Taxonomy (NCBI): domain Eukaryota; kingdom Metazoa; phylum Chordata; class Amphibia; order Anura; family Myobatrachidae; genus Taudactylus; species Taudactylus pleione. The sequence goes on from JAUIMM010000550.1 coordinate 3,254,439, forward strand.
ATATATATATACACACATACACACATATATATATATATATATACACACACTAGGGGTGAGCGGGTTCGGATTTCTGAAATCCGAACCCCCCCGAGCCCCCCCGATCCGAGTCCGATCCGAATCAGGCTCGACTTTTCCCGCCTGACTCGGATCTGAAATCGAGGCAAAACGTCATCATCCCGCCTTCCGAGTCTCGCGGGTTTTGGATCCTATATAAGGTACCCACGTCGGCGCCATTTTCTCACTCGGCTGTGGACAGTGAAGAGGGAGGGTGGGAGTTAGGGCTGTGTAGTGTAGTGTAGTGTAGTGCTGCTGTTGTCCACTACTTCAAAGTCCATAGGGGCTGGCTGTGTTGTGCTGTGCTGCTGTTGTTAATAGGGGCTGTGTCCACTACTTCAAAGTCCATAGGGGCTGGCTGGACTGTGTTGTGCAGTCAGTTCTCCATAGGGGCTGTGTCCACTCCAAAGTCCTGTGCAGTGTCCCAGTCCTAAAGGAGTGCTGCAGTGTTGTCCAGGGGGTGCTCTGTCCATCAGGGGTGCTCCCCCCAAGTGCTAAAAAAATAATATATTTTCTGTGTTTGTGAATTGTGTGCGCAGTAGCCGCACGTGCATCAACAAAGTAGTGCCAAGCGTGCGCCTGTGTCATAAGTAAAGGGCCGGCTGGCTTGACCGTTAAGGGTGCTGTAACCCCCGAAAGTACACTCCAGTCCAAACCAAAAAAAAAATTATTTTCTGTGTTTGTGAATTGTGTGCGCAGTAGCCGCACGTGCATCAACAAAGTAGTGCCAAGCGTGCGCCTGTGTCATAAGTAAAGGGCCGGCTGGCTTGACCGTTAAGGGTGCTGTAACCCCCGAAAGTACACTCCAGTCCAAACCAAAAAAAAAATTATTTTCTGTGTTTGTGAATTGTGTGCGCAGTAGCCGCACGTGCATCAACAAAGTAGTGCCAAGCGTGCGCCTGTGTCATAAGTAAAGGGCCGGCTGGCTTGACCGTTAAGGGTGCTGTAACCCCCGAAAGTACACTCCAGTCCAAACCAAAAAAAAAATTATTTTCTGTGTTTGTGAATTGTGTGCGCAGTAGCCGCACGTGCATCAACAAAGTAGTGCCAAGCGTGCGCCTGTGTCATAAGTAAAGGGCCAGCTGGCTTGACCGTTAAGGGTGCTGTAACCCCCGAAAGTACACTCCAGTCCAAACCAAAAAAAAAATTATTTTCTGTGTTTGTGAATTGTGTGCGCAGTAGCCGCACGTGCATCAACAAAGTAGTGCCAAGCGTGCGCCTGTGTCATAAGTAAAGGGCCGGCTGGCTTGACCGTTAAGGGTGCTGTAACCCCCGAAAGTACACTCCAGTCCAAACCAAAAAAAAAATTATTTTCTGTGTTTGTGAATTGTGTGCGCAGTAGCCGCACGTGCATCAACAAAGTAGTGCCAAGCGTGCGCCTGTGTCATAAGTAAAGGGTCGGCTGGCTTGACCGTTAAGGGTGCTGTAACCCCCGAAAGTACACTCCAGTCCAAACCAAAAAAAAAATTATTTTCTGTGTTTGTGAATTGTGTGCGCAGTAGCCGCACGTGCATCAACAAAGTAGTGCCAAGCGTGCGCCTGTGTCATAAGTAAAGGGCCGGCTGGCTTGACCGTTAAGGGTGCTGTAACCCCCGAAAGTACACTCCAGTCCAAACCAAAAAAAAAATTATTTTCTGTGTTTGTGAATTGTGTGCGCAGTAGCCGCACGTGCATCAACAAAGTAGTGCCAAGCGTGCGCCTGTGTCATAAGTAAAGGGCCGGCTGGCTTGACCGTTAAGGGTGCTGTAACCCCCGAAAGTACACTCCAGTCCAAACCAAAAAAAAAATTATTTTCTGTGTTTGTGAATTGTGTGCGCAGTAGCCGCACGTGCATCAACAAAGTAGTGCCAAGCGTGCGCCTGTGTCATAAGTAAAGGGCCGGCTGACTTGACCATTAAGGGTGCTGTAACCCCCGAAAGTACACTCCAGTCCAAACCAAAAAAAAAATTATTTTCTGTGTTTGTGAATTGTGTGCGCAGTAGCCGCACGTGCATCAACAAAGTAGTGCCAAGCGTGCGCCTGTGTCATAAGTAAAGGGCCGGCTGGCTTGACCGTTAAGGGTGCTGTAACCCCCGAAAGTACACTCCAGTCCAAACCAAAAAAAAAATTATTTTCTGTGTTTGTGAATTGTGTGCGCAGTAGCCGCACGTGCATCAACAAAGTAGTGCCAAGCGTGCGCCTGTGTCATAAGTAAAGGGCCGGCTGGCTTGACCGTTAAGGGTGCTGTAACCCCCGAAAGTACACTCCAGTCCAAACCAAAAAAAAAATTATTTTCTGTGTTTGTGAATTGTGTGCGCAGTAGCCGCACGTGCATCAACAAAGTAGTGCCAAGAGTGCGCCTGTGTCATAAGTAAAGGGCCGGCTGGCTTGACCGTTAAAGGGTGCTGTAACCCCCAAAGTACACTCCAGTCCAAACCAAAAAAAAAATTATTTTCTGGGTTTAGCCGCACGTATATATCAAATCGATATAACATAAATGGAGGACCAAACTTTCTCCGATAAAAATAAAATAGAGAAAGATCAAGAACCACTTCCTCCTAGTGCTGAAGCTGCTGCCACTAGTCATGACATAGACGATAACATGCCATCAACGTCGTCTGCCAAGGCCGATGCCCAATGTCATAGTAGAGGGCACATACAATCCCAAATGGCAAAGTTCAGGAAAATGACCTTGAAAAAGACATTTAAATCAGCTGAAGAGAAACGTAAACTTGCCAATATGCCATTTACGACACGGAGTGGCAAGGAACGGCTAAGGTCGATCCCTAGTATGTTCATGACTAGTGGTTCAGCTTCACATGACGATGGAAGCCCTCCTCCCACTAAAAAAATCAAAAGAGTTAAGCTGGCAAAAGCACAGCGAAGAACTGTGCTTTCTAAGAAGATATCACAAATCCCCAAGGAGAGTCCAAGTGTGGTGGTGGTTGCGATGCCTGACCTTCCCAGCACTGGACGGGAAGAGGTGGCTCTTTCCACCATTTGCACGCCCCCTGCAAGTGCTGAAAGGAGCACCCACAGTCCACTTGCTGATATGCAAATTGAAGATGTCACTGTTGAAGTACAACAGGATGAGGATACTGGTGTAGCTGGCGCTGAGGAGGAAGTTGGCGAGGAGGATTCTGATGGTGATGTGGTTTGTTTTAATCAGGCTCCGGGGGAGACAGTTGTTGTCCGTGGGATGAAAAAGCCCATCACGGTCATGCCTGGGCAGAAGACCAAACATTCCACCTCTTTGGTCTGGCAATATTTCTATCCAAATCCGGACAACAACTGTCTTGCCATATGTACCATATGTAAAGGTGAAATAAGTAGGGGTAGGGACGTCAACCACCTAGGAACATCCTCCCTTATACGGCACCTGCAGCGCGTTCATAAAAAGTTACTGTCAAGTTCAGAAACTTTGGCTAAGACCGTAAGCAGTCCAGGGACACCTAAATCCCGTTGTCCTGTTGTATCCAAGCGCCTGCAAACCACACCGTCAACTCCCTCCTCGTCAATTTCCTCCTTAGTCAGGATCGGAAGTAGTCCTGCAGGCCATGTCACTGGCATGACTGACTCTCCTATCCGGGATTCCTCTGGAGGATCCTGCATTGCTACGCCTACTGCTGCCGCTGCTGCTGTTGCTGCTGCTGGGAGTCGTTCATCATCCCAGAGAGGAAGTAGGAACACCACTACTTTTACTAAACAATTGACCCTCCAACAGTCCTTAGCGAGGAGGATGAAGTACGACAGCAGTCATCCTGAAGCAAAACGTATAACTGAGGCCTTGACTGCTATGTTGGTGTTAGACGTGCGTCCGGTATCCGCCATTAGTGCAGTGGGATTTAGACAATTGATGGAGGTAGTGTGTCCCCGGTTCCAAATCCCGTCTAGATTCCACTTCACTAGGCAGGCGATACCGAGACTGTACAGAAACGTCAGAAAAAGTGTCTTCAGTGTCCTGAAAAATGCCGTTGTACACAATGTCCACTTAACCACGGACATGTGGACAAGTGGAACAGGGCAGACTAAGGACTATATGACTGTGACAGCCCACTGGGTAGATGTATCACCTTACGCAGCAACAGCAGCAGCGTCACCAGTAGCAGCATCTCAGAAACGCCAGCTCGTTACAAGGCAGGTTACGCTGTGTATCACCGGTTTCAGTAAGAGGCACACCGCCGACAACCTCTTAGAGAAACTGAGGGAAATCATCGCCCAGTGGCTTACCCCACTTAGACTCTCCTGGGGATTTGTGATATCTGACAACGCCACCAATATTGTGCGGGCATTACATCTGGGCAAATTCCAGCACGTCCCATGTTTTGCTCACACAATAAACTTGGTGGTGCAGAATTTTCTGAAAAGCGACAGGGGCATGCAGGAGACGCTTTGGGTGGCCCGAAAAATTTCTGGCCACTTTCGCCATTCAGCGACTGCGTGCCGAAGACTGGAGCGCCAGCAAACACTCTTGAACCTGCCCCGCCATCACCTGAAGCAAGAGGTTGTGACGCGGTGGAACTCAACCCTCTATATGCTTCAGAGGATGGAGGAGCAGCAAAAGGCCATACAAGCCTATACATCCACCTATGACATAGGCAAAGGAGGGGGTATGCACCTGACTCAAGCGCAGTGGAGAATGATTTCCGTGTTGTGCAAGGTTCTCCAGCCCTTCGAACTTGCCACACGTGAAGTCAGTTCAGACACAGCCAGCTTGAGTCAGGTCATTCCCCTCATCAGGCTTTTGCAGAAGCAGCTGGAGAAAGTGAAGGAGGAGCTAAGACGGAGCGATTCCGCTCGGCATGTGGGACTTGTGGATGAAGCCCTTCATTCGCTTTGCCAGGATTCCAGGGTGGTCAATCTGTTGAAATCAGACCACTACATTTTGGCCACCGTGCTTGATCCTAGGTTTAAAGCCTATGTGGTGTCTCTCTTTCCGGCCGACACAAGCCTGCAGAGGTGCAAAGACCTGCTGGTGAACACACTGTCAGCTGAAGCGGAACGTGACACGTCAACGGCTCCTTCTTCATTTTCTCCCGCAACTGGGGCTGCCAGGAAAAAACTTAGGTATCCTAAGCAACCCGCTGGCGGTGATGCAGGGCAGGCAGGACCAAGTTTGGACATCTGGTCCGGACTGAAGGACCTGGCAACAATTTCTGACATGTCTACTGTCACTGCATATGATACTGTCACCATTGACAGAATGGTGGAGGATTACATCGGTGACAGCATCCAAGTAGGCATGTCAGACAGTCCATACCTGTACAGGCAGGAAAAAGAGGCAATTTGGAGGCCCCTGTACAAGCTGGCTCTATTTTACCTGAGTTGCCCCCCCTCCAGTGTGTACTCCGAAAGAGTGTTTAGTGCAGCCGGGAACCTTGTCAGCGAAAGGCGTAGGAGGTTGCTTCCACAGAATGTGGAGAAGATGATGTTCATCAAAATGAATTATCAGCTCTTCCAGGGAGACCAGCCTCCAGAAGGTACAGAGGGACCTGTGGTGGTGGATTCAAGTGGGGACGAGTTAATACTTTGTGAGGATGAGGATGTACACACTGAAGAGGGTGAGGAATCGGTGGATGAGGAGGATGAGGATGACATCTTGCCTCCGTAGAGCCAGTTTGTGCAGGGACACATTAATTGCCAGCTTGTTTTGTGGGGGCCCAAACGAACCAATCATTTCAGCCACAGTTGTGTGGCAGACCCTGGCGCTGAAATGATTGATTTGTTAAAGTGTGCATGTCCTGTTTATACAACATAAGGGTGGGTGGGAGTGCCCAAGGACAATTCCATCTTGCACTTCTTTTTTTTCTTTGCATTATGTACAGTTTGGGGCCTAGTTTTTCTAACTGCCATCCTGTCTGCCACTGCAGTGTCACTCCTAGATGGGTCACGTGTTTGTGCCGCCCACTCGTGTCGCTTAGCATAGTCATCCAGCTACCTCGGTGCAACCTTTTGGACATGAAAACACTATTGTGAGGTGTGAGGTGTTCAGAATAGACTGGAAATGAGTGGAAATTAAGGTTATTGAGGTTAATAATAGCATAGGAGCAGAGAAACCAACAAATTCTGTGATTTTAGCTGTTTTTATGCTTTTTAAAAAAAAAATACAGATCCAAAACACAAAACCCAGAACCCAAAACACGGAAGGGTGGTTTTGGCAAAACCAATCCAGATCCAAAACACGAAGAAAGATCCAGATCCAAAACCAAAACACAAAACACGAAAAGTGGCCGGTGCACACCCCTAATACATACACATTCACACATACAGTACTCACCTATATTACCTGGAGTGGTCCACTTCTCCCTGCAGGCATCCATGGTCTTAAAATAAAAAAAAAACGATAAACATGAACCAGGCACTAAGTAACAACCACAAAGGTTGTTACTTCCCAAATTAAGTGCTCAGATGTGGCTTCTGATTTTGTAGAGCGTATCTGAGTGTTCATTGGCTGAGAGAGGTCAGCCCCCGCCTCTCTCAGCCAATGAACAGCTCCCTTCATTGAAGTCAATGTTGGTAACCACAAAATATACTTTAGTTACCCTGCGGCTCTCCATTGACTTCAATGGAGGGAGACGTTCATTGGCTGAGAGAGGCGGGGCTGACCTCTCTCAGCCAATGAACACTCAGACATTGCTCTGCAAAGGCTAGAGCCGCGTCTGAGTTCTTCATTTGGGAGATAACAACCATCGTGGTTTATTTTAAGAAGACCAGGGATACCTACTTTGGACCGAAGAGGACCGAACCACACATAGGAGAAGGTGACTATGTTTTTTTACCACAGGTACCCTATGGATAATATACTGGAGAAGGGGATACATAGGTGAGTATGAGTACATGTGTGTGTGTATATATGTTTATTACACTTACACTGTGTACGGTGTGTGTCCTGTGTTTTTTTAATATTGCTTTTGCAGTGGAACTAAAGGTAGCAGCGGGCACCTAATGCCCCGAATGCTGGTACTTGTGGTTCTCCAAGTACCAGCATGCGTGGAGGCTTGCTGGGACCTGCAGTTCCACAGCAAAAGATAATATTTAAAACTATTTCAAATGCACTACACTTACACTATCAACCCGCCAACCTCCGCCCAGGGGTGGTGGGGATAGTCCCGGGCTATCAGCCTAGGCTAGGGGTGCCCTGGAGAGGGGGACCCCTTTATTGGGGGGGTCCTCAACTCCCCAGGGATTCCTGGCCTGGGCTGACTAGTGGTCAGGGCTGATGCTGTGGCTGGGGGGCATGGTGATAGGGCTCCCCTGGCTGTGGCATCAGCACCCCACTAGAAAGGGTCTGGTGCTGGTTCTGGAGATTACAGGGGGACCCTACGAAATTATTTTCCTTGTAATTCCAGAAACAGGACAGGATCAGAGCCCAGTGCTGTTTGTGCTAAGTACAGGGGGAACCCTACGCAAGTTTTCCCCTGTACTTAGACAACCAGGACTGGCTATAAAAAGTCGGGCTGGTTCTGTTTTAGGGGGGACACCACATCATTTAAAAAAAAAATGTAACTCTTTCTAAGCTTGTTACAGTAAGGTACATGCATGCATCTCACTGATGTATGCCTGTATCTGTGTAAAAGCGAACTGCTCATGTTGAAAGTGAAAGCATGAAGCAGTTCTTTTCAGTCGGGTATTTGCAGTTCATTTTGAAGTGGGATTTGCAGTTCGATTTGTACATGAACATGCCAAATCGAACAGCAAATCACTATTCAAAACCGAACCAAATCGATTTCGATATAGAAAATGCTTCTAATATCTAATTTTAGTAAATGAGGGATTTGAAGAGGGATTTGTACTTTCGATTTGATTTGGTTTGAGGTGAGCTAAATCAAACTTCAAAACGAAAGTAAACTCGAACTTTGATAAATATACCCCATAGACTGTAAGTCCACCTTTTCCTACACTACTGGAAAGTAAACTATGTCTAGTCTAAAACCCAGTTTAGTACAGTAGGATATGCACCAAGCAATGTAGCAAAGATCTCCTTATAATTTAAATGTTATTCTTTTTTTATTATGTGTTCATATTTACAGTAAGGAAAGCAGAAGCTTTAGTGCCACAATTTGGTGAACAGCTAACAAATCAGCACAAGTTTATATGGATGTAGTGGTGAATAGTGGATACCAGGAATAGTGTTAATTATGGGTTAACCAGTATGGAGACCCCTCACATGAGAATGAGACTTACCATACTTCACCAGTTTTCTACTGTAAAGGGGCACATTCACATTGTAATTGTGCAGTTGTATCACAGTCTGGTGCTGTGCCTACACTGCACGTTCAGTCGTTCAGTGTAGGCACATCAATCATCCCCTAACATGCTCAACCTGATGTTATCTTCAGGTTGACCAGCATGTTCGGGTGATGATTGATGTCGGAAATGACCAGCGGGAGCGTACATCGCTTGTCGTTTCTGACATTAATGTGCGTGATTTGTGCCTGATTACTGAGCGATTGCACGATTACGATGTCGTAATCGTGCAATCGCTCAGTAATGTCATGTAGTGGATATGAGGCATTAAACTGCTCTACTCCCCATGTATACTGTATAATAAAAAATAAAAAAATCATATGAAACTGCTTTCTACCAAGAGCTGAATGTAGGAGATATCACACATATATCTGAGTTCAGCAAAGTACAGTAACACCACGTACCACAGACCCAATTTTTTTTCTAATGGGGACTGGTCCTCCAATTTATCAAGTTTTGAAATTTAAATTTTAAAGGGGAATAGGTAGACACAAACAGGGTCACATGGAAATGGAGAGTTGTTATGGGAGATGCTAGAAGGAAAAGTTAGGATGGATGATGGAAAAAAAATAGTTTTTAGAACTCATTTGTACTAGGGGTGAGCGGGTTCGGATTTCTGAAATCTGAACCTCCCCGAGCCCCCCCGATCTGAGGCCGATCCGAGTCAGGCTCGACTTTTCCCGCCTGACTCGGATCTGAAATCGAGGCAAAACGTCATCATCCCGCCTTCCGGGTCTCGCGGGTTTTGGATCCTATATAAGGTACCCGCGTCGGCGCCATTTTCTCACTCGGCTGTGGAAGTGAAGAGGGAGGGTGGGAGTTAGGGCTGGCTGGGCTGTGTAGTGTAGTGTAGTGCAGAGTAGTGTTGTGCTGTGCTGTGCTGCGCTGTGCTGCTGTTGTCCATAGGGGCTGTGTCCACTACTTCAAAGTCCATAGGGGCTGGCTGGACTGTGTTGTGCAGTCAGTTGTCCATAGGGGCTGTGTCCACTCCAAAGTCCTGTGCAGTGTCCCAGTCCTAAAGGGTAGCTGTAGTGTTGTCCAGGGGGTGCTCTTTCCGTCAGGGGTGCTCCCCCCAAGTGCTAAAAAAAATATATTTTTTCTGTGTTTGTGAATTGTGTGCACTGTGGCTGCACGTGCATCAACAAAGGAGCAGCGCCAAGCGTGCGCCTGTGTCCCATTAGTAAAGGGCCGGCTGGCTTGTCCGTTAAAGGGTGCTGTAACCTCCAAAGTACACTCCAAACAAAAAAAATATATATTTTCTGTGTTTGTGAATTGTGTGCGCAGTAGCCGCACGTGCATCAACAAAGTAGTGCCAAGCGTGCGCCTGTGTCATAAGTAAAGGGCCGGCTGGCTTGACCGTTAAAGGGTGCTGTAACCCCCAAAGTACACTCCAAACCAAATAAAAAAATATTTTCTGTGTTTGTGAATTGTGTGCGCAGTAGCCGCACGTGCATCAACAAAGTAGTGCCAAGGGTGCGCCTGTGTCATAAGTAAACGGCCGGCTGGCTTGACCATTAAAGGGTGCTGTAACCCCCAAAGTACACTCCAAACAAATAAAAAAAATATTTTCTATGTTTGTGAATTGTGTGCGCAGTAGCCGCACGTGCATCAACAAAGGAGCAGCGCCAAGCGTGCGCCTGTATCATATGTAAAGGGCCGGCTAGCTTGACCATTAAAGGGTGCTGTAACCCCCAAAGGGCACTCTAAACAAAATAAAAAAATATATTTTTTTGTGTTTGTGAATTGTGTGCGCAGTAGCCGCACGTGCATCAACAAAGTAGTGCCAAGCGTGCGTCTGTGTCCCATAAATAAAGGGCCAGCTTGATTGACCGCTAAAGGGTGCTGTAACCCCCAAAGGGCACTCCAAACAAAATAAAAAAAAAATTTCTGTGTTTGGGAATTGTGTGCACTGTGGCTGCACGTGCATCAACAAAGGAGCAGCGCCAAGCGTGCGCCTGTGTCCCATAAATAAAGGGCCGGCTGGCTCATTTCTTAAAGGGTGGTGTAACCCACAAAGTGCACTAGTCTCCAACAAAAATAAAAAAATATTTTCTGTGTTTGTGGGCGCCTTAGCCGCACGTATATATCAATACAACATAAATGGAGGACCAAACTTTCTCTGATAAAAATAAAATAGGGAAAGATCAAGAACCACTTCCTCCTAGTGCTGAAGCTGCTGCCACTAGTCATGACATAGACGATAACATGCCATCAACGTCGTCTGCCAAGGCCGATGCCCAATGTCATAGTAGAGGGCACATACAATCCCAAATGACAAAGTTCAGGAAAATGACCTTGAACAAAACATTTAAATCATCTGAAGAGAAACATAAACTTGCCAATATGCCATTTACGACACGGAGTGGCAAGGAACGGCTAAGGTCTTTCCCTATGTTCATGACTAGTGGTTCAGCTTCACATGACGATGGAAGCCCTCCTCCCGCTAAAAAAATCAAATGAGTTAAGCTGGCAAAAGCACAGCGAAGAACTGTGCGTTATAAGAAGATATCACAAATCCCCAAGGAGAGTCCAAGTGTGGTGGCGGTTGCGATGCCTGACCTTCCCAGCACTGGACGGGAAGAGTTGGCTCTTTCCACCATTTGCATGCCCCCTGCAAGTGCTGAAAGGAGCACCCACAGTCCACTTGCTGATATGCAAATTGAAGATGTCACTGTTGAAGTACAACAGGATGAGGATACTGGTGTAGCTGGCACTGAGGAGGAAGTTGGCGAGGAGGATTCTGATGGTGATGTGGTTTGTTTAAATCAGGCTCCGGGGGAGACAGTTATTGTCCGTGGGATGAAAAAGCCCATCACGGTCATGCCTGGGCAGAAGACCAAACATTCCACCTCTTTGGTCTGGCAATATTTCTATCCAAATCCGGACAACAACTGTCTTGCCATATGTACCATATGTAAAGGTGAAATAAGTAGGGGTAGGGACGTTAACCACCTAGGAACATCCTCCCTTATACGGCACCTGCAGCGCGTTCATAAAAAGTTACTGTCAAGTTCAGAAACTTTGGCTAAGACCGTAAGGGACACCTAAATCCCTTTTTCTTGTTTTATCCAAGGAATCGGTGGATGAGGAGGATGAGGACGACATCTTGCCTCCGTAGAGTCAGTTTGTGCAGGGACACATTAATTGCCAGCTTGTTTTGTGGGGGCCCAAACGAACCAATCATTTCAGCCACAGTCATGTGGCAGACCCAGCCGCTGAAATGATTGGCTTGTTAAAGTGTGCATGTCCTATTTATACAACATAAAGGTGGGTGGGAGGGCCCAAGGACAATTCCATCTTGCACCTCTTTTTTTTCTTTGCAGTATGTACTGTTTGTGGCCTAGTTTTTCAAACTGCCATCCTGTCTGCCACTGCAGTGTCACTCCTAGATGGGCCACGGGTTTGTGCCGCCCACTCGTGTCGCTTAGCATAGTCATCCAGCTACCTCGGTGCAATCTTTTGGCCATAAAAACAATATTGTGAGGTGTGAGGTGTTCAGAATAGACTGGAAATGAGTGGAAATGAAGGTTATTGAGGTTAATAATTGCATAGGAGCAGAAAAACCCACAAATTCTGTGATTTAAGCTGTTTTTATGCTTTTTTTTCAAAAAAATACAGATCCAAAACACAAAACCCAGAACCCAAAACACGGAAGGGTGGTTTTGGCAAAACCAATCCAGATCCAAAACACGAAGAAAGATCCAGATCCAAAACCAAAACACAAAACGTGGCCGGTGCACACCCCTAATTTGTACCATTGAAGCATAGTGGACACTAGGGGGTAAATTTACTAAAGAGAGAGTTTTTAGAAGTGAGTTTTAGAAGAGATGTTGCCCATAGCAACCAATCAGATTCTAGCTATTAAGGTGCTAGTTAAATGTTAAGTAGAATCTGATTGGTAGCTGTGGGCAACATCTCCTCTAAAACTCAGTTCTAAAAACACTCACTTTAGTAAATTTACCCCTGGGTGTCGGAGGGCCAGATTCAGCAGTGGATGGAGTTGCTATCGCAAGTACTAACATGGTAGCAGGTGCAATAGCACTAATATGGTAATGCAGTAGAAGGAGTCTCGCCTACTGCATGCATTACTGATCTGTGCTGTGTCCTAGGACGCAGTATTGGATCATCTGCGTGTCCATGAGGTCACGCAAGCCGGGCTCCGCACATGCACAAAAAAGGCCAGGAAATCTCCGTCAGCTGAAGTGGTGGTCATTGACAGAGCGGAGAGTGTGTGCAGGAATGTGAGACGAAATAAAGATAGTTATGGAGGGGGAAGAGAATGTCTGAGGGCTTTGTAGGTAAGGGTGAGGAGTTTGAACTCGATTCTGTTGAGAATTGGTAGTCAGTGTAGACACTGGCAGAGACAGGCAGCACAGTGGAAAAATAAGTCAGGTGTCAGTGTTATGAAGAGACTACATTGGGGAGAGATTGGATATAGAGAGGCCAGAGATAAGGATAGAGTGAATAGGAGTTTAGTTCCTTCCAAGGTGCAAAAGGGCCTGATCTTGGACATGTTATTAAGGTGGAAGCTGTAATTAGATTTTGGTGAGGGTGGTTTCATGGAGTGTAGAGAGCAAAGGTCAGATTAAAGTGATTCAGGGAGGGTATGATAGGAAGGAGGATGGTTAGAATACCTGTTAGAGAAGCTTGGATGCAAAGAAAACGGATAGGCCAGTAGTTGGAGGGTGAAATGAGGTCAAGGGAAGGTTTTTTGAGAATGAAGGAAACAAGGGCTTGAAGGGGAAATGGAAAGTACAAGTAGAAAGCAATAGGTTGAGGAAGTGGTAAGGTGGGAGCAGATATCAAAGGAGAGTGATCAGAGGTGGTGCAAGGGTGTAGAGACAAGGGAGAAAGTGGAAAGAGAGTCTGGCGATAGTAATAAGGTGGATAAGACGGGTTGGCCAGAGAGGGTAAGTGGTGTAAGATGCCTTTTGGGAAGAGTTTCTGTATTGGATAAACTAAATTTTGGTGGTGATGTCAAGAGCGGAGAGGGTTGAGGGGAGGGGGTGGCAGAGGAGAGAGTTGATAGTGACAGAAGGGTGATAAAGTTTTGAGAAATGGGTGGAAATTAGAGATTCAAAGTAGCACTCTTTAGTAAAAGACTAGAGCTGGAGGAACAGATAATTAATATGAATTGAACTATGTCGCACAAGAATACAATCTTCTCCAGAGATGCTCAGTAGTGCAAGAGCATTTTTGCAGGGTTCATTTGGATTACCACATTTGAAGAGGAGACTGTTGCAGACTTAAGCTGGGTAGACACCTAACCAAAATATCTGCAGATCATGTTTGTTCATACACACTAAACAACCAACATCTGTCACCTGGCCGTGGGTTCCGCTGGCTGGGGGGCGTGTCGCGTCCCCTACCCGCTGCCTCATCAGCAAGTGTGCGGGCAGTCGGCTGACTGCCCGTACACACGGCACAATGCTGGTACACACTGACCAACGCACACAAGATATATTGATCGGCCAATATATCTGCCAGCGTGTACCCAGCATTAGAGTCATGGCTGTGGCACTGGTGCAGAAAACAAAGGTACGTTTGTGAATGTAGGTGATAGGCCAGTCAGGGCAGGAAAGAATGGTGGTGCAATAGAGTTGTGGGTCCAGAGAGGAGAGGGTAGTAAGGCCAAGAGGAATCAGGTTTCTTTTGGTGAGCTCTGCCTTAGAAGAGTGAGGTGTTGATGGGGTGGGGAGATGCTATAAAAGAGGTGTTTGTGGTCACAGAGAGGAAAGGAGGAGTTGTTGATGTCAGAGATCACACTCAGGAGTCGATGTATCAAGCAGTGAAAAGTGTGGAGAAGTGAACCAGTGAAGAAGTTGCCCTTAGCAACCAATCAGCTTTGAAGTAGCATTTATCAAGTACAAGCTATAAAATAATAGGTAAATTGGCTGTCATTACTAACCGTCAGACTTCAATCCCCAATCTGGGCAGCTTTAAGGGCAGTGTTTTTTGGCCACTTTATGGGGTGAATGCATTGGGCCATGTTTAACAAGATTCTTTTATTAAGGAGTAAATTTACTAAAGTGCGGCTTTATTGAAGATTCTACTTAACATTTAACTAGCACCTTCTAGAAGATAATAGCTAGAATCTGATTGGTTGCTATGGGCAACATCTCCTCTTCTAAAAACTCTCACTTTAGAAAATATACTCCAAAAACTCAAATTCCACATATGATCCAACTCACTATTTTTTAATTATCTTCAACTGCGTCATGCTTGATGTGCCCAGTTTGGGGACTCTTCTCAGTTTTGCTCATTAAGAAACTTTTTACTAGAGCGAAAAACTATCTCAGTTTTTTTATTACACTCTATGGGCCTGATTCAGAGCTGAACGCTCTGACCAGAGTGCTCACTCTGAATCAGGGCCATCCTATTTAAACATGGAGCGGCCTTTTGGACGCTCGCATAGCTGTGGGTTACCACCCACAGCTTATGCGAGCGTCCATGATGATGGTCGCGATGGTCAAAGACCATCGCGACCATCGGGCTTGCGACGAGACCCTGCGGTAGGGTCTCGCTTCCGCAAGCCCAGGAGTGATTTTGGCTCTATCAGAGCCAAAATCACTCCCACTGACATCATTACTGATGTCAGTGGGGCCGGACTCAGACGGTAGGCGTTCCCATGGGAACGCCTCCATCTGGCAGCCACGCCCCCGGCACGCCCACCAAAGGGGGCATGCTGTCACTCACCATCGACAGCACGCCCCCTTTGGTGCGAGACCCCGAGCTCCCTCCGTCGTGCACATGCGCATTCGCCCAACATCGACCCGCTTGCGAGCGACCTTCCCTCGCGAGCGGGTCTGAATGACGTCCTATATTCACAATTTTCCTCAGAGGGTTTATTATTGTCGCTAAAAAGGAAAATTTGAGGGCCCTCATTGAGGATTATATGCTTGGTTGTGTTCAGGACACTACGGTGTTGCATTGGATACCAACAAACACATTTTTATGTTCTTCTTAGAATATACTACACCCCTCTCAGCCTCTTTCATATCTGTCTCAGGAATGATTCACATTGTCACAGATGTGCGGTCTCCAATGCTGCTTACTGGCATTTACTGTGGGAATGTAGGGATGCTTAACAGTTCCAGACCAAGGTTTGTGGTAGGGGTGAGCGGGTTCGGATTTCTGAAATCCGAACCCCCCCGAGCCCCCCCGATCCGAGTCCGATCCGAGTCAGGCTCGACTTTTCCCGCCTGACTCGGATCTGAAATCGAGGCAAAACGTCATCATCCCGCCTTCCGAGTCTCGCGGGTTTTGGATCCTATATAAGGTACCCGCGTCGGCGCCATTTTCTCACTCGGCTGTGGACAGTGAAGAGGGAGGGTGGGAGTTAGGGCTGGCTGGGCTGTGTAGTGTAGTGTAGTGTAGTGCTGCTGTTGTCCACTACTTCAAAGTCCATAGGGGCTGGCTGTGTTGTGCTGTGCTGCTGTTGTTAATAGGGGCTGTGTCCACTACTTCAAAGTCCATAGGGGCTGGCTGGACTGTGTTGTGCAGTCAGTTCTCCATAGGGGCTGTGTCCACTCCAAAGTCCTGTGCAGTGTCCCAGTCCTAAAGGGGTGCTGTAGTGTTGTCCAGGGGGTGCTCTGTCCATCAGGGGTGCTCCCCCCAAGTGCTAAAAAAATAATATATTTTCTGTGTTTGTGAATTGTGTGCGCAGTAGCCGCACGTGCATCAACAAAGTAGTGCCAAGCGTGCGCCTGTGTCATAAGTAAAGGGCCGGCTGGCTTGACCGTTAAAGGGTGCTGTAACCCCCAAAGTACACTCCAGTCCAAACCAAAAAAAAAATTATTTTCTGTGTTTGTGAATTGTGTGCGCAGTAGCCGCACGTGCATCAACAAAGTAGTGCCAAGCGTGCGCCTGTGTCATAAGTAAAGGGCCAGCTGGCTTGACCGTTAAAGGGTGCTGTAACCCCCAAAGTACACTCCAGTCCAAACCAAAAAAAAAATTATTTTCTGTGTTTGTGAATTGTGAGCGCAGTAGCCGCACGTGCATCAACAAAGTAGTGCCAAGCGTGCGCCTGTGTCATAAGTAAAGGGCCGGCTGGCTTGACCGTTAAAGGGTGCTGTAACCCCCAAAGTACACTCCAGTCCAAACCAAAAAAAAAATTATTTTCTGTGTTTGTGAATTGTGTGCGCAGTAGCCGCACGTGCATCAACAAAGTAGTGCCAAGCGTGCGCCTGTGTCATAAGTAAAGGGCCGGCTGGCTTGACCGTTAAAGGGTGCTGTAACCCCCAAAGTACACTCCAGTCCAAACCAAAAAAAAAATTATTTTCTGTGTTTGTGAATTGTGTGCGCAGTAGCCGCACGTGCATCAACAAAGTAGTGCCAAGCGTGCGCCTGTGTCATAAGTAAAGGGCTGACTGGCTTGACCGTTAAAGGGTGCTGTAACCCCCAAAGTACACTCCAGTCCAAACCAAAAAAAAAAAATTTTCTGTGTTTGTGAATTGTGTGCGCAGTAGCCGCACGTGCATCAACAAAGTAGTGCCAAGCGTGCGCCTGTGTCATAAGTAAAGGGCCGGCTGGCTTGACCGTTAAAGGGTGCTGTAACCCCCAAAGGGCACTCCAAACCAAATAACAAAATATATTTTCTGTGTTTGTGAATTGTGTGCGCAGTAGCCGCACGTGCATCAACAAAGTAGTGCCAAGCGTGCGCCTGTGTCATAAGTAAAGGGCCGGCTGGCTTGACCGTTAAAGGGTGCTGTAACCCCCAAAGTACACTCCAGTCCAAACCAAAAAAAAAAATATTTTCTGTGTTTGTGAATTGTGTGCGCAGTAGCCGCACGTGCATCAACAAAGTAGTGCCAAGCGTGCGCCTGTGTCATATGTAATGGCCCGGCTGGCTTGACCATTAAAGGGTGCTGTAACCCCCAAAGTACACTCCAGTCCAAACCAAAAAAAATAATAATTTTCTGTGTTTGTGAATTGTGTGCGCAGTAGCCGCATGTGCATCAACAAAGTAGTGCCAAGCGTGCACCTGTGTCATAAGTAAAGGGCCTGCTGGCTTGACCGTTAAAGGGTGCTGTAACCCCCAAAGTACACTCCAGTCCAAACCAAAAAAAAAATTATTTTCTGTGTTTGTGAATTGTGTGCGCAGTAACCGCACGTGCATCAACAAAGTAGTGCCAAGCGTGCACCTGTGTCATAAGTAAAGGGCCGTCTGGCTTGACCGTTAAAGGGTGCTGTAACCCCCAAAGTACACTCCAGTCCAAACCAAAAAAAAAAATATTTTCTGTGTTTGTGAATTGTGTGCGCAGTAGCCGCACGTGCATCAACAAAGTAGTGCCAAGCGTGCGCCTGTGTCATAAGTAAAGGGCCGGCTGGCTTGACCGTTAAAGGGTGCTGTAACCCCCAAAGTACACTCCAAACCAAAAAAAAAATATTTTCTGTTTTTGTGAATTGTGTGCGCAGTAGCCGCACGTGCATCAACAAAGTAGTGCCAAGCGTGCGCCTGTGTCATAAGTAAAGGGCCGGCTGGCTTGACCGTTAAAGGGTGCTGTAACCCCCAAAGTACACTCCAGTCCAAACCAAAAAAAAAAATATTTTCTGTGTTTGTGACTTGTGTGCACTGTGGCTGCACGTGCATCAACAAAGGAGCAGCGCCAAGCGTGCGCCTGTGTCCCATAAGTAAAGAGCCGGCTGGCTCATTTCTTAAAGGATGGTGTAACCCACAAAGTGCACTACTCTCCAGCAAAAATAAAAAAATATTTTCTGTGTTTGTGTGCGCTTTAGCCGCATGTATATATCAATATAACATAAATGGAGGACCAAACTTTCTCCGATAAAAATAAAATAGGGAAAGATCAAGAACCACTTCCTCCTAGTGCTGTTGCTGCTGCTGGGAGTTGTTCATCATCCCAGAGAGGAAGTAGGAACACCACTACTTTTACTAAACAATTGACCCTCCAACAGTCCCTAGCGATGAGAATGAAGTACGACAGCAGTCATCCTGAAGCAAAACGTATAACTGAGGCCTTGACTGCTATGTTGGTGTTAGACGTGCGTCCGGTATCCGCCATTAGTGTAGTGTGATTTAGACAATTGATGGAGGTAGTGTGTCCCCGGTTCCAAATCCCGTCTAGATTCCACCTGCATCCTCAAAGCAGCAGCGACAAGCGTGCGTCTGTCTGTTAAAGGGTGGTGTAACTCTCAAAGTGCTCCAAAAAATAAAAAAACTATTTTTTTAATGTGTTTGTGACTTGTGTGCGATGTAGCCGCACTTGCATCCTCAAAGCTGCAGCGACAAGCGTGCGTCTGTCTGTTAAAGGGTGGTGACACCCTCAAAATGTGCTACACAAACAATAAAAATATTGTTCTTTTTTTTCTGTCTTTGTGAATTGTGTGGGCTGTAGCCGCACTTGCATCCTCAAAGCAGCAGCGACAAGCGTGCGTCTGTCTGTTAAAGGGTGGTGTAGCTCTCAAAGTGCTCCAAAAAATAAAAAACTATTTTTTTAATGTGTTTGTGACTTGTGTGCGATGTAGCCGCACTTGCATCCTCAAAGCAGCAGCGACAAGCGTGCGTCTGTCTGTTAAAGGGTGGTGACACCCTCAAAGTGTGCTACACAAACAATAAAAATATTGTTCTTTTTTTTCTGTCTTTGTGAATTGTGTGGGCTGTAGCCGCACTTGCATCCTCAAAGCAGCAGCGACAAGCGTGCATCTGTCTGTTAAAGGGTGGTGTAACTCTCAAAGTGCTCCAAAAAATAAAAAACTATTTTTTTATGTGTTTGTGACTTGTGTGCGAAGTAGCCGCACTTGCATCCTCAAAGCAGCAGCGACAAGCGTGCGTCTGTCTGTTAAAGGGTGGTGACACCCTCAAAGTGTGCTACACAAACAATAAAAATATTCTTCTTCTTTTTTCTGTCTTTGTGAATTGTGTGGGCTGTAGCCGCACTTGCATCCTCAAAGCAGCAGTGACAAGCGTGCGTCTGTCTGTTAAAGGGTGGTGTAACTCTCAAAGTGCTCCAAAAAATAAAAAACTATTTTTTTTATGTGTTTGTGACTTGTGTGCGATGTAGCCGCACTTGCATCCTCAAAGCAGCAGCGACAAGCGTGCGTCTGTCTGTTAAAGGGTGGTGACACCCTCAAAGTGTGCTACACAAACAATAAAAATATTCTTCTTCTATTTTCTGTCTTTGTGAATTGTGTGGGCTGTAGCCGCACTTGCATCCTCAAAGCAGCGACAAGCGTGCGTCTGTCTGTTAAAGGATTACATCGGTGACAGCATCCAAGTAGGCATGTCAGACAGTCCGTACCTGTACTGGCAGGAAAAAGAAGCAATTTGGAGGTCCCTGTACAAACTGGCTCTATTTTACCTGAGTTGCCCCCCCTCCAGTGTGTACTCCGAAAGAGTGTTTAGTGCAGCCGGGAACCTTGTCAGCGAAAGGCGTAGGAGGTTGCTTCCACAAAATGTGGAGAAGATGATGTTCATAAAATGAATTATCAACTCTTCCAGGGAGACCAGCCTCCAGAACGTACAGAGGGACCTGTGGTTGTGGATTCCAGCGGGGACGAATTAATACTCTGTGAGGATGAGGATGTGCACAACACTGAAGAGGGTGAGGAATTGGTGGATGAGGAGGATGAGGACGACATCTTGCCTCCGTAGAGCCAGTTTGTGCAGGGACAGATTAATTGCCAGCTTGTTTTGTGGGGGCCCAAACGAACCAATCATTTCAGCCACAGTCGTGTGGCAGACCCTGGTGCTGAAATGATTGGTTTGTTAAAGTGTGCATGTCCTGTTCATACAACATAAGGGTGGGTGGGAGGGCCCAAGGACAATTCCATCTTGCACCTCTTTTTTTTCTTTGCATTATGTATAGTTTGGGGCCTAGTTTTTCAAACTGCCATCCTGTCTGCCACTGCAGTGCCACTCCTAGATGGACCATGTGTTTGTGCCGCCCACTCGTATCTCTTAGCATAGTCATCCAGCTACCTCGGTGCAACCTTTTGGACATAAAAACACTATTGTGAGGTGTGAGGTGTTCAGAATAGACTGGAAATGAGTGAAAATTAAGGTTATTGAGGTTAATAATAGCATAGGAGCAGAAAAACCCACAAATTCTGTGATTTTAACTGTTTTTATGCTTTTTTTCAAAAAAATACAGATCCAAAACACAAAACCCAGAACCCAAAACACGGAAGGGTGGTTTTGGCAAAACCAATCCAGATCCAAAACACGAAGAAAGATCCAGATCCAAAACCAAAACACAAAACACGAAAAGTGGCCGGTGCACACCCCTAACACACACATATATATATATACACATACACACAAAGCGGCACTCCTGGGACTATGGGGTCTATTTACTAAGCAATGTTAGGAGCCAGCTAATCAGCTCCCAACTGTCATTTTTTGCTCTGCCTCCTAACACTGCTTAGTAAATAGACATATAGACAATAGGATATTAGGGGGCGGGTTAGCAGCGGGAAGAGAGGGTTAGGATTAGGGAGTGGGGAGGGGGAGGTTAGGTTTAGGCATCGGGGAGGGGTGTTAGGATTAGGGTGCAGGGAGGGGGAGGTTAGGTTTAGGCACTAGGGGAGTAGGTTAGGGTAGGCACCGGTGAGGGAGGGTTAGGGTAGGGGCCAGAATAGGAAAATACTTACCGTTAGTTCCTATGGCTGTCAGGATTCTAGGTGTCGGGAAGCCGCTGTCGGTATTCTGACCAGCGGCATCCTGACAGCAGAGATATCATACCCATTCTGTATTTACCTTACACATTCTAAATATGTCTACAGGTTTATAATAAAATAATAGCCCGGGTCATTACTTGTAAAAATAAAAGTTGTATTCACTTTGCTTGATGCTTCTGCATTTTAAATACCAAGTGTAAAGGTGCGTATCCACTTGCCGACTAGGAAAGACAGTAGGATTACGACATTGTAATCGTGCAGTCATTCCTCATCCCCAGAAGTGCCTACACTGAATGATACTGTATGTCACTCAGTGCAGGCTCCCTCCCTCATCCCTGAACATGGCCAATCTGTCGTTATCGGCATAGCGACCGGCATGTTCAGACGATGATTGATGTGGGAAACAACCAGCGGGAGCGCGCATTGTTGGTCGTTACCGTCATTATAGTGCACGATTAATGAGCGTTTGAATGATTATGATGTCGTAATCATTCAATCGCTCATTAAAATCGCCTAATGGACATTTTATATGGCAGCCTGACACCTTTACATTCAGATTTTAAGGGCTGCTGGGTGTGTTGCTGGGCCCTCAGCTGGAGAGAAGGTAATCACAAGTAGGTTAAGGGTCCACTGAAGGATGAACAATAATGGACTTTTTTTATATAACACCCATCTCTATTAGAAATGCTTTACTGAAAGTGTAAAATCAAATGACCATCTGCCTTCGTCCTGTGGAAAAGTGTGATTTGGTTATGATCACTGGCGAAACTACCATAGTTGCAGGGGTGCCGCTACTATGGGGCCCGGGCTGCCTCCTGCACCTAAGGTGCCAGGCCGGCCAAGCCGTGGTTAACAATGTGCTGCGCAGTGCGATTGGCTGCTTGTCGTTATACCACGCCCCCACAGTGCAGGGGGAAATGTGAAGCTTGCCATCCATGATGGTGGCGCTCAGGGTTCTCATAGTCATGCAGAGGGAGCACATAACCGGGCAGGTGAGGACTGGCATAGCCTCTCCCTAGGCAGGTTTCAGTGGTGTGTGTAGTGGGCTCCATGTGCTGGATGTAGTGGGTTCCCAGCACAGCATGTGCAGTATATTGTCCTCTGGGCCTGATTTAGACCCACTCGCAAGTGCTATGCGCTCACAAGCGGGTCGATGGCCGGGCAGTGCGCACGTGCGGCGTGCGCAAGCCCCGGAGCGAGCGAGAAATCACTCGCTCCGGCGCTCGCATCCAAAAGGGGCGGCTGACGATGTTGATCGACAGCTCGCCCCTTTTGGTAGGCAGGACAGGGGGGTGGCTGGCCAAACGGAGGCGTTCCTGAAGGACTCACAAGTGATGTCAGTGGAGAGCTTCCGGCTCTATTAGAGCCGGAAACTCACTGGGGCTTGCGGCAGACGAGACCCTACCACAAGGGTCTCGTCGCAAGCCCGATAGTCGCGATGGTCGGGACCATCGTGACCATCACCTGGCCGCTCGCTAAAGCAGTGGGTGGTCACCCACAGCTTAGCGAGCAGCCAGAAGGCCGGTCTAAAAAAAAAAAAAAAATGCCCTTCAGACCTGCACAGCTTAGCGAGCGGGTCTGAATCAGGGCCTCTGTGTGCAGGTTCCCAGCACAGCATATGCAGCCATACAGTGTTCTGTTCCCTCTGTAACTGTGCTGCATAATGTGGTCTCTGTTTTTGGTAATGGTTTGTATATCCTTTTATGTCAATAAATATTAATACATAATTAAAGGACTGCAAAATCTTGTGTACTTTCCAGTATAATTGGTTGGTCTATGTAACGTATGGAGGGAATGGGTATGAATTGCCGGCTGTTGGGATGCCTCCTGTCAGAATACTGACAGCGGCATCCCAATGGTTGGTATCCCAACAGGGGTCAGGTAAGTATACTTACCCTTCCCCCTAACCCTAATACTCTCTTCTTGTAGCCTAACCCTAACCCTCCCCACCCTGCACCTTAACCCTAACCCCCCGTTAGTGCCTAAACCTAACCCTCCCCTCTTAGTGCCTAACCCTAACCCCCTAAGTGGTGCCTAACCCTAACCCTCCCCTCTAGGGGTGCCTAACCCTAAACTTCCCCCAAAACCTAACCCTGCTATGGTCCCTAACCCACCCCCCATCCCTGCGACTAACGATAAGGGTGCCCCGGACTTACCTTGTTCATGATGGCGTCCTTCTGCATTTTGGCATTAAGATAGAGGTCGGTTTTTTCGACACCTATCTTAGTCGGGATCTCACTGTCAGTATTGAGACTGCACTGTCGATATTGTCCACTATTGTACACTTCTGTATAACACGCACTAGGTTGGATCTCCCTGTATGGGGCCTATATATCAAATAATATTTACAGGATTCTCCCTGAAAATAGATGTTTTTTAGGGGAAACCCGCAAATATCAAAGTATCCCCCGAATGTACCATGGAGGGACCGCAGTAGATATCTCTATATATGACGCGGCCCCTCCATTTCTGATCACATCCACAGCACCCATAGGTGCAATATGAAGCATTCCAGGGTTTGGCTCCCGCAGCTTACACCATCTAGCCCGCAATGGCCGCTGCACATGAGTAGTCAGCAGACCAGGCATGGGCAGGAGTCCTGAATGAGGAGTGAAGATACCGCTGATGCAGTCACTTTATATTGCTGACTGCCAGATAAAAGGGATGTAGTTCATATGCTGGCGGACGGGATGCCGGTAGTCGAAATACTAAGGCCGTAATCCCGCCGCCCGGCAAAATGCCAATGCTGATATCTCGAAGGGGATCAGGATATTGGCGTCAGCATCGCAATCACTGTAATCCCGACCGTAGGATACGGGGTAAGTATGCGCATTAGCCCAGGGATGTGTGGTTAGGTTTTGGGACCCCCGGGAAAAAATTAGGACTAGGCACCCCCCGGGAAGGGTTAGCGTTAGGCTTCGGGGAGGGGGGGGTTAAGGTTAGGCACACTCCCCCGGAAGGGTTAGGGTTAGGGTGCGGGAAGGGGGGGTTAGGCACCACTGAAGGTTAGGGGGAGAGAGGAGAGGGTTAGTGTACTTACCAGCCTCCATCGGGATCTTGAATAGTCGGGCTTCCAGAGTCAGATTAGGGTTGTTCAGCCAGTCAGAGCTGTTCAGCCACCGGTATTTCATACCCAACCCAGATAAAATGCCTGTCAGACAAACAGATATTTTATCTGGCAGCCTGACACCCAACAAATATTACGGCATACAATGTGGGGCAGATGTACTAAGCTCTGGAAAGGGATAAAGTGGAAAGTGATAAACCACCAACCAATCAGCTCCTAACTGTAATTTTTCAAACACAGCCTGTAACATGACAGTTAGGAACTAATTAGCTGGTAGTTTATCACTTTCCAATTTATCACTTTACAAAGCTTAGTACATCTCCACAGTGACTGTGAGATATCTGTGCTCTGACCCGGGGGAGGAGACATTTCAAAAGGGTAATGTCTGTCAGTCGGCCGCGGCTGGGCATGCACTGCCCAATTTGGCCGACATTTAATTTATAGAATATCGCATCGGACGAGCATGCTGGACAATTCGGTATGCCCCACCAATCAATATTTTACCCTCGGTCACCCACACACAGTACAATTATCAGGGTGATCTGCTGATATTGAGTGGATCGTCCCAATTATTGTATAGTGTATGTCCAGCATAACACATCGCAGGGATTAGAATTGAAGCTAGAAAACTTTACCTACATAATGGTCATGAGACAGGGTGATGGGTTGGAACTAGGACCCAGGAGGGCATGGGAGTACAGGAGAGGTGTAACCAATGTCTCCAATATGCAGCAACCAACACGCAACTCAACTCACACCTCTGCCTCACAGCAGATCACGCTATAATCTTGCTGTAAATGAGAGGGAGTTGCCATGATCTACCATATTGTCATGCACTCCCACCAAACCTGAGCCTGCCCAGTGTCTTGGCAGCCCTGCTGGGACCACCCATTACCAAATGTCTATGTGTGTAATGGCCATTATGGTGTATGGCATAATGTGTAAGGGCCATTATGGTGTATGGCATAATGTGTAAGGGCCATTACGGTGCGTAGCATAATGTGTAAGGGACACTACTGTGCAGTGTATTGTGACTAAGGGGCATTACTGTGTGCATACTTTGATTTGGGGGTAATATTGTGTGGTCATGCCCTTTTCCAGTGAGACTACACCCTTATTTTTTCAAAGCACTCTGATGCCGTGCTCTTCTCCCTTGAGGTGTGGAGGGGGGCAACCGAAACTGTCTCTCTATGACACAGAGCACCAAAATGTGTAGTAATGGCTCTGCTTTGGTGTGCACAGATGTGTCCTCCTCTGTGTTCAGTACCCCTGCCCTAAAAATTCCTACAGTGAAAGCTATCTAATCCTCTACAACTGCTAATCTAGGGTTTGGTCAATTAGGGAAATGTCTTCCCTTTTCTTTGGGTGTGGTCTACACCAATGAAGTGCCAGCTTTACCTAACAGAACCAACCAAATACCAAATATCTGACTATGGCACATGTTTGCATCCCATGTAGGATGAGCTCTGTTGTGTGTATTGTCGAAGCTGGATTACTGGCTGAGACAAGATCAGTTTAAAATTGAATCGCAGTGACACCATCTTGCGACTGGCCGCAAGACGCCATTTTGCGAAATGGCCGCCTAAGATAAACTCACATTTTAGTACATGTGGCAATAATACCATTAGCATCATGCGAATGCATCTGTGACCATTACCATAGGTTACAGCGATTCACTAAAAGCCTATTTCATTACTTTATGTATTATAAGGGATATAGTCCAGAAATGGCTTTGCAGTATTACATTAAGCAAGTGGCCAGGTGACAACTGGCTTGTGTAGATAAGCTTCCTGCATAGTGTTTGCCCATAACGGGTGGTCTTGCTAGAATAAATAAGTAAGCTTCCTGCAATGACACAGGAAAGGTGGGAGGGCCTGCTGACCCAGCATGCTAAAATGTTAGAGACAAATGCACTCATCTTCATACACACATTAACTAGCATCCTTATATCAAACCCTGAATACCCACACATTTCATATTCACACATAAGGTTCCATAAGCATCAAAATGTATGATCTAAGTTGGTTAAGTTAGTTTCAATGCATATGCGTCCAGTGTGTTCCTATTGTGTTGAAGTGTGGAAAATGTAAAAACAGAGTGAAACGAAAGAATGAAACTATGATGGTGGTCAGAAATGATAATATGTATACCGAGGTAGATACAGAACTGCATTACAACCCTGAACTAGGAAGTACCATAATTTAAATGTATAATATTTAGATATGCATAGAATATATTATTGAAATGTTATTTATAGAACACCTCAGACAATGTAAAGTCTCAAATTCCCCTTAAAGACTGCTGTTATAAGACTAGTGCATTCCCACACCTGTCACATGATCTTCCAAGATCCGTGGTGTGCGTATAATAGTAGTTTTATGTCCCCACCTAGAGACACATTATTGATGGATTAAGAACCACCTTGTGCTATCCCATAATAACACTAAATAATATGTAAATGTAAGCCTAAATTAAATTTTAATAGCAGAGTGTGATAGCATGTTGTTCGCTATCAAAGGGTGGACTGTCAAAGCTGGATTACTGGCTGAGACAAGATCAGTTTAAAATTGAATCGCAGCGACACCATCTTGCGACTGGCTGCAAGACGCCATTTTGCGAAATGGCCGCCTAAGCGCCATTTTAGATAAACTCACATTTTAGTACATGTGGCGATAATACCATTAGCATCATGCGAATGCATCTGTGACCATTACCATAGGTTACAACGATTCACTAAAAGCCTATTTCATTACTTTATGTATTATAAGGGATATATTCCAGAAATGGCTTTGCAGTATTACATTAAGCAAGTGGCCAGGTGACAACTGGCTTGTGTAGATAAGCTTCCTGCATAGTGTTTGCCCACAACAGGTGGTCTGGCTAGAATAAATAAGCAAGCTTCCTGCAATGTCACAGGAAAGGTGGGAGGGCCTTCTGACAGGACATGTAGAACTATCTGGCCCAGCATGCTAAAATGTTAGAGACAAATGCACTCATCTTCATACACACATTAACTAGCATCCTTATATCAAACCCTGAATACCCACACATTTCATATTCACACATAAGGTTCCATAAGCATCAAAATGTATGATCTAAGTTGGTTAAGTTAGTTTCAATGCTGAGAAATAAAGGTTTTTGATAACTAAGGTATTATACATGATAAGCAAGGTGTGTTTGGTCTTGTTTTGATGCGTACGCTTTTTACAGCATCCCGGTGTTATCGGTGGAGAGATCGCATCATGCAAACTCAAGTTACGGATCACAGAACTTACAAGCAACAAAATGTTTAGCTGTTGGAATGTTACAGGAGGCGTTATTAGAAAGATTCCTCTGCTGTTAGAGGCAGGGGGAGTCTATTTGAACAAGCAAGTTAAATGTGCGGTAACATATGCTTCTCCTCTGGGAACCAATGACATCAACAGGAAATTTCTCCTTTGTCCTGTTTTAGTCTGGGGGCGATAAATACATGTGTCCGAACACTGGTTAGGGAGTCCATGCTGAAGGTTGTATGAACTGAGGGTCTCTAGTCTGAGGTCTATCTCTGGGTCCAGAGGTGCAGCGTTTGTATACTGTACTTGGGTCTGTAATATTTCCTTTTACGCCTAAATTGTGTATGTATCAATTGCGTGTAACTGACTGTACTTTTACCTGAATAATACTTGTGCGTTGGAACCACAGATTCCACTCCTGTCTTTATTTGCGGTCAGACTGCGTACGCAAATTAGCGTTATTCTTAGAAGTTTATAGGAAGGATATTTAGAAGGTATAGTCAGGGGTATATAAAGGTTCTGATCCAGTTTCGTTAGTTGGGGGCTCGTAAAGAAGTCACTTACCTGCTCACATGGTACATACGGTCATCAAAATTTCAGCAAAGGGTGGAGTGGCCACATGCAGGGTTTGCCTGCAACCGCTTTGTGCTGAAAGATCGCTATCCGTCTCCGTGTGAATTAAGGAAGCTGACTAGAATCCAGGGACAAGAGAGGAAAAAGTTTGTTTTCCTCTGTTGATAGAACCTTGCGTTTAGAGGGGTGCCGCAGTATTGCGTATGTGGCTAAAACACATTTTTGCATACGCAGTTAAAAAGTAATTATACGGTTGTGTGGTAGTCGCATTAATGTGTATGCGGCTGGTCGCACAACAGCGTATACGTACATCCGGTTCTGCTGCCACGTGTTTGAACAAAGCCATTGAGATTTACATTTTTTTTTCTATTACCAATATCTGGGTTAAACGTGTATTTTTCTGCGCAGGAAAAAAAGTGTGTAACAGTGAATACTTGTTGAATAAAGTTAAGGGTATCGTATGATCCTTAAGGGCTAGGTGCAAGGGTTAGCCTAGCCGCTCGGTAAGCAGCTTTACCATTCAATACACAGTAGCAGGTGTACATGTTGTCTTTGTTGTATAGAGGTGCGTGAGAGTGGCCGACATATAAACTCTCATAGGTCTGGAAGTTACCTTACTAAAGCTTATCCGGGTGTGGAAGTCGCCTGTTTCAAATCTTATCCAGGTGTGGAAGTTGCCTTACTAAATCTTATCCAGGTGTGTGGGCGCCGCCGACTTAAAATCGTCCACAGGTAAGTGAAAGTATCTTGATTGTCTTTCACCAGTTTAAATTTTTATTGAAAAGCGTAGGAGTTGTCTCAGAATGGGAGCCACGCAAACAGTAGAGATGTTAGGCAATGATGTGCTGCTAATGGAGGCTCCGATTGGATCGGCCCGTCGTATTATGCATACTAAGTACGGTACTTATGCAATAAGGTATTGTGATTTATGGTTTAATATGACGAGGAAGAGTGTTAGACCGTTTCCCAGAATTGGTAGTTTTGACAAAAGTGTGTTAGACAATGTCCAGGATCACATCAGTATGGTGCGATCCCGAGAGAAAAAGATTAAGTATTTTGAATGTTTAAAACTATGGCAGCATGAAGGGGATGCTTGGCTTAAGAATGTGCAAATGACGCAAACTAGCGTTGCGAGCGCATTGCCAGAAAATACGTCCGCGACGCTGAGTTGCAATACGGGCGAGCCGCAAATTGGCGCACACGTGCGGCAAGGTAGCGTCGTGGAGAGTATTGCCAGCAGTTCACGCTCACCTCCCCCACCTTATGTGGATGGAGGTGCAAGTACAGTTACCAAAAATACCCATAAAAATGTAACAAGTAATTTGTACCCCCTCTTAAGTAACCATAAAGAAAATGTTTATGATGTAGATGATGAGCCTATTGTAATGTCTGCCATTTCCCATGCTGTGCAAATGATAGCTGCTGCATCACCACAATCACGGGTGGTACCGCCATCTCCATCGGTAACAGCAAGGGAAGTGTTAATACACTCTGCACCCATTAAGGAAGTTGTTAATACCATACGTAGCAGCAGCAGATTAAACCCCCAGCCAGGTAACCAGGTCAGAGGTAGCAACGCTGCCGGTCTGCATCCCATTCGGACAATAACTGTCCCGAATGGAAATGCGGATGCAAACGGTGTCGTGCCCACGAGGGAAGTAGTAATGCATTGTCCATGGACAAGGGCAGAACTAAATTCCATCATAAATGATTACCCTGATCCAAAAAAGGAATTAGCCAAATGTCAAAGATTTTTGAGAAATTAGGGTAGTTCTCATGAGCCCACTAATAAAGATTGGCGTGTGGTGTTAAGGGCCTGTCTACCACGCAATACCGATGTGACAAAATTTATCACGGATTGTGTATTTGATGGCGACGTTCCCTTAACAGACCAAGTAAACCAAGGTAACATTTCCCGCATTGTGACTCAATTGGGTGTATATTTTCCAGTAGTAGTTAACTGGAACAAAATCTTCACAATCAAACAAAAGGAGAGTTAAACTGCAGAAGACTATTGCGACAGGGCTCTGCAGGCTATCGCCCAGTACACTGGGATAGAAGATATTAAAGATAGCATTCACCACAGGGGAATGATAGTCACGATATTTATGGACGGTTTAAAAGAGAATTTAAAAACTCAGGTTCAGACCTCACAGCCTGGCTGGAGGGGACTTAGAATAGATAACCTCATAGAGTCTGCCATAGAACATGACAAAAACATCTCAAAAAAGAGGGAGACCCAGAGCAAAAAATTAAAGTATACAAGCTCTGGAGGGAATGACGGTAACATCACAGCCAACAGACACGCTTGCACTTGCACACACACTCATGTCAGAACAAGTTGCTCTCACTAACTCCACTCAACAACAAACACAACTCTATCCCACTAATCCAATGAAACCACAGGTCCCAGGATATCCACCTACTTCTTATACCCCACAATACCCTTACCCTCCCTATCCTTACCCATATCCACCACCTTTACCCTCTGCTCAAACTTCACAACAACACATGCTTTCACCTGAATCACGGACATGTTTTAGTTGCAAACAAACAGGACACTTAAGTAGAAACTGCACAGTAAAAAGAGTATTGACCCCACATCAGGGCAAACCTAGATATCCCCATAAGGGATATGCACATAGGCCAGCAAATGTTCAACAAGCACCAGCTCCAATTGTAGCTGTAAATGCTTTATTGGAGAATGGTAGCCAACGCTAGGGGTCAGGTCATACCTGTAGTCAGGTTAACGGGAAGTACTAGGGAAGAACCGGTCTTGATGGTTGATGTAGCTGGTACTGAATATCCTTTTCTTGTAGACACAGGGGCGACCAAGTCAGTGATGAAATCTCCCGTTAATTTACAGGTGACCAACGAGACAATACCAACAATGGGTGTGACAGGTAAAGTGGAACGTTATCCTTTAACAAAGTCCGCAGAGGTTATTATTGGGCCATTGCATACCAGACATTCTTTTCTCCTGGCTGCCGCGGCTCCTACTAACCTGCTGGGCAGAGACTTGTTATGTAAAATGGGATGTGTCATATATTGCACCCCTGATGGTGTATATTTAGATATCCCAGAGAGAATGGTATACGAGGTGCGGGATATGTTAGACACTCCTCAAAGGATAATGTATCACTCTACCGTTTTAAAAGAAAATCCATCACAAGTAGATGAAATGTTGTCCCAAATTCCAGATTCCCTTTGGACAAAAGATGGACAGGACACTGGATTAATGGCAAACGTAAGCCCAGTAATGGTAAACTTAAAAGGCGGTAGGCAAGCTCCAAAAATTCCCCAGTACCCACTAAAACAGGAAGTAGAACTAGGGGTGTTTCCAATAATTGAGCGATTATTGCAACAGGGAATTTTAGTTCGTACAGCTAGTGTAGCCAACAGTCCCATCTTTCCAGTAAAGAAGAGTGGTGGGAGGGGTTATAGGCTGGTGCAAGACCTTAGAGGTGTTAATAAGGTAGTAGAGAGCCAATTCCCTGTATTGCCAAATCCAGCTGTCATCCTGATGCAGATCCCACCAAATGCAACCCATTTCACTGTCATTGACCTCTGTTCTGCTTTCTTCTCTGTGCCTCTCCACCCTGACTGTCAGTATCTATTCGCATTCACATACAGAGGTGTGCAATATACATGGACACGATTGCCCCAAGGTTTCATAGACAGCCCCAGTATTTTCTCCCAGGCATTGCATGACTGTTTACAAGCTTTTCAACCTGCCAATGGATCAGTTCTAATTCAATATGTGGACAATTTATTGCTATGTTCTGACTCTTTTATGTCATGTGTGAATGATACTAAACTTTTGTTACTTCATCTCTTGCATACAGGACACAAAGTGGCTAAGGACAAGTTACAGCCGTGCCAGCCCAGAGTAAAATATTTGGGACACTGCCTAACCCAGGGGTTACGACATCTCACAAATGATAGAATCCAG
Organism: Taudactylus pleione; assembly: GCA_031769625.1. Classification (NCBI taxonomy): domain Eukaryota; kingdom Metazoa; phylum Chordata; class Amphibia; order Anura; family Myobatrachidae; genus Taudactylus; species Taudactylus pleione. The sequence continues at coordinate 3,286,225 of JAUIMM010000550.1, forward strand.
GCCATACAAAACATGACACTGCCGCAGAATCAACAGCAAATTCGTACCTTCTTGGGAATGTGTTTATACTGCCGAATGTGGATCCCAGGTTTTTCTATTTTGGCCTTGCCTTTACAGGAACTAGTCTCTTCCTCAAAGCCCGATTACATCATACACACTGAGGAATCAGAACAGGCTTTTCTTAATCTCAAGGATAGTCTGGCAAAAGCTCCTGCATTGGGAATACCCGATTATGAAAAACCTTTTGATTTATATTGTACGGAAGCCAATGGTTGTGCTGCAGGTGTCCTTACACAAAAACATGGTGATGCCAGTAGGCCCGTAGCATACTACAGTGCCCAATTGGACACGGTAGCAAGGTCACTCCCCACCTGTTTGAGAAGTGTAGCAGCTACCGCTTTATTGGTGAGTAAAAGTGAGGACGTAGTATTTGGCCATGATATGATTGTCTACACTCCCCATGCTGTATCTGCTCTGTTGAACTCAGCTCAAACCAGACACGTCTCCTCAGCTAGGTTCACCAAATGGGAACTAGCCCTAATCACTCCTGCAAATATTACTGTTAAATGTTGCAGTACGCTGAATCCAGCAACATACTTACCATATGTACAACATGATGTACAAAGGGTGGAAGGAGAGGAGTTGCTGGCGGGAGGTGAGTTCAGCAGACATGATGATACTCACGATTGTATGACATATCTGAATCAGACCTTTACTGCTAGACCTGACATACTTGACACACCTTTAGAGAATGTGGATGTAACTTTCTATACGGATGGGAGTTGTCATAGACAAACAGACACAGGTGAATTATGTACAGGTTATGCTGTTGTAAATGACACAGACATCATGGAAGCTAAACCTCTCGGTCCTCCTCACTCAGCCCAGGTGGCAGAGTTAGTAGCACTGACTAGAGCATGTGAACTGGCAGCAGGCAAATCTGCTAACATTTACACTGACTCGAGGTACGCGTTCGGGGTGGTGCATGATTTTGGGGCTCTATGGCGTCTGAGAAATGTTATGACAGTAGCAGGCACACCAGTTGCACATTCCCGACACATAAAACATCTCTTAGAAGCAATCCAACTGCCCAAAGCAGTGGCAATAATTAAATGCAAAGCCCACACATATGAGGATGACCCGGTGTCACTGGGCAACAACAGAGCCGATGAAGCTGCAAAATGGGCAGCAGGGTTAAAAATATCTTCCCCAATTGAAACAATTATGTCATTCCAAACCATTGATATGTTGAAATTAATTGAGTTGCAAAATTTGTGTTCAATTCAGGAAAAATCCATTTGGAAGTCCAAGGGGTGTGGGCAAGAGTCTTCTGGGCTCTGGAGGGATGGACATGGTAAGCCAGTAGCCCCCAAGGCATATTACCCCAGCCTGGCTGAGGCAGCACACGGTCTAACTCACCTAGGTAAACAGGGTATGTGCAAGTTGGTGAGGGCATACTGGTGCGCACCAGATTTTTCTTCACAAGCAGAGAAGATAGCAATGTCCTGTCTGACCTGCTTGAGAAAGAACATAGGGAAAGCGATCCCTACTGAACCCACATTCCACCGACTGATGGACCTTTCCAGGTGATACAAATTGATTTCATCCAATTACCACCCTGCAGGAACCTTAAGTATGTATTAGTGTGCACAGACGTATTTTCCAATTGGGTTGAGGCCTACCCAGCGGCCACTAATACTGCTGCGTTTACCTCCAAGAAAATAGTTCAGGAATTTGTATGCAGGTACGGTATCCCTAGAATCATCGAGAGTGATAAGGGTACCCATTTCACAGGTGATGTTTTTCAAAATATGTTTAAGCTGATGGGTATTAATAGCAGACTTCATACCCCCTACCGACCGCAAGCCAGTGCCAAGGTGGAGAGAATGAACGGGACTATTAAAAATAAATTAAGTAAAATTATGGCAGAAACTGGACTAGGATGGCCAGAAGCATTACCTTTGGTCCTACATAGCATGAGGACCACTCCTAGACCTCCTCTGAATCTGTCCCCATTTGAAATACTATTCGGCAGACAACCTCATTTGATTATAAGTCCCCAGAAAGACTTGAAGGGTAACAACGAGGTAACTGTAAAGTATCTTATATCAATGAGTAGGCAGTTAAAGCAACAGCAGCAGAAACTTAAATTGTTGTCTAATGATATGCCTGAAACTAACTGTCATGATGTTGAACCAGGAGAATATGTAATGATCAGAAATTTCTTGCGTTCAGGTTGTTTGACTGATCGGTGGGAAGGTCAATACCAGGTGCTGCTGACGAGTACTACATCTTTGAAGGTGGCCGAGAGAGATACCTGGGTCCATTCCACTCACTGCAAAAAGGTCAATCAACCGGTGGAGAAACAAGGCGGAGACAAGGCTGATAGTGTGGACCTGACGCTCGCGAGCTTGTTCCGGGAGGATTGAAAAGGTCGTAGTGAGATACCTGAGAGAAATTTTTGCAGGACTTGTTGTTAAAATGGACGGGCCTGCTGTGTTCATTCTCATATTCTCTTTTAGAGTGTTCACCATCCTGGTTGGTTCGGGAATATCCAGTTTCTGTGATGGGGGACGGATTGAGGAAACGGGAGCTGATGGCAGTGCTGATGGAGTGGAGAAAGGAGGAGTGCAATGCCAATCAGGGTAGTGTCTTTCCAATCTTAGTACTGTTATTGTTAAAGAGCTGTCATTCCGGATACTCGGGGAAGGTGTGGAGGGTTATCGTCTGAGGATTCCTGTATTTGTGAGCTTTGTGGGTCCCTAGTTGATGAGAACTGTATCCAACCTAAATATAATCTGTACTGGGGTGGGTATCCTCTAGAGGATTATCATAGCATGGTAGGCAAAGTGTTAAATCAAACTGATTGCTGGGTGTGTTCACATGTGCCACAGGGACAGCATAATGTAGGGTTGGTGCCATTTCCGCTGAATACCACGGACATTTTAGAATTACAAAAAGGGAAAACATTGGATGGAAAATTCCTCTCATCCAAACCACCTCATTTCAAACTCTAACAATTCTAAGTAGATAGATCACTTTTGTGTTTAAACATTAAACCAACCCCAATAAACCCGGAGGTTGGGAAGTGACGGGGAATAATCAGACGATGACCTTCTCACAAAGAGCTGATAATGAGTCCATAAACTATGATCTGTTACGCTCAATTAAATCCAGTGGGAAACATTTTAGGTACCGGTATACATTGAGTTCCACCAAAGAAATGATTGGTAAAGTACCAGATGGTTATTGTGCTAAAACAATACAACCAGAAACTTGCATATACCAGATGGAAGAGCCTGAGATAGGATTGTTTGCAAGAGAAATGTGTTTAATGATAATGATGCATACCATTCCTTATGTTCTCCCTGATAATGTATATTTTATATGTGGAAGAAAAGCGTATAAATGGCTCTCCCCGAGTTCCGAAGGTTTGTGTTATCTGGGAAGAGTAGTCCCAGAAGTTATGACCCTCACACATGTTGAAATGTTGGGAATACATAAAAACACACCGCCACCATATCTTCACACACAATATGAACACAGAGGCAAGAGAAATATGATACCTGGTGATATGCATAAAGCCGCTCAGTTAATCAGTGAGACAACTGGCTTCCGAATGCCAGAATTGCTAGGGGTACATTAAATTTTAGATATATCCAGGAACTTGCTAAATTAATAGATAATATTACCAAGATGTATGATGACACATTCAGGTACACAGGGAGAGAATTGCAAGCGTACAAGAAAGAACTAGTGCAACACACGCTAGTGTTGAATTATTTAACAGCTGTTACTGGAGGGTATTGCGTAACATTAGCCACCCAATTTGGAGTAAAATGTTGCACATATGTCACCAATGATACCAGTGACCCTAAGGAGGTGATAGACCAGAAGATGGATGAGATTCTGCAGCTAAAGTGGGAATTTCGTAGAACCATAATGCATCAGTGGCTGAAGCAGGGGAAAAGATAGAAGGATGGGTGTCATGGCTGAACCCAGTGAAATGGTTCTCAGGTCTAGGAGAATGGGTCCAGGAAGTGATCGTCAGCATAGGCAAATTCTTGATCCTTATACTGACTGTCATCATAGTAATTGGCATATGCGTCCAGTGTGTTCCTATTGTGTTGAAGTGTGGAAAATGTAAAAACAGAGTGAAACGAAAGAATGAAACTATGATGGTGGTCAGAAATGATAATATGTATACCGAGGTAGATACAGAACTGCATTACAACCCTGAGCTAGGAAGTACCATAATTTAAATGTATAATATTTAGATATGCATAGAATATATTATTGAAATGTTATTTATAGAACACCTCAGACAATGTAAAGTCTCAAATTCCCCTTAAAGACTGCTGTTATAAGACTAGTGCATTCCCACACCTGTCACATGATCTTCCAAGATCCGCGGTGTGCGTATAATAGTAGTTTTATGTCCCCACCTAGAGACACATTATTGATGGATTAAGAACCACCTTGTGCTATCCCATAATAACACTAAATAATATGTAAATGTAAGCCTAAATTAAATTTTAATAGCAGAGTGTGATAGCATGTTGTTCGCTATCAAAGGGTGGACTGTCAAAGCTGGATTACTGGCTGAGACAAGATCAGTTTAAAATTGAATCGCAGCGACACCATCTTGCGACTGGCTGCAAGACGCCATTTTGCAAAATGGCCACCTAAGCGCCATTTTAGATAAACTCACATTTTAGTACATGTGGCGATAATACCATTAGCATCATGCGAATGCATCTGTGACCATTACCATAGGTTACAACGATTCACTGAAAGCCTATTTCATTACTTTATGTATTATAAGGGATATATTCCAGAAATGGCTTTGCAGTATTACATTAAGCAAGTGGCCAGGTGACAACTGGCTTGTGTAGATAAGCTTCCTGCATAGTGTTTGCCCACAACAGGTGGTCTGGCTAGAATAAATAAGCAAGCTTCCTGCAATGTCACAGGAAAGGTGGGAGGGCCTTCTGACAGGACATGTAGAACTATCTGGCCCAGCATGCTAAAATGTTAGAGACAAATGCACTCATCTTCATACACACATTAACTAGCGTCCTTATATCAAACCCTGAATACCCACACATTTCATATTCACACATAAGGTTCCATAAGCATTAAAATGTATGATCTAAGTTGGTTAAGTTAGTTTCAACACTGAGAAATAAAGGTTTTTGATAACTAAGGTATTATACATGATAAGCAAGGTGTGTTTGGTCTTGTTCTGAGGCGTACGCTTTTTACAGCATCCCGGTGTTATCGGTGGAGAGATCGCATCATGCAAACTCAAGTTACGGATCACAGAACTTACAAGCAACAAAATGTTTAGCTGTTGGAATGTTACAGGAGGCGTTATTAGAAAGATTCCCCTGCTGTTAGAGGCAGGGGGAGTCTATTTGAACCAGCCTGTTAAATGTGCGGTAACATATGCTTCTCCTCTGGGAACCAATGACATCAGCAGAAAATTTCTCCTTTGTCCTGTTTTAGTCTGGGGGGGGTAAATACATGTGTCCGAATACTGGTTAGGGAGTCCATGCTGAAGGTTGTATGAACTGAGGGTCTCTAGTCTGAGGTCTATCTCTGGGTCCGGAGGTGCAGCGTATGTATACTGTACTTGGGTCTGTAATATTTCCTTTTACGCCTAAATTGTGTATGTATCAATTGCGTGTAACTGACTGTACTTTTACCTGAATAATACTTGTGCGTTGGAACCACAGATTCCACTCCTGTCTTTATTTGCGGTCAGACTGCGTACGCAAATTAGCGTTATTCTTAGAGGTTTATAGGAAGGATATTTAGAAGGTATAGGCAGGGGTATATAAAGGTTCTGATCCAGTTTCGTTAGTATTTTAATACAGAGAATGATGTACACTTGTATGTTGCGCCAATATTAATTATATGTGTAAGAGCACAGACTATGAAGTGGGAGGAGTCATGTATAGAAGGGGAGGAGTCTATGCCAGGAGCCAGATGCTGACACCAAGGTAGGCCTGTGTGTTTTTTAAATGCCAGGGCCTATTTTTAGTCCCAGTCCGGCCCTGGTAGTGCCCTTATGCAGTGCCCCCAGTAGTGCCTCTTATGCAGTGCCCCTTATGCATTGCCCCCTTATGCAGTGTCCCTTATATAGTGCCCCCAGTAGTGCCCCTTATACAGTGCTCCCAGTAGTAGTACCCCTTATGCAATACCCCCAGTAGTGTCCCTTATGCAGTCAGTGTTCCCAGTAGTGCCCCATATACAGTTCCCACAGTAGTGCCCCTTATACATGCCAACAGTATTGCCCCTTATACAGTGCCTCCAGTAGTGCCCATTATGCAGTACCCCCAGTAGTGCCCTTTTATACACTATCCCCAGTAGTGCCACTTATACAATGTCCCCAGTAGTGCCCCTTATGCAATGCCCCCAGTAATGCCCCTTATACAGTAACCCAAGTAGTAGTGCCCGTTACACATAAAATACACAGACATACAGAACACAAAATTTGACTTACCCAAATCCCCACTCCTCTCGTCCCACTCAGCACTATTGGAGAGACATCATGACGTCTCTCCCTTCACCCATTGTGGGAGCCAGAAGACAGAGCTCATGAGTGAGTTCCAGCCAGGCGCCGGCCCTCGGTGCAGCAACCAAAAAGAATCTGTATAACCACTGGCATCACAAGGGGGGTGTGGTCACGTCCCCAAGAGTGTCAAACATGAGCGGGCGTGGCTTCACATGATGAAGCCATGCCCCCTTCCCCCATGTGCGGTGCAAGAACGTGGATCCTGGACCAACCACCGCACCTGGTGCAAGTAAGGTAAGTGACGCCACTGCGTCTGACTCTGGCTGCTAAAACAAACACACCGCCACCAGGTACATCACTCCAATTACTTATTTGTTCATTAAAATTCAATAGTTCAATAATTATTATTATTATTATTATTATTATTATTATTATTATTATTATCAGTATGTTTTTGGACCAGAGGAGGAAACTAGAACATCCTGATGAAACCCAGAAAACATACAGTCCATACAGGCAGCAACTTTGGTTAGAATCAAGGGGCCTGATGCACTACAGATCGCTACTGTGAATTCAACTGCGATTACGCAACCAGTCTCACTGCAAAAATATGCTAATGATTCCATTCTCAGTGCCGTCACAGCCAAACATAAGGACGCCCACTTTACCTTACACACAAGTCTGCAAAACCATTGGTAACATACGACAGTCACAGCCTCACGCACACTTGCACAAGGTCTGACCTTACTCAGGAATTGCTAATCTCATCGCAAACAGTGAAAGCCCAAGCTGAGTATGGCATCGCAATGGCAAATTTATGCACGCCGCTGTATCGGCGTCCAACCGCACTGGCACGTCAGAATCCATTTAGTCAGTACCATAAATGCATTTCCATAGAACTGACCTCATTTGACTTCAGGTCGTTGTCTCTCCAATAGCAAAGTTGATAGTAATATACATATTTTTCTGATTCGTTTTGATCTGACCTCCAGGTGGGGATAAAATCTCCTTCCTTTGTTTCATTTATATTTAGGATTCGGGGAAGAAGTTTAACTGAGGGAAAAAGGACATTTATATCAAGTTATAAACCACAGTAAAATGGTGGAATATACACTTCAGCACAAGTTCTCAGGACCCCAAACAGTTCACGTTTTCCAGGTTTTCTCCCAGAATCACAAGTGAAATAATTAGCTCCACCTGCGCATCTTTTAAAATGTGTCCATGAGTAATGACTACACCTGTGCACCTGCAAAGTGACCTGGAAAACGAGACCTGTGTGGGGTCCTGAGGGCCGGTGGCCTGATTCAGCACAGATAGCAACTGCAACAGCGTATGCAGATCAGTCGATGGTGCGTACATGTGCATGCGTGAGTTAGCATAGCGATCGCTTTGCAATCACTCAAGCAGAATGAAAGCCAATACAGAGAGTGACAGGCTGTGAGGGTTTGGGGGAGTGGTCGAAGAAACGCAGGCGTGCCTGTCCGTTTGAACGCGGTTTCCTGGGCATGCATAAATTAGCCACTGTGACGTCATACGCAGCTTGAGTGCTCACTGCGTTAAAGAAGACTTGCAGTTTCTGCGGCACGTCAGACCTGCTGTAACTCACCATGAGGGGCCGATGTTACTCAGTGTTACCGATGTATACGCAGGACTGCAAGGTATACGGATGTGAGATAGTGGTAGTGGGCATCTCTGTGCTGGTGTGAGACGTCTATGCGATTGAACTCTTTAGCATATTAGTAGACCTCCGTGCATGCGATTACGGAGCTGCGATCGCATGCATGCTGAATCAGGGCCGAAGTTTGAGAACCACTGGACTTCAGCTATTGATTGTCTTTTAAACTAGGTTATCCTTGCTTGACAGGAGATGTGTCACCTGGAGAACATCTTGTTTATTTCCCCCTCTAAATAGAAACTGATAGAAAAGAGAAAAACAAAACAAACAAAATATCTGTGTGAAATTCAGACTAGGGGTGTGCACCGGCCACTTTTCGTGTTTTGGTTTTGGATCTGGATCTTTCTTCGTGTTTTGGATCTGGATTGGTTTTGCCAAAACCACCCTTCCGTGTTTTGGGTTCAGGGTTTTGTGTTTTGGATCTGTATTTTTTTTTTAAAAAAGCATAAAAACAGCTAAAATCACAGAATTTGTGGGTTTTTCTGCTCCTATACTATTATTAACCTCAATAACCTTAATTTCCACTCATTTCCAGTCTATTCTGAACACCTCACACTAGTGTTTTTATGTCCAAAAGGTTGCACCGAGGTAGCTGGATGACTATGCTAAGCGACACGAGTGGGCGGCACAAACACGTGGCCCATCTAGGAGTGGCACTGCAGTGGCAGACAGGATGGCAGTTTGAAAAACTAGGCCCCAAACTGTACATAATGCAAAGAAAAAAAAGAGGTGCAAGATGGAATTGTCCTTGGGCCCTCCCACCCACCCTTATGTTGTATAAACAGGACATGCACACTTTAACAAAGCAATCATTTCAGCGCAAGGGTCTGCCACACGACTGTGGCTGAAATGATTGGTTCGTTTGGGCCCCCACAAAACAAGCTGGCAATTAATCGGTCCCTGCACAAACTGGCTCTAGGGAGGCAAGATGTCGTCTTCATCCTCCTCATCCACCGATTCCTCATCCTCTTTAGTGTTGTGTACATCCTCATCCTCAAAGAGTATTAATTTGTCCCCGCTGGAATCCACCACCACAGGTCCCTCTGTACGTTCTGGAGGCTGGTCTCCCTGGAAGAGTTGATAATTCATTTTTATGAACATCATCTTCTCCACATTTTATGGAAGCAACCTCCTACACCTTTCGCTGACAAGGTTCCCGGCTGCACTAAACACTCTTTCGGAGTACACACTGGAGGGGGGGCAACTCAGGTAAAATAGAGCCAATTTGTACAGGGGCCTCCAAATTGCTTCTTTTTCCTGCCAGTACAGGTACGGACTGTCTGACATGCCTACTTGGATGCTGTCACTGATGTAATCCTCCACCATTCTGTCAATGGTGACAGTATCATATGCAGTGACAGTAGACATGTCAGAAATTGTTGCCAGGTACTTCAGTCCGGACCAGATGTCCAAACTTGGTCCTGCCTGCCCTGCATCACCACCAGCGGGTTGCTTAGGATACCTAAGTTTTTTCCTGGCAGCCCCAGTTGCGGGAGAAAATGAAGAAGGAGCTGTTGACGTGTCATGTTCCGCTTCAGCTGACAGTGTTTTCACCAGCAGGTCTTTGCACCTCTGCAGGCTTTTGTCAGCCGGAAAGAGAGACACCACATAGGCTTTAAACCTAGGATCGAGCACGGTGGCCAAAATGTAGTGGTCTGATTTCAACAGATTGACCACCCTGGAATCCTGGCAAAGTGAATGAAGGGCTTCATCCACAAGTCCCACAAGCCAAGCGGAATCGCTCCGTCTTAGCTCCTCCTTCACTTTCTCCAGCTGCTTCTGCAAAAGCCTGATGAGGGGAATGACCTGACTCAAGCTGGCAGTGTCTGAACTGACTTCACGTTTGGCAAGTTCGAAGGGCTGGAGAACCTTGCACAACACGGAAATCATTCTCCACTGCGCTTGAGTCAGGTGCATACCCCCTCCTTTGCCTATGTCTTAGGTGGATGTATAGGCTTGAATGGCCTTTTGCTGCTCCTCCATCCTCTGAAGCATATAGAGGGTTGAGTTCCACCGCGTCACAACCTCTTGCTTCAGGTGAAGGTGGGGCAGGTTCAAGAGTGTTTGCTGACGCTCCAGTCTTCGGCACGCAGACAGTGAATGGCGAAAGTGGCCAGAAATTTTTTGGGCTACCCAAAGTGTCTCCTGCACGCCCCTGTCACTTTTCAGAAAATTCTGCACCACCAAGTTTATTGTGTGAGCAAAACATGGGACATGCTGGAATTTGCCCAGATGTAATGCCCGCACAATATTTGTGGCATTGTCAGATATCACAAATCCCCAGGAGAGTCTAAGTGGGGTAAGCCACTGGGCGATGATTTCCCTCAGTTTCTCTAAGAGGTTGTCAGCGGTGTGCCTCTTACTGAAACCAGTGATACACAGCGTAGCCTGCCTTGAAACGAGCTGGCGTTTCTGAGATATTGCTACTGGTGACGCTGCTGTTGTTGCTGCGTAAGGTGATACATCTACCCAGTGGGCTGTCAAAATCATATAGTCCTTAGTCTGCCCTGTTCCACTTGTCCACTTGTCCGTGGTTAAGTGGACAGTGGGTACAACCGCATTTTTCAGGACACTGAGGACACTTTTTCTGACGTTTCTGTACAGTCTCAGTATCGCCTGCCTAGTGAAGTGGAATCTAGATGGGATTTGGAACCGGGGACACACTACCTCCATCAATTGTCTAAATCCCACTGCACTAATGGCGGATACCGGACGCACGTCTAACACCAACATAGCAGTCAAGGCCTCAGTTATACGTTTTGCTTCAGGATGACTGCTGTCATACTTCATCCTCCTCGCTAAGGACTGTTGGAGGGTCAATTGTTTTGTAAAAGTAGTGGTGTTCCTACTTCCTCTCTGGGATGATGAACGAATCCCAGCAGCAACAGCAGCAGCGGCAGCAGTAGACGTAGCAATGCAGGATCCTCCGGAGGAATCCCGGATAGGAGAGTCAGTCATGCCAGTGACATGGCCTGCAGGACTACTTCCGATCCTGAATATGGAGGAAATTGACGAGGACGGAGTTGACGGTGTGGTTTGCAGGCGCTTGGATACAACAGGACAAAGGGATTTAGGTGTCTCTGGACTGCTTACGGTCTTAGCCAAAGTTTCTGAACTTGACAGTAACTTTTTATGAACGCACTGCAGGTGACATATAAGGGAGGATGTTCCTAGGTGGTTAACATCCCTACCCCTACTTATTTCACCTTTACATATGGTACATATGGCAAGACAGTTGTTGTCCGGATTTGGATAGAAATATTGCCAGACCAAAGAGATGGAATGTTTGGTCTTCTGCCCAGGCATGACCGTGATGGGCTTTTTCATCCCACGGACAACAACTGTCTCCCCCGGAGCCTGATTTAAACAAACCACATCACCATCAGAATCATCCTCGCCAACTTCCTCCTCAGCGCCAGCTACACCAGTAACCTCATCCTGTTGTACTTCAACAGTGACATCTTGAATTTGCATATCAGCAAGTGGACTGTGGGTGCTCCTTTCAGCACTTGCAGAGGGCGTGCAAATGGTGGAAAGAGCCACCTCTTCCCATCCAGTGCTGGGAAGGACAGGCATCGGACTCTCCATGGGGATTTGTGACATCTTCTCAGAACGCACAGTTCTTCGCTGTGCTTTTGCCAGCTTAACTCGTTTGATTTTTTTAGCGGGATGAGGGCTTCGAACGTCATGTGAAGCTGAACCACTAGTCATGAACATAGGGATAGACCTTAGCCGTTCCTTGCCACTCCATGTCGTTAATGGCATATTGGCAAGTTTACGTTTCTCCTCAGATGATTTAAATGTTTTTTTAAGGTCATTTTCCTGAACTTTGTCATTTAGGATTGTATATGCCCTCTACTATGACATTGGGCATTGGCCTTGGCAGACGACGTTGATGGCATGTTATCGTCTATGTCATAACTAGTGGCAGCAGCTTCAGCACTAGGAGGAAGTAGTTCTTGATCTTTCCCTATTTTATTTTTATCGGAGAAAGTTTGGTCCTCAATTTATGTTATATTGAAATATACGTGCGGCTAAGGCGCACACAAACACAGAAAATAATTTTTTATTATTGTTGGAGACTAGTGCACTTTGTGGGTTACACCACCCTTTAAGAAATGAGCCAGCCGGCTCTTTACTTATGGGACACAGGTGCACGCTTGGCGCTGCTCCTTTGTTGATGCAAGTGCAGCTACAGTGCACACAATTCACAAAGACAGAAAAAAAAAAAGAATTTTTTACTTTTTGTGGAGCGCACTTTGAGGGTTACACCACCCTTTAACAGACAGACGCATGCTTGGCTCTGCTGCTTTGAGGATGCACGTACAATGCAGACAATTCACAAACACAGAAGAAAATTTTTTATTTTTGTTGAAGTGCACTATGGGGGTTACACCACCTTTTAACAGACAGACGCACGCTTGTCGCTACTTTGTTGATAACCGTGTGGCCACAGTGTACACAATTCTGATAGAGCCAAAATCACTCCAGGGCTTGTGGCAGGGAGACCCTACCGCAGGGTCTCCGTCGCAAGTCCGATGGTCGCGATGGTCAAGACCATCGCGACCATATTTTTGGCCGCTCGCATATGCTGTGGGTGGTCACCCACAGCTATACGAGCGGACAGGAGGGCCCTGATTCAGAGTGAGCGCTCTGGTCAGAGCATCTGGCTCTGAATCAGGCCCACAGTGCACACAATTAACAAACACAGAAAATAATTTTTTATTTGGTTTGGAGTGCACTTTGGGGGTTACAGCACCCTTTAACGGTCAAGCCAGCCGGCCATTTACTTATGACACAGGCGCACGCTTGGCGCTACTTTGTTGATGCACGTGCGGCTACTGCGCACACACTTCACAAACACAAAAAAATATATTTTTTTATTTTTTTTGGAGTGCACTTTGGGGGTTACAGCACCCTTTAACGGACAAGCCAGCCGGCCCTTTACTTATGGGACAGAGGCGCATGCTTGGCGCTGCTCCTTTGATGCACATGCAGCCACAATGCACACAATTCACAAACAAAGAAAATAATTTTTTATTTTGTTTGGAGTGCACTTTGGGTGTTACAGCACCCTTTAACGGTCAAGCCAGCTTACCCTTTACTTATGACACAGGCGCACGCTTGGCGCTACTTTGTTGATGCACGTGCGGCTACTGCGCACACAATTCACAAACACAGAATTTTTTCATTTTTTTGCACTAGGGGGAGCACCCCTGATGGACAGAGCACCCCCTGGACAACACTACAGCACCCCTTTAGGACTGGGACACTGCACAGGACTTTGGAGTGGACACAGCCCCTATGGACAACTGACTGCACAACACAGTCCAGCCAGCCCCTATGGACTTTGGAGGAGCGGACACAGCCCCTATGGACAACAGCAGCACAGCACAACACAGCCAGCCCCTATGGACTTTGGAGGAGTGGACACAGCCCCTATGGACAACAGCAGCACAGCGCAGCACAGCGCAGCACAGCACAACACTACACTGCACTACACTACACAGCCCAGCCAGCCCTAACTCCCACCCTCGCTCTTCATTGTCCACAGCCGATTGAGAAAATGGCGCTGACGTGGGTACCTTATATAGAATCCCAAACCCGCGAGACCCGGAAGGCGGGATGATGACGTTTAACCTCGATTTCAGATCCGAGTCAGGTGGGAAAAGTCGAGCCTGACTCGAATCGGCCTCAGATCGGGGGGGCTCAGGGGGGTTCGGATTTCAGAAATCCGAACCCGCTCACCCCTAATTCAGACCCATTCGCTAGCAAGCGATCGCTCGGAGTAAGCAAACTCTTTCAATGTGCGCATGCGTACGTTTCGTATTGCGCATGCATGAACTAGAATGAGCGATGGGGAAACTCTTGCTCGCCAAGCATAGACAGCCCAGCTGAATGAGTGATAGGTCAAGTCCTTTGTGGGTGGTAACAGGGGCAGGCCACTGGAAAACGGGGGGAGTGGAGGTGCGAACGCAGGCGTGCCTGAGAATTTTAACACCGTTTCAGAGGCGTGCATAATTAACAGCCAGCATCATAGTACACGTCACCTGCTAGAAATATACACTGAAGTGCTCGCAGTGCTTGCGGCTGGGTATAGTCAACCTCAAGAGCTGCGATCACTTCCGATGGTGCTCAATGTACCAATGGTTTCATGCACTTCCTGGAGATGATGTACGCAAGTGGGTGTCTTAAGACTGGCTGGTGGGCGTCTACAAGCAAAGAGTGATCACTCGCCAAAACATATTAGGAGGGCTTATGACTTGCCCTGCGAGCGGCTGCCTTGACGTCACTTAGCCGAATTTCCATATGCTGAGAGCGAGCGATTGCATCTAGCGAACGGGTCTGAGGGCCTGATTCAGAGCTGAACGCTGTGACCAGAGCGCTCGCTCTGAATCAGGGCCCTCCTACCTTTTTTGGAGCATCCTCATGGACGCTCGCATAGCTGTGGGTTACCACCCACAGCTATAGCTGTTGCATAGGTGTTCACAAATTCTCCACTGCATAGCCATATGCAGTGTGAGGTCTCATAGTGTGCGTGACCATTAGGTCAGGGCTTGTGCAAGTGTGCGTACGGGTCTGATGGTACTCGATTGGAAAGTGGGCGTCCTTATGTTAGGCTGCGATGGCAATGTGAATGTAATTGTTTGCATATCACCGCTGGTATTAGCAATTGTGTTGCGTGCGCATTAGCAAAATAGCGATCCATGCTGAATCAGGCCCTAAATTAACAATGTTCCTAAACAGTAGGCAGGCAGTATCATAGCACTAGGAGGATTGGGGTTTTGATCAGGACCGCTTGGGCTATCTGGGACGACTAAGACATTGGTGTAGCTGGATGGTTGAATAATACTACCCTTCATGCAGTCCCATATCAGTAGCAAGGATATCACGGGTTGCCTGGAGATGGCAAAAGCAACATATAGCTGCAAAGGTGTTGATAGCTGAGAATTTGAGAGACGGGTCAGCAATAGACACTAACAGACCCGGTAATGGGGCCCTGGGATCCGGCGTGTGATAGGCAAGCAGGGGGTACCAGCCAGCAGCATAACATCCTCACTCACTTTTTTCTTACTTGAAGCACAGCTGGGCAGAGACCATGTCTGTGGCATACACACATTAAACAAGTACCAAATTCCCACTCAGTGGGGAACAAGAAAAAACATTGTGTCCCATGGATGAAAATGACTGATTCTTAGGGCTAGACTTACTAAGAATCTATTCTTACCCAAATTTGCCTAACTTTCAGCATGCTCAGTACCGCAGGGACACGGGAGAGGTTTGTCAGCTCAAACACTCACATTACCAAGAATCTTGTTTGCTGAATCATGTTTTATTGATGGTGTATGAGTTTTCAGCCTGTGTTCCCTGTGTCTGACTGCAGCCAAACACACCGAACATGCAGCCAGCACAGATCAGTGTGATACGTGCAGGCTAGTATTAGTGTATATTGCTAAAAATTTCAGTGCAAAAAACAGAAAAAAAAAATGGGTCTCCCCTCCCAAGCATAACCAGGACCGGGCTTTTTGAGCTGGTCTTGGTTCAGGAAATACAGGAGGGAAAATGGCATTGGGGGCCCCGTATGTCAATGAACCAGCACCGGACTCCTAAACCAGTCCTGGGTGAGGAACTATGGGGAAAAATGTGTGTGTATGTGTATTTCCTTCAACAAGCTCTGGGCTCTTAATGCCATAGCTGGGGGCAGGGGTGCCGAGAGGGGGGGGAGCGGGTACAGATTACCCGGGCTTCCTGAGGGGCCTGGTGGGGGCCCGGGTCCGGCGCCACTCCCCCCCCTCACAGCAGCCCAGCACACAGCGTGTGCTGAGCCGCAGTTGGAGACTGCTCGTGGCTGCTGAGCAGCAGCCGCAGCAGTCTCCTATGCCTGTGCAGGGGAGCGATCACACTGATCGTGCCCCCCCCCCTGGCTTTGCGCCGGGCAGAGGCGCTGCAAATCTTTTTTTTTCTCGGGAAAGGGGCATGGCCACGCCTCCCCCGCGATTAGGCCATGCCCCCTATTAGCTAGGCCCGCCACAGCTCTTAGCGGGCCTGGCTGGGGGGGGGGACGCTTCACTGCAGCCTACAACTGAAGCATTCATCACCCCCAACTAGTCAGCCCAGGCTGGGGATCCCGGGGATGGTGAGGACCCCACCAATAAAGGGGTTCCCCCTCTCCAGAGTATCCCAGGCCGGGGCTGAATCCAATGGCTATACCCTGCTTCCCTGGCTATTAAATCGTGGGCTATACGCTGATTACCATTCTCAGGTATCCAGGTCCGCTCTCTGTGAGCCATTACCTGAATTCCATCTGCTGCTGTAAATCACTATCATCTGTCAGTGCTGCAGTTTCCACACTGCATACAGACTTGCCCTCCTGCTGCTCTGATACAGAGCCAGCGTGTGCATCTGCGGCTCATACCATCTGCTGCTGTGTATCACCGCTTGTATCATCTATGTGGAACCTGTTCTACGTCGGTGCTGCTGGCTGCTGCTAACTAGTGCATGCTAGTTACCTGTATTCTGAGAACTCTGTGCTCTGTGGTTCACTTCAGGTTAAATGGCTTGTGCTGACCTTGTACTGGTTCCCCTGTGCTGTGTGCTATTGTCTTTGGCTGGCTCTGAGTAGGGTGCAAGTTCCGGGGCTAGGGTTCAGAGTGCAGTATACAGTCTGTACACTGAATTGTCCAGTAAGCTGTATTACCTATCCTAACTCTCACTGGGTTCTAGTTCAAGGTCTTGCATCCGGGTTTTAGCTTCCTCAAGCTCTACCCTGATTACATAAGACCCCGATTCCCGCCCTGAGTTCTGAGTTCCTCTCTGCGTAATATCCCTTGTCCCTGGAGTGTGTCCATGGTCTTGCCGGCCTTCGCAGGTCACTAGACTAGGGGCCGCTCAAAGCAGGACTGTTCACTCTGGTTCCAGTTCTTTGTTTATGCATATCACCAGCCCGTGGTTCCTACGTGGGCATTAATGTGCCTATTCTCCTGTGTAGACTCATGAGTCAGAGTATCATCAAGCCTCCACGTTTCCTGTGCACTTCAGTCCTACCCAAGGGTCCTAGGCCAGATCTACAGAATACTAAAACTGTGACAGTTTGTTCAAAGCCTATAGATCTGGCAGGGGAACATACCTTAAGGGCAGACGCCATGGGGTATATTTACTAAAGAGAGAGTTTTTAGAAGTGGAGATGTTGCCCATAGCAACCATTCAGGTTTTAGCTATTATCTTCTAGAAGGTGCTAGTTAAATATAAAGTAGAATCTTATTGGTTGTTATAAGCAACATCACCATTTTTAAAAACTCCCACTTTAATAAATATAACCCGATATCGGATTTGACTGAACGTGTGACAGACATGAGATGGTCCAACAGCAAATCATACAGTATCCACGGGAGTTATCCGCCAATATGAAAAGATTTCAGATCTCCTCAGCTGAAAATTCTAGGGTGTCTATCTCCTAACAAAGCTTAGTAATTAAAGTGAATGGAGGTAAGGTACCAACCAATAAGCTCCTAACTACCACGTCACAGGCTGTTTCAAAAATGACAGTTAGGACTGTTACTTCTTCTCTGCATTCTAGACTTTGTTTACCCACTCCAGACAAAAATAATGGTAACCCCACAAAATGTTTGGGGGTTTCTTAACCAATGCAGTATCCATTTTGAATTACAAGCTGCAAACTTCCCGACTGAAAGAACTAAGACTGCCTATATCATATCTTGCTTGACCGGGAAAGCATTGCCATGGGCTTTGCCACTGTGGGAGAGGTCTGACCCCATCTTGTCAGACATCCAAGGATCCTTATCCACTTTCCGCAAAATATTCAATGAGCCGGGTAGATCTTCTTCAGCCCCAGCTGACATCTTACGACTGACAAAGAGTCATCAATCAGTGGGTCAAAATGTAATTCAATTCAGGACACTATCCTCTTAGCTCTAATGGAATAATGAGGTCCTTGGAAAAATCTAATTGCTTAATTGGATTCAACATAAAAAGTTGACTTAGGAAACCTATCAAAAAAACCCTTGGGGACAAAATTGTTGTTGACAAGCGTTTTTCACTACAGTTATTAATGTTTATGCGTTGGATAGAAGACAGGAACACAACATCCTGCGATAAGAACTCACCATTTAGACAACTTGTAAAATGTATAGAGGAGCGATGTGGTCTAACTCTGATGTCATGTAAGATATTAGGGTTTGTATTATTTCCCATCGTTATGTTGCTGTGACAGGTAAGGTACAAAGGAATCTCCTGCTGGCAGTCAGGCATATATTCCGCGTCTCTGAATGAAAAAAGAATGAAGATTGTGAAACTGAATTATTGTTTGTGTAGAATATATGTAACAACTAATAGAATAACAACTAACAGTAATAAGAATATCGGAGGAAATTATTACCCCTTTAAAAGAAGAATTGGGCAACAAATATAACAGCTATATAAAGCAACAATTTGTCATTTGTGAATATTAATAATGTTGCCTGTTGCGATACAAAATGAAATAGTAATTCCCTAAATCTATATAACCAATCAAGAAAAAGGAGAGCACACAAAAACCTTTAATACAAACGTTTCACATACACTTAATTAGTATCAACTTATATACATACAGCATATCAGTGGCATAACCAGGGGGGGTGCATGTGAGGCACTTTGCCCTGGGCGCCATCTGACAGGCCCTGCAGAGGGGATGCCACCGGCAGTGTGACGTCAGACGCCACTGGGCAGAGTACTCAGTTCAGCGGCGGCTGGTGGAGAATGCGGACGTCACGGTAAGAGCTCCGGTGGCCCTGGAAGAGGCCAGAAGACACCTGACTCAAGACAGAAGAGCTCAGGTGTCAATGCCGCTGGCCAGAATGGGCGGATGGACAGGTAGGCTACCATTAATTCCTCCCTAGACAGCAGGTTGTCGGGCACTAGGCTCGCGGGGTAATTAGATCTGTGGCACTGATAGGGAGGGAAGGGGGGTGCCACTTATTCCCTTTTCCTGGGTGCCAAACCCCGTAGATACGCCACTGCAGAAGTTTAGAAGTGGTGCTAGGCATTGTCTGGGTCTATACTTGTGTGTGTGTGTGTGTGTATATATATATATATATATATATATATACATACACACACACACACACACACACACACACACACACACACACACACACAGTGCTCAAAGTGTGCTGGTATGCAGGCTGTCAGTCACTGGATGACAACCCTTAAAGCCAGCCGCAGTGTGTGTTTATGAGGCTGGCTCAGTGAATAGGCTGGACTGTCTGGCCATGTGCCGCTGCCCACCCAATCCCACACGTGTGCAGGGAGCCATCGCCTGCGGGAAGGTCTCTGCAGCATCAAAGCTTCAGAGTTCAGCATTGTGCCTCAGAAACCCCGTCCGCTTGTGCAGTGTGCCCATCCGCCTCCTGCATGTGTCGGGTGCCTGTCCCCTGCTAGAAGGTCTCTGCAGCATCCATTACACGCTGCAGACTCTGGCATTGTGCATTAGCTGCTGCCCGTCAGCCAGTGTCTACCCATCCCCTGCCGGATTCAGTGACAGGAGTCACAGCCAGACAGCCCCTCATACTGGCCTCTGCAGTGAGGGTGACTGTGCATCTGGCTGAGGGAGCCCTTGAGCATGTTTCGACTGCGATACCAGCTTTCAGTATGTACCCCTTCACCCCTTGTCTACCCCACCTTCTCTATGTGCCTTATTACACCTGTGCACATCATCACCCTTGTGCACCTCATTACCCCTGTGCACCTCAACACCTGCGTGTACCCCACAACATTTTTCTATCAGTGCCAATGTGTTTTTTTTCTATGCAAAGTTCAGTTTAGCACGGTACTGACAGTATCACAACTGGAATTTAATTTGGAAAGTACCGGTTAGCGCGCCTAAACACTTGACTTAAGGTGCGCTAACCGGCATCTTCCAACTACGGCCTCATTTATCAATGAGTTTTATCATTCACGGGTGATAAAACTCATTGCGTATGATAATGATGCAACAGCCAATTAGCTCCCATCTATCATCTGTTTGAAAAATTACAGTTAGGAGCCTATTGGCTGGAGCACCAGTTATCATATGATAAATGATGCCATAATTGCCAGACGCAGGGGAAACAATTGAATAGCTCCGGGAACTCCACATCATGTTTAATTGAATTGCCTCCAATGTGTGCGTTTATTTTTTCATACAAAGCTTATGTGTTGTTATTTTTTTTCTTCTTGCATAACCTATGGGGGAAATTCAATTCCTCTGGGTGATGTTTAAAGTAATGGGGGCTCAACAGATCAATTCTATTTTTTCGGCCGTCCATTATTTTTGAAGCAACCAGAAGCACTTGGTTTAGCTGCGCATAGCGGTTAATCATGTCTAAACTCATGGTATCAGCAGCCAAACTGCCGTTTTGGCATCCAAACCAAGGACTTTGGAGGAGGCTACGAGAAGCAATGTGTCACCCGCAGCAATGCATGCCCGAAGGAGAAGCATTTGAATTGATCCATTGGGTGCCTATTAGCATAGAGATGGAAGGAGGGAGTGAGAGGTGCAAAGCTTGAGAGATGACAGGAAAGAATGAGAGATGGATGCATGATGCATAGATGTCCCCGTCTTGAGTGGCCACACCCCTAATGACACGAAGCCACGCCCCTTATGCCGTGTGGCTATGCCCACCTTTTTGCAGGTGCCTTCAGCACGCACACACTGGATCTCCATACCCCCACTTCAAAATCCCCACTTCTACCATTGTATATAATAAGATTCAAGTCTAAAACTCATAGATAGATTAGTTTCTAAAAGCATCAATTGGAGATTAATCCATTTTGGAATAAGTAATTTTAGCTCTTATAAGAGATATACTCCTTTTTTTTCACTCAGCAATAAAATCTCAACATTCCCCCTTCTGATATTTGTGTGCAATAGCAGTATATATTTTGGGTGACAGTGCTGAGGGGGTGCCAGTACAGGGGCTTGGGGTCAGGGATGGATCACCACATGCCATATCCCGGAGCATATCTCCCTTTCAAGGGGCAGTCACTGGCATTCAGCAGAGTGGTCATGTGACCAGACACTGCAGCAGCTGCACACATGACTCATCCCCAGCAGCAGCGTGCACAGGAAGTGCTGATGTCTTAAGGCGGGTATCCACTAGCCAATTTAACAGAGCGATTGCACAATAACGATATCGTTCAATCGCTCGTTAATCGGGCACAAATCGGGCAGGAAAATGTTGGAAACAACCAGCGATGCACTCTCCCGCTGGTCATTTCTGACATCGATCATCGCCTGAATATGCTGGTCAATCTGCCGATACGACAGATTGACCATGTTCAGGGATGAGGGAATGTGCCTACACTGAATGACATATCTTTCAGTGTAGGCACTGCAGGGGAAGAGGAACGACGGTACGATTACAATGTTGTAATCATACTGTTGTTCCACTATCTGCTAGTGCATATGCACCTTTATGCTGCCTGGCAGAGAGGTCTCCCCCCTGGCAGATATGACCGCCAAACACACTTGTGGCAGAGTGGCCGATGTTGGGACTGTACATAAAAGTAGACCCTGTACTACAAGAAATAGGTTTTAACCATTCAAAAACATGCTATAGTCTTGACTATAAATATATACAGAAGAAACTCTTCATTGCTGTTGTATATGGTGATGATGTGGGAATCGTCTTAATGGCCTTTATAGGGCATAATACCTTTAAAGACACAAAGGGGGAGATGTATTAACCGCCGAAGTGGCATCAGCACACGTTATGTGCGCTGATACTGCTTCCCCCCATGTATGATTGGGGGGCTGGGCTATGCGCCCTTATCATTATCGAAGCTATCTACAAGATAGTAGCACCCGATAGCCTGGGCTATGTATGACTGGTCAGTTCGCCTGACCGTTCTGCCCACTGTAGCTGTCGCTATCAATAGCCCGGTGATGCCCTATCCCCACAGCAGGGACAGCGCTGCACGCGGGATCTCGTGATACTAGCGAGATCCCGCACATGCTCAGTGGAGCCGGCCAGTACTAAGACACAGCGCTTCAGCACTAGGCTGATGCACTGTGGTCTCTAGCAGGGATCACCGGAGGGGGGAGTTATCACTCCCATGTTCCGGCCGATGAGATGTTCATACATGCCATCATTAGTGCTTCCTGCTTTGCCTCGGTAAAGAGGCGAAGCAGGAAGCGTTATAGCGACACGTTAAGTGCCGCTATAATACATCTCCCCCAAAGTTAGAAAAGAGTGTTTTGCAAGAGAGTCACACAGCTGGTGGCCCGAGGAATATGCCTTCCAGAAGGCACAGTTGCACAAGGAAATGGTACCTGAGGTACCCACAGGTAGAGTTGTGTAGATGCACAATTGCACTGAAGGAGGACTCCTTCGTAGAGAACACAGACAGAGATGGTAAGATGCATTGTAGCTCTGGAAGGAGAAGCTAAGTAGTACACAGGCTGAGGTGGTAATGCGCACTGTTACTCCGGAAGAAGACGCTAAGTAGTACACAGGCTGAGGTGGTAAGACGCACTGTTGCGCTTAACGTTGTACAGGAAACTTCCTGGAGTACTGGAGCTGGTTAGCAGGTGATAGGAGCACAGCATCAGCTGACCGAGACCATGCTACCATTGGTTGGAGATACTGTCCCATGAGAAGGACTGTCATAGTGGCGCCCATGATGGGAACCCCGATCCCCAAGACACAAGGCCGACCATTGAAGTCCGCAAGCGCCTAAGGCAGAATTCTCAGCGCATCACCCGCCACCACACCAGACGTCTGACCGCACGAGAAGTCAGGGGAAACCGGTGCGGAGGTAAGAGATGGCCGAACCTAGGCTGAACCCTAACACTGATGCGGTCACCATTCAGAGAATGGTGGATGACTATTTTAGTGATAGCATCCAAATAGGCATGTCAGACAGTCAGTTTCACTACTGGCAGGAAAAAGTGGCAATTTGGAGTCCCTTACACAAACTGGCTTTGCTGTACTCAAGTTACCCACCCTCCAGTGTGTACTTTGAAAGAGTTTTCAGCACAGCTGGGAACCTTGCCAGTGATCAGTGTAGGAGATTACTTCCCCAAAATGTGGAAAAGATGATGTTCATCAAAATGAATTACAAATTCCACAAGGAAGACCTTTACCAGCAATTAAGTAAAAAAACTACAGAAGCGTCTGTAATAGTGGATTCCAGTGGGGACAATTTAATATTGTGTAAAGAAGAGAATGTACACACTGATGGGGATGACGATGATGACATCTGATCTTACCTATGTTGTAAAGCCAGTTTGTGTATGGGATCATTGCCAACAGTGTCCACTGCGCATTGGCAGCTTGTTTTGTGGGGGTTCCAAACAAACCAATCATTTCAGCCACAAGTGGCAGTCCCTGTCGTTGAAGTGATTGGTTTGTTAAACTGTGAATGTCCTGTTTCATATATACAACATAAGGGTGGGTGGGAGAGCCTAAGGACAATTCCATCTTGCACCTTTTTTCCTTTCTATTATGTGCTATTTGGGGCATTGCTGCCTGAAATTTTTAGTGTTATGGTTTATGAATGCCCAGAAATTGTAATGGCCACAGACAGCATCTCCTGCATGCCCCTTTCATTTTTTTTTAAAGAAAATTCTGAACCAACTGCTGCTTGTTGTGTCAACCCGGTGGCACAAATCACCCAATAGTGACATTCAGCCAAGGGTTCTCAGCCCACAAGGCTGCTACATGGCCCAAATGCCTCATCCTGCTTCATGGCCCAAAGGCCACCCGTCGTCACTCCTCACCAGCCCTCAAAGCTTTAACGGCCGCAACTTGCCAAGAGTTCCAGCCCTCAAGGCATCACCTATTTTCTTGCCTTCTGAGGAAACTGCTACCCTAAACAGTGGAGAAACGCGTTAAGATACAGGGACACTCCATCTTAGAGCAGCCGCATAAGACGATTTATTGCCGGAATACCAGGCCTCTTGACCAGAAGCTGGCGAAGTGTACTTTTTCATTCTACTCCCTCCTGTGAAGTGTGCAATTCCTCTCCACTGTCAGCCTGCACTCTGGAACAGCGGCAGCAGATTAAGCAGAGCTTTACTGCCTTCACGAGCAGCAGTTTATACTCTATAGAACAGTGGAGATTGATTAAGCAGAACCCTCACTGCTTCCAACAGTGGCAGTGGTAAGATTGACTTTAAAATCTTTTGTCATTTATGGGCTGCTAATATGGATTAATTTATGGACACTAAATATAAAGAGAGTGGAGATTTAACACTGCTGGTGAAATTATTTTCTCTGGAGAGAAGGATAAGACTATCCATATAAAGGCAACTGAACATCATTTTGTCTAAAAAGCACATTAGTTGACTGCTCCCAAAATTGAGCTTTTATTAGACGGAGTTCATAAATTTCTCAGCACATTTTATTAACTACTTCTGAGGATATAACTATTGTCTTTTAATGTATACTAATATTTATTGTGCACATTTTTATTTTATTAATTTGTTTATAGATATATGTTTTGCTTATTAAATATCTTTTTTGATATCTTGACATATTTTTTGCACTCCTTATTTTTGTATAATAATAGTTTTTGCCTGCACCTGGATTACCTGCCACAAATTGATGGACTCAAATTATTGTCTTTACTGAAGTCTTTAGATTAATTTGTAACATTTTTTGTCAATCAAATAAAGTTTATATTAGTTGCTTGATACGAGTTTATTCTTTTTTAACAAAACTAACCATCGATTTCGACTGGTTTCTACAAGTTAATAATAAAAATATAAACAAACTGTTGCAAGTTGCGATCACGACTTGACACTTTCTGACAGTATGCCCAGACAGGATGGGGTTACTCCAGTTCTTCCTGTTGCTAGGCAATCGGCACGCCTCAGGAAGTGATGTGTATTCCACAACTGCAAACCTGATTGGGACTTCAGCCTATTTATACTCACTGGACTATTGCAGTTGTGCCGACTATAGAGTGTCTGTGAGGTCCCTCGGCCTGGCTGCATAGTCAGGTTGTTCCTGTTCTCCTGTTGATATGAACACCTATTCGACTTCCTAGCTGCATCAAGCAGCTACTGTGCTGCCATCTGCTCAGCTATCTCCATATGGCTCCCAAGCCATTGTCAAAAAAAACAAACTGTACTCTCACGGCTTCAGCCGCACCAACGGTTGTTGCCACACCATCGGCACCATTGCTGCACCATCGCCGCACCATCGGCTCCCAAGCCATTGTCAAAAAAACAAACTGCACTCTCACGGCTATAGCCGCACCAACGGCTATTGCCACACCATCGGCAACATTGCCACACCATCGGCACAACTGCCGCACCATCGGCTCCCAAGCCATTGACCAAAAAAACAAACTACTCACGGCCATAGCCACACCAATGGCTATTGCCGCACGATCTGCACCATTGCCGCACCATCTGCTTTCTTGCAGCACCATCGGCTCCCAAGCCATTGTCCTAAAAACCAAACTGTACTCTCATGACTATAGCTGCACCAACGGCTATTGCCGCACCATCGGCATCATTGCTGCACCATCGGCACCACTGCTGCACCATCAGCACAACTGCCGCTCCATCGGCTCCCAATCCATTATCAAAAAAACAAACTGTACTCTCATGGCTAGAGCCGCACCATCGGCACCATTGCCGCACCATCAGCACAATTGATGCACCATCGGCTTTCTTGCCACACCATCGGCTCCCAAGCCATCGTAAATCTAAACAGTACTCTAACGGCTATTGCTGCACCATCGGCACTATAGCCGCACCATCGATATCCTTATCACCATCAACTGTGTCAGTCCTAACTGTACATTTTTTACCTATTGAAATCCCTTGTATCTCCATGTGAGCCACTACTACCTCGAGCATAAGTCCAGGCGGCCGTCTAAGTACCAGTGAATGTATCCTAGTTCTAAGGGAACAATGGGCAGTTGTTATTGGTGGAAGATCTCGCTAGATGGGTTCTTGTGGTCTCACATGGAGTAGGCATCGGAATTCATAACACAAACAGAGCAATAGAAGATACTGGAGAACATTTATGAAAAGTGTGGCCACAAAAACAAAAGCGACCAATCAGATTCTCGCTAATTTTCTAGTTTCTGATATTAAAAAAAAGAGATAGTTGTATGGAGCACCAATCACATTTATATGAACTCATAAAATATACCTTTTATTAATTCTTAAATAAAAACTTATTCCAAAAAATGTGGTGAATTATTTTTATTGCTGTTTTAAATCTTATATATAAAAGACCTGTAATGAGGTTGTGTATGCAATACCCCAGAGATTGAAAATGATATGTTGCAGTAATTTCATGTATCATAACATTACTATCTACTGTGCGCAGATACTCACAGATATTTTCTGTGGCTGAAGCCATCCTTACTTTATTTAGTATCTGGTTACAGTGTGTAATTAGTTAATTACATAAAATATTAATATGATAAATCTCTGTATTGAACTGGTTGACTAACGTGCACTTTATTTCCTATACCGTGGAATAAAATGTATATTGTGTATCATATACATTATCTGTGTCTATTATCTTACTTCCGGATACAAATGTGATCTCTTATCACTAAAGTAGATTGTATTTTTGATTCAATTTCTCACTCATGGAATGATTCAGTTGCTCACTAGCGGAGAATCTATTGCAAATATGACTAATAGTCAATGAAAAAATGTATGTGGTTACAATTATTTATGTGTTTATTTATTAACAGTGTAATGTTTAATGTTAACCACTGATTTGTCACATTGAAAACTGTTAGTATCTCCCATCAGGAGATTTGTATGGGCACAAATGAATTTATTTTCTCTGTGGATATGTTAGGATTCAATTTGTATATTGTACTTTACAAGTCCTCAGAATAATCCTGGATAATGATCATGCATTTGCATTGATAATTATTTATAGTACCACCGGTCATTCCATTGTGACTGGATAACTCCGCATAAATCCTAATTTATGTTTGCTGCAGCATGTGTTCAGCCTAATTATGCATTAGACAAATAGCGCTGATATATATGGGTCACAGATATCGAATCAGCATATATTTTATTCATGGAATTGCTTTCACCGTCTGCGCTGTTTGACAACAACTGCTGCTTGGAATGACACTGCACCAGCCCGTCTATGCTTCAGTGTATGCTCAAACTGATATATGTTGTAATTGATAGAACTGATGAATAATAATACCAGATGGCACAAATGCATTTATCAGCACTTTCACAGACACATTATTCCGATGGATTATTAACCAGCAATTGCTATTACTAATTGGTACAGCATGCATTCAGCCTAAGTGTGCAGCATGCTTTCAGCCTAATACCCCTATTACACCAGAGCTAAAACCCGGGTTATAGCAGGGTTAGCCCGGGCAGCTCCTTGGTGGTAAAGGGGTGAGGGTTAGATCGCCGGGTCGAGTGACCCGGCAATCCAACCCAGGTAAATAGCAGGGTTTAACACGGGAGTAACCCGTGAAACCCTGCCTTTGTGTACGGCGCACTCCGGGTCTTTAGGACCTGCAGTGCGCCACAAGCCGGCCGATTGGTCATCTCCAAGCGTCCACTTTCACGCCGAAAAAGCCAGGTCTATGCAGACCCGACTGCGGTGTGAGCGGCGCCGACTCGGGAATATCCCGAGTCAGCGCTGGCTAAATTCCGGGTCTGATCCGGATAGGAACCCAGTTCCAACTCCGGGTCAGACCCGGAATTTTGGTGGAAAAGGGGTATTATTGTGCAGTAGATAAATAGAGCTAGTAAATACAAGCAAAGGAGAAAAGGAGATTAAATCAGCATATATTTTATTCATAGAAATGCTTTCACCGTCTATGCTGTTTAACCTCAGCCGCTGTTTGTAATAATATTATGTCAGCCCATCTAAGCTACAGCAGAATATCGGCCTGATATGTGAGGTAGTTTAACAGAGCAGTTTGTAACATAATATGGAATCTCTCATAGGCACACTCCTCAGTCTTGTCTAAGTCTCGGCATACATTCAGCCAGATAAATGCGATGATAGACAAGATTTTCTAGCTTACAATGAAATCACACTTCAGTGTAGAATGCCACCTTTTCATTTGCCCCTATTTTATTACATGTCTTACAGTTGCTTCATTTTTAAAAAAATTCTTATATCTATTTACTGATTACATAACCTAATCCAATAATTAACATTGGTATTAGAGGACGCACTGGCATCACAAAGGGTGTGCAGGGGGTTTTGGGCCGCACCCGTGTGTCACCAGCTAAGTGGTGACACCAAAGTGCTGACTCCTCCTCAGTGACAGGCTCGGGTGCTGTACTATAGCATTAGATGCAGCACTCGGCTCCTGGCACAGTGAGGGAGCCAGCACTGCAAACAGTGTGGTCCGCACCTACGGGACCCTCTCAGTGACTAAAACGGGGGTTTGGCCGGTGAAACCACACCCCTACCCGTGAGGCCACTCCCCCTGTCATCAAGGCCACACACCCTTTTCCTGGCTATGCCGTGCACACTACAACTCTCCCCGCACCGGATGTCCAAGCTGGGAGGGATGCCACTGAGTGGACATTGCCGTGAAGCAAAGTAAAGATTATTCCAACTGTGGAATTCCATTGAGACATACGCACGCTCTGCTACTACGGCTCCATAGACAGACTAGAGACCGACATATTATTTTTCAAGCATCTGAAAACATATTTGCCAATTATTGATTAGTGTTGTCGTTAGTCGCTGAGATCAAATGCAATCGCTGACCATAGGAAAGGCAGCTAAATTATCAGCAGTTAGTTCACAGCAGTTAGATCACATTTCCATTACTCCTGCTTTTTTACACTTACATTCCAAACTCATTCTTGTAGTGCAGACTGAAATCAACAGAGTCAGCTACCTCCAGCCTCACCTCCCAGGAACATGTTATCTGACCATGAGCAACTTTATAGCGAAGGTTTTGTGGTTTGGCTTCATCTCCTAGAAATTGTAGACAGGGAGAAGAAAAAATATCTGCAGAGAAATGATCACAAGGTAAATGGTAACATCTACTTTAGGAGTAATTGAATCCTTTATGGTGAGGTTCTAAGCACTAATTTTCAGGGTGTGGCTCCTTAGTCAAGAACAGCATCTGTACATTTCTAAATAAGTTTTAATTCTGCCAAATGTTTTAATTCTGCGCATACATCGGAGACGCACTGTGCATGCAGTGCGATGGTTAATGCCTGGGGAGGCAGATTGAAATTGCATGGAGATCCATGCAATTCTGATGGGCATTTCTGTGCGGTAAAGAGGGGGGCTATTGGTGGCAGGTGTGTCGGGGATATGTCGGTGTCAGGGACTGCATCGAAAGACACAGTTCCACTTGCACCTGCGGCGATGTATCTAAGCATGTCGACAAGCTGCATGTCATCATTTTGACCATGTTGACATTCGTTTGCGTGTCAACATGAGAACTGGTGACCTAACATACCACACCCATTGCAGAAACTCTTAGCAGTGAAAACTTTAGTTGCAGTTCCTACCCATTTTGGTAGCTATATTAATTAGGGAAACAAAAACTACATCCCCCAAAAGGTAGAAGCTACTCTATATCTCCAGGATCACTGTTTTGTAGGAAAAGGTCATGTAGGGCCCCTAACCATAACTCACTGGTCCTGCACTCACAAAAATGAGATGCCACCCATGTGTAGGGGGTCTAGTGGCATATAGGGGAAGTCTATTGGCACTTGTGGGGGTTCTGGTGGCGCATGAAGGTGGTCTGGTGGCACATGGAGAAGGTCTGGAGGCATGAGGAGGAAGTTTAATGGTATGTGAACGGAGTCTGGTGGCAAATGAAAGGCATCTGGTGTCACATGGTGGGGGGGTCTGGTGACATGTGTAGGGGGCCTAATAGCATGTGTTGTGGAGGGGTAAAATTGCAGGTTTGTGGAGTCTGATGACATACAGAAGAGGTCTGGTGGCAAGTGGGGAAGGTCAGGTGGCATCTGGAGGGAATCTGATTACATGTAAAGGGGGTCTTGTGGCACTTGAAGCTGATCTGATGGAACATGGTGGGGAGACTGTGGCACATGGAGGGCAGATTGTGGCATGGTTGGATCTGAAGACATCTAAGGGCATGTGGAGATGTCTAGGTATGTAAAGGGGTCTAATGGGCATGTGGATAGATATGAGGGCTATGAAAGGGGCATGTGGGGTAGTTTGAGAGGCATGATAGTCATTTTCAACATCCCCCCCCCCAGCAGGGTGAACAAACTGTAGTATCTTGTCATATATATATATATAATATATATATATATATATATATATATATATATATATATATATATAGTTTATGTGCATTGTCAAGTAATATTAAGATGAGGTAGTGTATCTTTAGGAATCCTGCAGCATAGAAGGACATGTGATCAGAAAGAGGAGATAGGGGAAAGGAACGAGAAGAAGAACAGCAATGAGGAGGTGATGACTTTATATACCTGTAATAATGCAAGTATTACTTATAATAAATAAACTACATAAACAGCATACTTGATTCATTGCTATACGGAAAGTAACATCAGAATATGACACAAACATGTAGAGATTATTGAAGACTATTTGGACACTATGTGCTGATTATTTTTTGTGAACAAATTGATATGTGGAGCAGTCTGATTGCATTTGTGTGTCTGTGGGGCATGTAATGGGCAGGTGAGGATGTTTACCCTTTCTTATACCCGTTAAGAACAAACATGTTGTGGTAAGTGTGTATGTGGGGCGCTGAAGTTAGTCTTTGCCCAGAGTGAAAGAAAGCCTAGCTTTGTTCCCAAGGCCTCTGAATTTACTTAAAATTGGTAAAAGGTGCAAACTTAAATGTAAACAAAATAAAGTCCAGCATATTAGCTTCACTCAAACCAAGTTTCACAGATACAAGTTCTGCTATTCTTTAGGTGGGTAAAGGTCTAGGGCAGGATGGACTAAGCATTGCATCTGCAATGCTGTACATACTGCCCATTATTGGGTACATACTGGCGATTATATCACCGGTATGTACCTAGAAAATCACAAAGGACAGCTCTCCCGGCATGCGCAGAAGGATGTGCGAGCTGCGGTCGGAGCTGGGAGGGATCCGATTGGATCCCTATCAGGGGGTGTCCTGAAAAGAAGCCCATAGGCTTCTATTTGGTAACACCATCTAGAGATGGCGTTACCCTCTGGGATGAAGTACATATGAGAATTGCGGTAAAAATGCATTTTCGGGAGTTTTACCGCATTTCTACCCTTAGTACATCCTGCTGCTAGTCAGAAAAGTGATTCCTACAGATAACATCAATCTGAGTATATTTTTGGGAAGGTGGATTATGGCAATGGGTTCTAAGGCACATTTTGCTTTGTGACCCATAACTGCTAAACACAGAATCTATCTTTTACACTTACCTTTAGTAGAAATATTAATTTGACTCTCTAGATCTCTATCTGGTATGAAAGTAAACTGCTTCGTGTCCGAAGCATAACTTTTTGGAACAGTGTAAGGAATATCACAAGTCCAGTTTTGATGAGTTGCCGTCACTTTCACTAGCCCAGTCTTCTCACAGACAGAGCTAGAAAGAAAAATATAAAAGTGAAGTTGATAAAGATGGAATTATATAGTGAAAGATATATGGATATCAAGTAAATCGTATCCATATACTTGGAGAGTATTTATATCAAATGACTGCTTGTGAATTTGTTATTATGAATGAACCCCAGAAACACAACTTTACAGAAACTTTAAAGGTTTATTCAAGAACTCGCAGGAGCAGTACAGAGAATACACTTGGGTATAGCTGGGTAACAGATAATTAGTGATAAAAACACACAGTAGTTGAAAAACACTTGAAATTCCTAACCAGGTATGCACGTATTGAAATCTTTGTAAACTTGAATATAATTTTCCAGGTTTGCAGGTATGGAGTGTCACGGTCCTGCGTTCCGACCCTCCAGATACGCCAATCTGAAAATCGCCGCCCGTGACTTTTACAGGTTACCTCAGCACATGTGGTTAAATAAACTGGTAACTGCCACCAGCAGAAGAAAACTGTAATGCTAAAGCATAAGGTGGGCTTCTGCTCTTACCTGCATATGCAATTGTCAACTCTTAGAAAAACAGGTAACATGAGCCATATGAGGCCTTGGATCATAAAAACACAGATCCAGAACTAGAATTAATGTTTAATTCAAGAATATCTTCAAAGCGTATTTACAAAAAGTTACAAAGAATATAATAATGTTAAAAGGAATCACACAGTTTACTTACAATTACTAAACTAAAATAAAGTAATACATTGGATAAACAAACCAATCACTTGGATTGATTGGTTTTGGGATGAGGCCGTCCCAATGGAGAATTCTGGAACATCTGTATCTGTCGATAGCCTCACGCAGAATGAAAAACAAACTAGGGCTGAATCTCCTACTTATGCCTGCTACCAGGCACCCCCACCCCCCCATCTGGGTTGAATTTAACCCTTGTCAGCACAGAGTGGATTGTCCAGCTGGCTGAAGCCTCGGGGTCTCCCAGCCACTTGAGCAGGGGTTCTTTTATTATACCTTCAGCTCCCTGTGAAGTTTGGAACCTGGGAGTAGGACAATAAACGTGCCCACTGATTAGGTGAGGGAATACACACATCTGTAGAATGAATGTCTCTCGGTATAAAAAAACATTCTTTTATCTCTGACCCTACACAGAACACAGGGCCCTTAATGATGGTTTATCAAGGGCCTGGCCAGATGTCCTGTAATTTCCATGGACATTTTTCTTATATGCCATATACAATTGGACATATTTATGGCTGATGCAGGAAGACAGAACTTCCTATAATCTCTCTTGCTCATCTTCAAAAGGGAATCAGTCCAGAGGAGTTTTGTTACCTATCCACATACAAAGGATGCTACACACCAATTTACAAGAGAACGTTACATGTTTATACCAACACAGAGTTTTGTCACCTATCCTTATACAATGGATGCTACACACCAATTTACAAAGGATAGTTACAGGTTTCTACTAACGCAATATCATGTGCAGTTATGCCCATGCTGATACGAAATCAGCTTTTCCGCTACTTGGAGTATAATTAACAGCTAAGGAGCAGGGTGAAATCTTACCAGGATGAACCATGTTAAATAGCAGATCGTGGAAGTTGAGAGACTTGATTAAAAAAGGTGGTGAACAAAGTACCCTGCTGTATGGCGGGGGCGTATACTGAGGCTAACACTATCGGGGTGCGGTCATATATCCCCGATATTATCAGATATTGACCATGATCATCAGATAGATGGTCTTGTGATTTTTTATAGTTACAGAATTCCTCAGTGAAATTCAGGGATGGAAACTGACACCAGCAGACTTTAAACTAGAGATGTGTGATTCAGTTTTCTTCAAATACAAACACACCCAAAGTTAGGGGTTCCAAGTCCAATCAAGTATTAGTTCAGAATCACTTTGGGGTTCTGAGTCGAACCAAGTCCCGGTTCGGTTCTGCAGTCAGTTCGGAACTCGGATTTTAAAAGTGAACTTGGGCTTTAGATTGTATGTAAACAGGTCCAAAATAGCTGTTTTATCGATGTTTTATCATTTTTTATCGATTTTTAATTGATTTTCATACATTTTTAAGGTATTCAAAATGGAACCAAAACCGAATCCGAAGTAAAACGCTTGAAAGTGGTTTTGCCAAAACCAAAACACGTGGTCTACGCACATCTCTACTAAACTGTTTTAATTTTTTTTTAAAAGATTAAAATCTGCAGATAATAATGATTTGGAGTTTAAAAATGTACTTTAGGAGCGTACTGTTTTGCAATGCATATGGTGTTAGGAACAATGTATAAGCCATTGTGTATACCGCTTTACTTGAATTTTGTTTTACACTTTTAAGTTAAAAAATTCAGCTGACAGCAAAATTTACGGGGAATAAAAAAGTGAACCCAACAAAGGAAAATACAATTCCCATATTAATAAAAAAAAAATAAGCAAAGTTCAATAGTAATAATGAAAATGATATTAATGTAATCCCACATAACATACCAAAAACATATTTCTATGCCTAAGACTAATTGATTCCAAATAATGGGTCATCTTTAATAAAAATGTTAAAAAAATGCTTTGTGCACAATTTTACTAAAGTATAACCTAACGCAACAAATCAGGATCAAGTTCTATTTTTTATTTTGCAATTTTAAAACATCAAATTACTATGGTTACTATGGATTACAGAACATTTCAGAACATATTACAATGTTTTTCAATAAGTCAGAAAGGCAGGGCGAACCCAACTATGAAATACAGCCCCCCTGGGTACCAGCTTTGCTTACGTCCTCCCCACATCCTTTCTCCTAGGAGCTACTCAGACTGGGAGCATAGCGCATGGCTGTGACACAGGGCCCCACTCTGGATTAAAACTGTTGCGAAGAAGAAACTGCTGGCAGTTTCTCCTTTATTTTACTAACAAAAAGAAAAAAAAACCACATTGAAACAATTCTTTGCTATCAGTTGATCATTTTTATTTACAAATTGAAAAAATTATATTATTAGTTATTACATACAAAAATCTAAAAATTGTCAAGAATTTCCAAAAATTCACTTTTGAGATGTTACTGCTGAACTCATATGGGTATGTAAATGGAAAGAAAGAACAAAGCAATTTCATGCAACTAAGCAGTGCGCTGGATTTACAGAATTTAACAGTCAAAATCTTTATTATTCTTATTAAAAATACACTATATTTATATTTACCTACTCTTTCGGAGTGTCCGGGGAACTTACAAATCTAGGGTGGGTCTCCTAGCTGCCTAGAGAAGTAGACCAGATCCCAGAGCCCCTTCATGGCAGCCTGGTACCGCCCACTTCCAGTGTTAAGTGTGGTCCAGGTGACTTAATGACGCAAGTCATGCTGAATCACGTCATCATTGCTCATCCTCCCATTTTACAATGTTGGTAAAAACGTCATTGTATATTGGGCCACAATATACACAATTGCCCCACCATGCCCTTGTATCGCCAACTTGGCCATGCCACATAAATCTGAACCTCCCACCTGACTGCCCCCTCCCAGAGGGGGTAAATATGACTATATTGTGAGAATTAATCCTTTACATCAAAGAGAAATAATAAAATATGGGAGGAATAGGAGAAGAAAGGTGGGAGAGTGTGGAAAGAGAGAAGAAAAATCCCTGCACAATAGCTAGCGACCACTGGGAGCAAAATACTAAAATGTATATAAACACACTGGTACTGTTTGCTGGACATATCATTTGCCAGGTCAGTAGCTATCATCCACATTTGTTTCCTCTTCTTCCACCTTACCATCTCTCTACAGTATTCCCCCATTCCTCCCATCTCCTCCAGTATTTCCTCTATTCCTCCTGGCTTCCCCTATTATTCCCCCATGCTCCCATGTCCTCTATTCTTTCCCATATTCCTCCCGTCTTCGCCTATTATTCCCCCATTCCTCCCATCTTGTCCATTCCTCCCATCTCCCCTATTATTCACCCATTCCTCCCATCTCCTCTATCCTTTCCCCTATTCCTCCCATCTCCTCTATCCTTTCCCCTATTCCTCTATCCTATCCCGTATTCCTCCCATCTCCCCCTATTATTCTACTATTCCTCCCATCTCTCCCCATTCTTTACACTATTCCTCCCATCTCTGAATATTCTTTCCCCTATTCCTGCCATATCCACCTATTCTTCCCATCACCCCTATTATTTTACCTATTCCTCCCATGTCCCCCTATTCTTTCCCCTATTAATCCTATTTCACCATTGTCACGGTTGTCTGTATTTGTCGATTTGTATCGGGACACATGAGTCTAGATGAAGCAGGAGTGAAGATGACACTAGGGACTTTGATAAGACCTCTGCTTATTTAAGAAATACCAGAGGCAAATTAGCACTGGCTGGAGAGATGGAACCCAAGACCAGGAACTGAACCAAATAACAGAACTGGAACCTGCAGCTATAGGACCCTGGAACCAAACGTGTATAACTCAACCCCAGAACCTGAACCCAGCAACTTGGAGCCGGAACCCACTACTGGGAACTCAGAGAGAGTCAGCCAGCGGAGACTAAGAACCGCAATAAGCTAAAACTGGAATCAAGAACTCAGAACTGAAACCAGAAATGAGTACCTCAGGACTGCGAACTGACTACAGGCATACACACCTGGAATCTACACACTGATACGCAGAACTGGAAATGAAACCTGAGACTCAGCACTAGCCTTGGCTACCAGACACCCAGAACATAGAGAACAGTCACCTACCACCGATGGTATGCAAGCAGATTGACCAGTTACTTGTGGCACTTGCAGGCAGACACTAGGGGCATCCCGCACTATATGTAAAATGCGATAAAAACCCTGTTTCTGGGGTTTTACCACATTTTCCATATGCACTATTGGCCTGGTCACCTTACTCCGATGCAGAGAGTAACACCAGCTTTTGCTGGAGTTACCCAATCAAAGCCTCTTGGCTTCTACTGCATCGAGCTGGTATGAGGGATCCGATTGGATCCCTCCCAGCATGTCCAGCTCCCGCCGCATCACTCTGCGCATGCGCAGATAAACTCCCGGGTCCTAAACCTGGAAGTCCACAGCGCAGGTCGGTAGAGCTCTCCTTTGCGCTACTGATCGCATATGTTAGTGCATATGCGATCAGTAGGAATGCGGTGACTGGCAGTAAGTATTGCACTATGTTAGTGCATCCTGCCCTAGATGTAAGAGGAGCACTTGCTGAGAAACAGGCACCATGGAGAATACAGAGTTCTTGCTGGGAAACAGGCACTAATTAGGGCCTCATTTATCAACAAGTTTTATAATTGACAAGTGATAAATTTCATTGCGTATGATAAATGGTGATCAAGCCAATCAGCTCCCAAATGTCATTTTTCAAACAGATGACAGTTGGGAGCTGATTGGCTGGAGCACCATTATCATATGCAATGATGTTTATCACTCGTGAATGGTAAAACTTGATAAATGAGGCCCTAAGTGTAAATGGAACACTTGCTGAGAAACAGATACATAACGGAGCACTTACTGAGAACACAGGAACAGAGCTGGAAGCAACTGAAGCCCTGGTCTTCAGAGCTAGTTTATATAGGCCGCACTCAGTGTCAACTGGATAATCAGACCATGTAAGCAAATCCAACATGGTCGCACCCATGCGGCCAGACTGTTTGTTTACAATGGAGTTGCAGTGTTTCAGGGATGCCGCGGACGGCAAGAAAAAACACGGATGACCCTGAGGTGCCACCGCTGGACATGATAAGTGGAGCTAAGACCCCGATGAGTGACACCCCCATACCCCCTGTATTCTCGTATTTCTCCCCGACGCCTCTATTTGCTACTGTTTCTGCACATTATTTATCTAATTCTTGGTAACCTTCTTTTCTATCCCTCCATCTTTACTGTCCCCCACCTCCTCTCTCCCCCACGTCTACTTTACTTGCTCCGGTGGGGCGGGCCCTATGTCTGTCTAGCAGCACTAAGAGCTCTGAGGGGGGCGGTGTCTCCCCCAGTCATTAGTGTATAACTGCTAGGCAGAGTTTAAGCTGGTTATATAATCGATATTTCGTCTGAGGGGGATGTAGTCAAAATCATAATGTGAACACTGTTGAAAGCTATGATGTTGACACTGACAAAATATCAATAGGCAACGTGTTGATATGCTCACTTCATATTGTCAGAATGTCGACATTAGGGTTAGGGTTGGGATTAGGGTTAGAGATAGCAAAAAGATACTTACCCTAACGCTGGAGGTGCCCAGAGCAGATAAGTCACCACTGGGCCACCAGGGACGATATGCCGACATTCTAACATGTCGACATTTCACTACTGTATACATGATGAATGTCGACAAGGTCAAGTATACTTCCCGACCCTCGTCAGAGTACTACTGAACAAAGCTCTGACGTGCTATATAAGTTTTGACCACTAGAGGGAAGACTAACCTAGAAAAAATGAATGATTAAAAAAAAAAAAAAAGAGTATAGAACTATGGGCCTGATTCAGTGATGAATGCTAACCTGATTGTTAGCGAACATTTACGATCTTGAGTAGTCTGCGTATGTGCAGAACGGGTCCTGCAATCTTGTCTGCAGACCCTCTCAAGCTGCAGCATCGACCATTTGTTCCCAAACACCGGAAAAAAAACAGTCATTCAGACAAATTGGTTACATTTGTCCGTTTTTGTCCGTTTTCCAGCAACATTACCAGATATTTGTAACAAACAGCCAACTAGTGGGATGATTGGACAGATAATCTTAAGGTGTATGGCCAGCCACTGGCATTTCTAGGCACGGGCTAGCAGGGCCCTCGCCTGGAGCACAGCCCTGCCTGAACTTACCACCATCGTACAGCCAGCTGTGGTGGAAAACCCCGCCCTCCTACTGGCATTATTGGGTAAACGCTCAGGGGAAGGGAAGGGGCTTGGCAGTGCAGAACGGAATGCCGCTGGGCGCAGGGAAGCCTAGCGCCGGCCCTGTGAGCAACTTTAGTTCAGTAGTTCCTCAACTCCAGTCCTCAAGTACCCCCAACAGGTCATGTTTTATGGATTTCTTTAATCAGACACAGGTGAGTTAATTTCTGTTGCTGGGTCAATAATTATCCCACCTGCTTCCACAGACAGAAATCCTGAAAACATGACCTGTTGAGCATACTAGAGGATTGAAGTTGAAAACCACTGGCTAAGTTGTATGACATCACCTTTCTGATTATGGTATCTACAGATCTTTGGCTTGAATAGATAATACATTAGAAAGTCATTTATATTACATTTGTGATAACATGCAATGTTATGCATGGCAGGGCTGTACTTTCTCTATTCTTAACTTTTGCAGAGCCAGCACTATCCATAAGTGATCCTAGATATTTGCCTATGGAGGCAATGGTTAGGGGATCAATGCAGGGTGCAGTCACATAGAGCACTGGCCTCTGACAAGAAGGAGAAGCAATGGATTACAAGAAACAACAAAGTGAGATCACACACACTGACTTACCTTCCATTCTTTAATGCCAGATGCATGCTCACAAATTTGATAGCATTTATGCTTTCGGACCATGTGCAGACAATGTGTTTTGTGAGTAGGTAGTAACAGTTCAGACTGTCCAATATCTTAGAACCTAAGGGAAACATACAGAGCAACAATCATATCACTCCTAAGACGTGTTTGTGTCACAATGAAAGTAGTGCCCAGGAACTGTTTCCATAGATCGGAAAATCTGTGTGGCTGATTTCAGTGCTCATTATTAAGTGTATTTCAAGAGATAACGAGGTGTCTGATGTTCCCCACATGTTATCAGTGCTAGTTTGACAGGTAGGACAGACAGAGGAAGCACATAAACATCAGATTCCTAGGGGGTAATTCACTAAAGTGAGAGTTTATAAAAGTGGAGATGTTGCCCATAGCAACCAATCAGGTTCTAGTTATTATCTCCTTGAAGGTGCTACTTAAATGTTAAATAGAATATGATTGGTTGCTATGGGCAACAACTTCACTTCTAAAAACCTGCACTTTAGTAAATATACCCCCTAGAGCAGTGGTTCTCAAACTCGGTCCTCAGGACCCCACACAATTCACTTTTTGCAGGTCACCCAGCAGGTGCACAGGTGTATTCATTACTCACTGACACATTTTAAAAGATCTACAGGTGCAGCTAACTACAGTATTTCACTAGTAATTATGTGAGGAGACCTGCAAAACATGCACTGTTTGGGGTCCTGAGGACTGAGTTTGAGAACCTGTGCCCTAGAGAGACCAAAGGAAATATCTTCTTTGGAAGTTGCTCATCTTAAATTGTTTCCCACACTCATAAAACTGAAAAAAACTGCTCAAAAGAAACCACTCTCCCTATTTTATAACAGCCTTTTGTCATTTGGGCTGTTTAAGAGAGGAGGGGGCCCTTGTGCAGTCCCTGTGCAGGGCCCACTGTTTCTCATTAGGGAATGCCAGTTCTCGTTAGCGCATGTGCAGATATCCAGTGATTTCTTTACTGCACATGCACAGATCTCTGAGGAACAGGGACTCATTTCCTGCAGCCCACTGGTGAAGAGGTAAATATAGTCAATGGGTGCAGAGTGTGCGGTGTTGGCCACTCTTGACCGAGTGGCCCGTGTGCAATGCTTTGTCGTACACACCACTGCCACCACTGACTTACCACACATCTTGTCCCTAAACACTTGCCCACAGACTGAGCCGCTCCCCTAAATAGTGTCTGTAGGAAAAAAGTGGATTTTGCGTTTGCATGGTAGAGCCAAAAGCACTCCAGGACTTGCGGCAGCGAGACCCTACCGCAAGGGTCTCATCACAAGCCCGATGGTTGCGATGGTCTTGACCATCGCGACCATCATTTTGGTCACTCGCTATAGCTGTGGGTGGTCACCCACAGCTATCTGAGCGGCCAGGAGGCCACTCCAAAAAGTAGGAGGGATGACCCTGATTCAGAGCGAGCGCTCTGTCAGAGCGTCCGGCTCTGAATCAGGGCCTTTGTCCCCTGTGTTTTAAAAACCACAGAGCCCGGGGCTGGTTATGCTTCTGGGAAGAGGGTGCACATATTTTACTTATTTTTTAAAGTATTTTCATATGTATACACAGAAACATGCACGTATCTCTAGGATATGTGCATGTTTCTGTGTTTCTCTGACCTGCTCAGGATACTGTATACTCATTATCCTGAAGCTGGTCTATTGTTTTTGCGAGTTCTCAGGCAGTAATATGTGCGAGTGAAGCACTCGTTCTCTATTATTTTGCCCGAGTTCTATCTAGAGAATGGGAAAACATCTGGATGTGAAATGCTTTTTTGCAAGTAATAGTAAAACCCGAAAAATGCGAGTTTCTATTACATTTGCGAGTGAGTAAAAATGCAAGTTTAGCGTTAAACTTGCATTTTTAACAAGCTCGCAACCTATTACATTTGGCCCATCGAGTGGCCAATTGGTAAGTGTGTATGCTTGCTTACTAAATTGGTCGCTCGGTCTGTGGGAAGGTCGGCCGACCACTGGGTCTACTTTAGAAGGCCAAGTGGAATCTCGTACATTTGATGGTCTATAAATCGCTGCTTCTCAAGATTGCAGTTGGTTGTATGTCAGCTCTGTGATCCATTTCTCATGTGAGTAGAATTAAACTTCTAGAATAGGGATCAAAGCTCAGATACTTTCTAATTTGACTAACGAATTCACCACACATGGTCATAACATACTTACCGACTTTCTGCTGCACCTTCCAGGGAGGGGACCTGTTGCTTTCATCTTTGGGGGGCGGAGCTGTCATTAGGCCCGTCCCCTTTACAGTCAAACCCCGCGATTCGCGGGTCCATGAGGAGAGGGTGGGGCTAAATGCAGCGATTTGCGTCATCTAGCCCTGCCCCCTCCCTACGGACCTGCAAATTGCTTGGAAAATCTCCCCATCCTGCCCACTTCTCTAGGAAGTGGGCGAGATGCGGGAGATTTGCCTACTCTTTCGAGGGTGCGGGGGGGTTCCCCAAAAATCTGGAGCCTCCTGCGACTCCCGGGAGACTAGGCATGTATGGGTCATAATGTACCACATGAATAAAAAGTTTCTTCCCTACTCTTTAGATCAGCAAGAATTGTGATACTGATTCCAACCTTTTTTTGTAGGATGTATTTTAAATGAATAATAAAATATTCAAACCTTGATTGCTTGGAATTCTAGTCAGGAAACAGAAGATTACATAGCACAGGATGTAGTTAGTCTTCATCTTGGCAGAATGGTTTAAGCTTCACTTTCAATTTCACGCCTGAGAGCTGTAATACACATTAAACAAAATGAAATTACTCCTTTCTGGACCAAATGTATTAGATTGTATGTTTAAACTACACCACTTTCTGGACCTCTAGCATGACCTCTTATACCTGGTATAAAATATTCTGCTCCTGAACTTCCTCCTGTAGTGTTACCTGTGATGTGCTGAATTATTACATTCATGACAAGGGATATTTCAGGGCTCTCCCACCTCTTTCTGCTGCCAGAAAATTAATCACCTGTACTCCCTACCCCCACTCTCTGATTGCTAGCTACCTACTGCTACACTGTAGCTAGAGGCAGGAGAGAGAGAATATAATACCCCTTTTACACCAGAGCAAAAACCTGGGTTTTGCTGGGTCTACCTGGGTCGCATCTCAGTGTTAAAGGGTCCCTGAGAAACAACCCGGGTCAAGTGACCCGGCAATCCAACCCAGGTGGCTACCAGGATAGTACCTGGGTAATGGTGCAGTGTAAACGGCGTAACCCGGGTTATCTGGCCAGGGTCATGCCTAAAATGAGCTGATTGATGGTTGGTCACTTTTTATGACCTCACAAGTTTAGCAGGGCAGTCCCAGGTTTAGTGTGAACAGGGCTGACCTGAAATAACCCAGATCGATGGTGCTGTGTAAACAGTGCTTGACCTGGGTCTGACCTAGGTTGGAACCATGCATCACCAGTAGTAGCAGTAGCACGAGCAGTAGCAGTAGTAGCAGTATCAGCAGTAGCAGTAGTAGTAGTTGTAGTAGTATTAGCCAGGGGCGTATCTACCAATTAGCCAGGATGGCACTCGCCAGGGGAGCCGGCCAAAGGGGGCGCAGTCCGGCAGTGCCACCAGCAGCCAATGGGAGGACTACCCCAGGGGCTTGAACAAGCCCCGCTAGTCCCCCGGGCCCCAAGTGTAGGGCAGACCGCAGTTACAAACAAACAACCGCCAGCGGTGGCTGTCTGTTTGTTATAGCAGCCAGACAGACTCTCATTGGCTGCTGCGTCTTCCACGGAGGGAGGGGGCTGGAGCTCAATCATGAGCTCTGTCTTTCGGATCCCTCCGCAGCGTCTGTCCCATCCCATATTGCAGAGCGAGAGTGGGCCCAGAAGAGTGGAGAGCAGCGGTCCTCGACAGGATCAGGGATCAGGTTAGGTGATTTTTTTGTGTGTGTTTTTTTTTTCTGCCACAGCATGGGGGGGGAATGTGGCTACTAGGGGGCAGTGTATAGGGAGTGGCCGCTACTGGGGGCACGTTATGGGGGGGATGGCTGCAACCCCGGGCACTGTATTGTGGGGGGCGCTACTGGGGACACCTTATGGGGGGATGGCCGCTACT
Source organism: Taudactylus pleione (assembly GCA_031769625.1). NCBI lineage: Eukaryota > Metazoa > Chordata > Amphibia > Anura > Myobatrachidae > Taudactylus > Taudactylus pleione. The sequence continues at coordinate 3,329,475 of JAUIMM010000550.1, forward strand.
GGGGGTACTGTATTGTGGGGGAAGCTACTGGGGGCACATTATGGGGGGGATGGCCGCTACTGGGGGCACTGTATTGTGGGGGCCGCAACTGGGGGCACATTATGGGGGGATGGCAGCTACTGGGGACACTGTATTGTGGGGGCCGCTACTGGAGGCACATTATGGGGGGTTGGTTGCTACAGGGGGCACTATATAGGAGTGACTACTACTGGTGGGACTGTATAGGGGGACTAATACTGGGGCAATGCATGAGGGGGACTACTACTGGGGCACTGCATAGGGGGACTACTACTGGGGGCACTGTATAGGAGGACTACTATTGGGGGGCACTGTATAGGGTGATTACTACTGGTGGCACTGTATAGGGTGGACTTTTACTGGGGGGCACTGCATAGAGGGGACTACTACTGAGGGCACTGCATAGAGGGGACTACTACTGGGGGCACTGCATAGAGGGGACTACTACTGGGGGAAGTGCACAGGGTGGACTACTACTGAGGGCACTGCATAGAGGGGACTACTACTGGGGGCAATGCATGAGGGGGACTACTACTGGGGGCACTGTATAGGGGGACTACTACTGGGGGCACTGTATAGGGGGACTACTACTGGGGGCAATGCATAAGGGGGACTACTACTGGGGGCACTGCATAGGGTGGACTTTTACTTGGGGGCACTGCATAGAGGGGACTACTACTGAGGGCACTGCATAGAGGGGACTACTACTGGGGTACTGCATAGAAGGGACTACTACTGGGGCACTGCATAGAGGAGACTACTACTGGGGGCACTCCACAGGGTGGACTACTACTGGGGGCACTGCATAGGGTGGACTACTACTGGGGGTACTGCATAGAGAGGACTACTACTGGGGGCACTGCAAAGGGGGGACTACTACTGGGGGCACTTAGCAGTAGCAGTAGTAGCAGTATTAGTAGTAGTTGCAGTAGTAGCAGTAGTAGTTTCAGTAGTAGTAGTAGCAGCAATAGCAGTAGTAGTTGCAGTATTAGTAGTAGTAGTTGCAGTAGTAGTATTAGTAGTAGTAGTAGCAGTATTAGTAGTAGTAGAAGCGGTAGCAGTATTAGTAGTAGTAGCAGTAGTAGTAGCTGTAGTAGTAGTAGTAGCAGTAGCAGTAGTTGCAGTAGCAGTAGCAGTAGTTGCAGTAGTTGTAGTAGTAGTAGTTGCAGTAGTAGTAGTAGCAGTATTAGTAGTAGCAGTAGTAATAGCAGTAGTAGTAGCAGCAGTATTAGCAGTAGTAGTAGCAATAGCGGTATTAGTAGTAACAGTAGTTGTAGTAGCAGTAGTAGTTGCAGTAGCAGTAGTAGTAGTTGCAGTAGTAGTAGCAGCAGTAGCAGCAGTATTAGTAGTTGCAGTATTAGTAGTAGCAGTATTTGTAGTAGCAGTAGTTGCAGTAGTAGTAGCAGCAGTAGCAGTAGTTGCAGTATTAGTAGTTGCAGTAGCAGTAGTAGTAGTTGCAGTAGTTGTAGTAGCAGTAGTTGTAGTAGTAGTAGTTGCAGTAGCAGTAGCAGTAGTTGCAGTATTAGTAGTTGCAGTAGTTGAAGCAGTAGTAGTTGCAGTAGCAGTAGTAGTAGTTGCAGTAGTATTAGTAGTAGTAGTAGTAGTAGCAGTATTAGTAGTAGTAGAAGCGGTAGCAGAAGTAGCAGTAGCATTATTAGTAGTAGTAGCAGTAGTAGTAGCTGTAGTAGTTGTTGCAGCAGTAGTAGCAGTAGTTGTAGTTGCAGTAGTAGTAGCAGTATTAGTAGTAGCAGCAGTAGTAGTAGCAGTAGTAGTAGCAGCAGTATTAGCAGTAGTAGTAGCAATAGCGGTATTAGTAGAAACAGTAGTTGTAGTAGCAGTAGTAGTTGCAGTAGTAGTAGTTGCAGTAGTAGTAGCAGCAGTAGCAGTAGCAGCAGTAGTAGTTGCAGTATTAGTAGTTGTAGTATTAGTAGTAGCAGTAGTTGTAGTTGCAGTAGCAGTAGCAGTAGTTGTAGCAGTAGTAGTTGCAGTAGTTGTAGCAGTAGTAGTTGCAGTAGTAGTAGTAGTTGCAGTAGTAGTAGCAGTATTAGCAGTGCCAGTAGTAGTAGCAGTAGTTGTAGAAGCAGTAGTAGTAGCAGTAGTAAAAGCAGTAGCAGTATTTGCAGTAGTAGTAGCAGTAGTAGCAATAGCAGTAGTAGTAGTAGTTGTAGCAGTATTAGCAGTAGTAGCTGTAGTAGCAGTATTAGTAAAAGTAGTTGTAGCAGTATTAGTAGTAGTAGTTGCAGTAGTAGAAGTAGTTGTAGCAGTATTAGTAGTAGTTGCAGTAGTAGTAGCAGCAGTACTAGTAGTTGTAGTAGCAGTAGTAAAAGCAGTAGCAGTATTTGCAGTAGTAGTAGCAGTAGTAGTAGCAGTATTAGTAGTAGTAGTAGTAGTAGCAGTATTAGTAGTCGCAGTAGCAGTATTAGTAGTAGTAGCAGTAGTTGTAGTAGCAGTATTAGTAGTATTAGTAGCAGTAGTAGCAGCAGTATTAGCAGTAGTAGTAGGAGTAGCGGTATTACTAGTAGTAGTAGCAGTAGTTGTAGAAGCAGTAGTAGTGGTAGTAGTTGTAGAAGTTGTAGCAGCAGTATTAGTAGTAGTAGTAGCAGTAGTAGCAGCAGTATTAGCAGTAGTAGGAGTAGCGGTATTAGTTGTAGTAGTAGCAGTAGTAGCAGAAGTTGTAGTTGTAGAAGCAGTAGTAGTAGTAGCAGTAGTAAAAGCAGTAGCAGTATTTGCAGTAGTAGTAGCATTAGTAGCAATAGCAGTATTAGTAGTAGTAGTAGCAGCAGTAGCAGTAGTAGTAGCTGTAGAAGTTGTAGCAGCAGTATTAGTAGCAGTAGTAAAAGCAGTAGCAGTATTTGCAGTAGTAGTAGCATTAGTAGCAATAGCAGTATTAGTAGTAGTAGTAGCAGTAGCAGTAGTAGTAGCTGTAGAAGTTGTAGCAGCAGTATTAGTAGTAGTAGTAGTAGCAGTAGTAGCAGCAGTATTAGCAGTAGTAGGAGTAGCGGTATTAGTAGTAGTAGTAGCAGTAGTAGCAGAAGTTGTAGTTGTAGTTGTAGAAGCAGTAGTAGTAGTTGCAGTAGTTGTAGCAGTAGTAGTTGCAGTAGCAGTAGTAGTAGTTGCAGTAGTAGTAGTTGCAGTAGAAGTTGCAGTAGTAGTAATAGCAGTAATAGTAGTTGCAGTAGTAGTAGGAGCAGTAGTTGTAGAAGCAGTTGTAGCAGTAGTAATGGTATTAGTAGTAGTAGTTGCAGTAGTTGTAGTAGCAGTAGTTGTAGTAGTAGTAATATTAGTTGTTGCAGTATTAGTAGTTGCAGTAGTTGTAGCATTAGTAGTTGCAGTAGCAGTAGTAGTAGTTGCAGTAGTAGTAGTTGCAGTAGAAGTTGCAGTAGTAGTAATAGCAGTAATAGTAGTTGCAGTAGTAGTAGGAGCAGTATTAGTAGTAGCAGTAGATGTAGAAGCAGTTGTAGCAGTAGTAGTGGTATTAGTAGCTGTATTAGCAGTAGTAGTAGCAGTAGTTGTAGAAGCAGTAGTAGTAGCAGCAGTAGCAGTAGTAAAAGCAGTAGCAGTATTTGCAGTAGTAGTAGCAGTAGTTGTAGAAGTAGTAGTAGCAGTAGTAAAAGCAGTAGCAGTATTTGCAGTAGTAGTAGCAGTAGTTGTAGAAGCAGTAGTAGTAGCAGCAGTAGCAGTAGTAAAAGCAGTAGCAGTATTTGCAGTAGTAGTAGCAGTAGTAGTAGTAGCAGTATTAGTAGTAGTAGTAGTAGTAGCAGTATTAGTAGTAGTCGCAGTAGCAGTATTAGTAGTAGTAGCAGTAGTTGTAGTAGCAGTAGTAGTAGCTGTAGTAGTTGTAGCAGCAGTATTAGTAGTATTAGTAGTAGCAGCAGTATTAGCAGTAGTAGTAGGAGTAGCGGTATTAGTAGTAGTAGTAGCAGTAGTTGTAGAAGCAGTAGTAGTGGTAGTAGTAGCAGTATTAGTAGAAGTAGATGTAGTAGCAGTATTTGTAGAAGCAGTAGTAGCAGTATTTGCAGGAGTAGTAGCAGTAGTTGTAGAAGCAGTAGTAGTAGTAGTAGTAGCAGTAGTAAAAGCAGTAGCAGTATTTGCAGTAGTAGTAGCAGTAGTAGCAATAGCAGTATTAGTAGTAGTAGTTGTAGGAGCAGCGGTATTAGTAGTAGTAGTAGCAGTAGTTGTAGAAGCAGTAGTAGTGGTAGTAGTAGCAGTATTAGTAGAAGTAGATGTAGTAGCAGTATTTGTAGAAGCAGTAGTAGCAGTAGTAGTAGTTGCAGTAGTAGCAGTATTAGCAGTAGTAGTAGTAGTAGCAGTGTTTGCAGTAGCAGTAGTTGTAGAAGCAGTAGTAGTAGCAGTAGTAAAAGCAGTAGCAGTACTTGCAGTAGTAGTAATAGCAGTATTAGTAGTAGTAGCAGTAGTAGTAGCTGTAGAAGTTGTAGCAGCAGTATTAGTAGTAGTAGTAGCAGTAGTAGCAGCAGTATTAGCAGTAGTAGGAGTAGCGGTATTAGTTGTAGTAGTAGCAGTAGTAGCAGAAGTTGTAGTTGTAGAAGCAGTAGTAGTAGTAGCAGTAGTAAAAGCAGTAGCAGTATTTGCAGTAGTAGTAGCATTAGTAGCAATAGCAGTATTAGTAGTAGTAGTAGCAGCAGTAGCAGTAGTTGTAGTAGCAGTAGTTGTAGTAGCAGCAGTATTAGTAGCAGTAGTAAAAGCAGTAGCAGTATTTGCAGTAGTAGTAGCATTAGTAGCAATAGCAGTATTAGTAGTAGTAGTAGCAGCAGTAGCAGTAGTAGTAGCTGTAGAAGTTGTAGCAGCAGTATTAGCAGTAGTAGGAGTAGCGGTATTAGTAGTAGTAGTAGCAGTAGTAGCAGAAGTTGTAGTTGTAGAAGCAGTAGTAGTAGTTGCAGTAGTTGTAGCAGTAGTAGTTGCAGTAGCAGTAGTAGTAGTTGCAGTAGTAGTAGTTGCAGTAGAAGTTGCAGTAGTAGTAATAGCAGTAATAGTAGTTGCAGTAGTAGTAGGAGCAGTAGTTGTAGAAGCAGTTGTAGCAGTAGTAATGGTATTAGTAGTAGTTGCAGTAGTTGTAGTAGCAGTAGTTGTAGTAGTAGTAGTATTAGTTGTTGCAGTATTAGTAGTTGCAGTAGTTGTAGCAGTAGTAGTTGCAGTAGCAGTAGTAGTAGTTGCAGTAGTAGTAGTTGCAGTAGAAGTTGCAGTAGTAGTAATAGCAGTAATAGTAGTTGCAGTAGTAGTAGGAGCAGTATTAGTAGTAGCAGTAGTTGTAGAAGCAGTTGTAGCAGTAGTAGTGGTATTAGTAGCTGTATTAGCAGTAGTAGTAGCAGTAGTTGTAGAAGCAGTAGTAGTAGCAGCAGTAGCAGTAGTAAAAGCAGTAGCAGTATTTGCAGTAGTAGTAGCAGTAGTTGTAGAAGTAGTAGTAGCAGTAGTAAAAGCAGTAGCAGTATTTGCAGTAGTAGTAGCAGTAGTTGTAGAAGCAGTAGTAGTAGCAGCAGTAGCAGTAGTAAA